>SJYX01020995.1:17298-75686 GCA_006410675.1 Oreotragus oreotragus | reverse complement strand
GTCCCTTGGACTGCAAGGAGATCCAACCAGTCCATTCTGAAGGAGATCAGCCCTGGGATTTCTTTGGAAGGACTGATGCTAAAGCTGAAACTCCAGTACTCTGCCCACCTCATGCGAA
Source organism: Oreotragus oreotragus (assembly GCA_006410675.1). Taxonomy (NCBI): domain Eukaryota; kingdom Metazoa; phylum Chordata; class Mammalia; order Artiodactyla; family Bovidae; genus Oreotragus; species Oreotragus oreotragus. The sequence continues at coordinate 75,568 of SJYX01020995.1, read as the reverse complement.
GAGTTGACTCATTGGAAAAGACTCTGATGCTGGGAGGGATTGGGGGCAGGAGGAGAAGGGGACGACCGAGGATGAGATGGCTGGATGGCATCACCGACTCGATGGACGTGAGTCTGAGTGAACTCCGGGAGTTGGTGATGGACAGGGAGGCCTGGCGTGCTGTGATTCATGGGGTCGCAAAGAGTCGGGACACGACAGCGACTGAACTGAACTGAATGACTAATGATGTAAGCATCTTTCTATATGCTGTTAGCCATTTGTAATTTGTATATCTTCTTTAGAGAAATATCTATTCAAGTTTTGTACTCATTTTCTAATTGGGTTGTTCCTTTTTGTTGTGGAGTGGTAAGAGTTCTTTGTGTATTATGGATACTAGACCCTTACCAGATATATGATTTTAAAATGTTTTCTTCCATTCTGTGGGTTGTCTTTCCCCTCTCTTGACAGTGTTCTTTGATGCACAAAAGCTTTAAATTTTGATGAAATCCAATTTATGGATTTTTTTTCTTTTGTTGCTTTTTTTGTATTTTTAGTGCTCTATCTAAAAACCAACTGTCAAATTCAAGGTCATGAGAATTTATCTGTTTTCTTCTAGGAGTTTTATGGTTTCACTCATAGATTTAGGTCTTTGATCTGTTTTGAGTTAATTTGTGTATATTTTGCATGTGTATATTCTGTTGTCGTAGTACCATCCATTCAAGAGATTATTCTTTCCCCACTGAATGGTTTTGGAATCCTTGTCAAAATCAGATGTCCATGATGCATAGGTTTATTTCTGGGCATTTAGTTCTATTTCACTGCTCTGTATTTCTATTCTTATGTCAGTAGCAAAGTTTTGATTACCATAGCTCTGTTATAAATTTTGAAATCATCCCCCAACTTTGTTCTTTTTTAAGACTGTTTTGGCTATTTAGGACCTCTTGCAATTTCATATGAACTTCAAGATCAGTTTTTCTGTTTCTGAAAAAACAATATTGGGATTTTTGTCAAGTATTACACTGATCTGTAAATTACTTGGGGGAGTATTGTCATCTTAACAATATTATGTGGAAGATGATCTGACTTAATTTTTACATCAAAATTATCAACTTTATTAAGGAAAATGTTGTTTTGCAGCTGAAGCCGGTACATGTGCATGGAATCTCCCCTTAAATTCATCAAGCAAAATTAATAGAAACATGTATCACACAAGAAGATAGCAGTGGTAGACAGAAATGCAGTATAACCGAGAATGACTTTTGTATACTTTGATATGTAAAGCAATCATTTCCCCTCTGGATTTCAACAATTTTGGCAGTGCAGCAACACAGGATTATACAATAGTAAATAAAACCTTATATGGGGACTTCCTGGTGGTCCCGGGGTTGGGAATTCGCCTGCTAATGCAAGGGACACAGGTTCAATACCTGGTCCAGGAACTAGGATCCCACATGCTCCAAGTGTGCCACATACTGAGCCCATGTACCCTAGAGCCCATGTTCCAAAAGAAGCCACTGAAATGAGTATCCCCTGCTCACCACAACTAGAGACAGCCTGCGCACAGCAATGAAGAGCCTGTGTGCTGCAAAGACCCAACGCACCCCAAATAAATAAAAGTTTAAAAAGCTTATATGATCAAAGAACTGAGAATGCAGACAACTCTTCCTTTGTTCTGCCCTCTCCCTAACCCCTGCCAAGACAAATGAGAGGAACCTATGTAGGCTTGGGGATTTATAGCCAAACCACAAACCTGGGAAAAGAGCCCTTCACTTTTTCCACAGAATTGTTTAAAATATTAACTCAGTGGAAGATGTCACAGTTTCCAAAAAGGAACATATTCCAGGAGGGTAACAAAGTGATAATCATAGCATATTCAACCTTCACCTGTTTCCCCTGGATCCCAAAATTATCTACTCCTATGGGCTTAGAATGGAGAAGACAATGACACCCCACTCCAGTACTCTTGCCTGGAAAATCCCATGATGGAAGAGCCTGGTAGGTTGCAGTCCATGGGGTCGCTAAGAGTCGGACACAACTGAGTGACTTCACTTTCACTTTTCACTTCCATGCATTGGAGAAGGAAATGGCAACCCACTCCAGTGTTCTTGCCTGGAGAATCCCGGGGATGGGGGAGCCTGGTGGGCTTCTGTCTATGGGGTCGCACAGAGTCGGACACGACTGAAGTGACTTAGCAGCAGCAGCAGCATGGGCTTAGAAAGCAGCCTCTTCTTGGAATACCACTCCTTTCATTGGGTCTACATTTTCCCACACACTTCTGCACTTGCTCTCCTTCTGATATACCTTGTAAAGTTTATCAAGTTAATATACTAAATGTCCTTTCATGACCCTGGCAGTAAAGTTCTGCCACAAATGCTGGCAGGGAACAAACACAAAGTATTACCACTGAATGAACAGGGACCCAGTAATATTGTTTTTGGACACTGCCCTTCAGCTTAGTCACATTGGGGGACTTCTGCCTCATTTCAGTGGGAGACTGTGAACCTCAGAGCTTCTGCTAGAGCTAAGTCACAACTGGGTTCAGGTCAAGGGGGCTCCCATGGTTCATCTTGGGTCAAAGAAAATTTGTCCCAGAACATTGTTTCTTGAAAGGAGGAATCATGTCTAACCCTAAATTCCAATCACCTCTTCGCTCAGTTTTTGGCATCTCTTTTATGTTTAGCCAATAGGATTTGCTCAGTAGGTATTGGCTAAATGTAGTTATCATCAGTCTCTAACTTGGAGACCATAAGAATTATCTGTGAAACCTTCAAATGACAGGTTGGGAAACCTATCCAAGACTAATTTAGCAGGTCTAAGGGTGGTGTCCAAGCATTCCAGTTTAAAATATTCCACAGGAAAATAAGTTGAAAAGCTAAGGTTTAAGGAACACTCCCTTCTCTAAACTACACTTTGATAACTCTTTTGTTTAAAAGAATAATATGGCAAGACTTGAGCAGGCAGCAGGAGAGAGAAAGGCAGGGGGGTTTTCTTTCCCAGGCTTCCAAGAGATTTAAATCCTAAATGAAAAAATAGGTACCACCTTCACAACTGTCCTTCCTTCACATCATCCCAGCCATGTTCCCATGCATTTATCACTTTTTTCCCCAGTATAGTATGATGTTTTGCCATCTTAAAAATCTTGCTAGGGGGAGGGAGAGACTATCCTTTCCAAGACTAGCTAATTCCCAATGATAGTAATCAATTTCCTAGGGAGCAGTCTCTCAAATGCAAATTCATCAACTCGTTTTTCTCTCAAAGATGAAGTCAATATTGCCCCTGCCCTGGTCATCCTAGGCCAGGTGGTAGGCAACTAGAGACCATCTCTATAGCCCAATACAGTCCATGGCATTCTCCAAGCCAGAATACTGGAGTGGGTAGCCTATCCCTTCTCCAGTGTATCTTGCTGACCCAGGAATCAAACCAGGGTCTCCTGCATTGCAGGCCAATTCTTTACCAACTGAGCTATCAGGGAAGCCCATAGCCCAAAGTCCACGGGGTTTATTCAAACTAGCTAGTCCTAAATCCTCAACCCTGCTCTGCCTTGCCTTTTTCAGGGAATAAGGCTCCAACCTAGGCTTTCCTCTCATTCCTGCTTCTGACTCCTGACCAAAACCTTCCCTGTGTGGCATGACATGCCCTCTCATCTCTGGAAATTAATAAATTTTTCTTTTAATGGGCCTGGCTTCTCCTTGTTGTCACCCAGTCACCTCTTACAAATCAAAATCCCTCTAGTACAAATGAGACACTCCACTGCTACCACATTTGTGCTGTCTACTTTACTAATTCAACTGGAACCTATATTACAAACTAACTTAGGTTTCCAAAAGCAGACAGCAAATACGACCTCCTAACTCCTTCATATGGAGAAAATTCTTGAAAGCACTATTTGCATTTCGTATTTGAAACTCAACACTCCGAACTAAATGTAGTATGACCCAGCAATCACACTCTTAGGTACAAACCCAAGAGTACTAAAAACACACACATACATACATGAAATGTTCACACAGCCATTAGTTACAGTAGTTATAGTATAAAACTATAGTTATTAGCGGGGTGTCGCGGCGGCTCTGGGCCAGTGCTGCAGCGGCCCGCACGGTGGGGGCTTCCCTGGGGAACTGGGGGAACCTGGGCTCCGACACCCGCCCCGCTTCTGTCTCCTGCTCCTTGCTGTGACCTCTGACAGCCCTGGCTGCCGGAAGGAGGACGCGACGTGCCTTCAGCCTGCCTGGCCCCTGCAAGAAGCAGAGATGGAGGCTCCCAAGAAGGAAGACATTCTTCTGTTGGCTGATGAAAAGTTTGACTTTGACCTTTCGTTGTCTTCAAGTGCCAATGAAGATGATGAAGTCTTTTTTGGACCTATTGGCCATAAAGAAAGATGTACTGCTGCCAGCTTAGATTTAAATAATCAGCTTCCCGAGGAACTTCCTTTGCCAGCTTCTGAAAGACACTTCACCTGGAGTCTGCTCACAGGGGAAAAGTCTGTGGAAGTTTATAAAGAAGCTCACTTACTGGCCTTCCAGATACAAAGCAACAGCAGAACCAAGGTGGCCCAGGCTGCCCAGTCTAAAGACCCTGGGAGCCAGGAAGGATTCATACAGGAGTCTAAATTCAAAACAAACCTCTTTGATATAGAAAACGAAGTGAAGGAAAGCCCCAAGTCACTTAAGCGGAAGACATACTGCCTGTTGGACGACCTCTGGAGGGCACTCCTGCTGCCGCCTCCAGCGCAGCCCCGCCGGCCACTCCTGCCCAGACCAGCTGCCCCGAGACCTCGGGGCCTCCGCCCGCCTCGTGCCCTTCTCTGCCATCAGAGCCCAGTGCTGCTCAGCCTCCGAACCAGGCCGGGGCTCAGAAGAAGGTCATCAGCAAGTTACTGCTGCCCCGGACCTTGTCCCTTCGAGGAAAGAGTCTTCACTCAGCTGTGGAGAAGCCTGCAAGACAGAAACCAGCTAGTCCTCCCAGGATGAAAATGCAAAATGAAAAGGACGCCCACAGCAGCATGCCCCTGGACAAGCTCAGCACCACCTGGGACGTCGCCAGCATGCCAGCCAGTGGAAGCCACCTGGTCCCAGGAAAGCGGTCACTCCCTGTTCCAAACAAGTCCAGGCCGAAGAAAACCATGCTAAAACCACCTGGGTGTGCTGGCGGCCTGGCAGGAAGGTCCTCGTCGGGGTCTGTCTCGGGCCTGAGCTCTGCTGCATGTGCTTCTCCTGCGACTGGCAGAGCTAAACCATGTGAACGTCCAGCCATCTCTGCGGACAGTGCCTGGTCAAGCTCCAGCCAGACGGGCAGAATGGGGTTCACCCTGCCACGGCTGTCCCTGAAGGCGGGCCCCAGGGGCGTGGCCTGCAGGCAAAGCCAGAGCCCAGGGGCTGCGGAGTGGACAGCGGAGCAGCCCAGGGGACCCCCCAGAGCATCTCTCCCCCAGCCCTAGACCCCGCAACAGGGAGGCTCTGGGCCGAGCTCTCATTGTGGTTTGTCACAGTCTTCTCAAAGGGATAAGACCGGGAGTACAAGAAGGCGCGATTCCTGCCTAAACTCCAAGACAAAGGCTGTGGCTACCCCTATGAATCAATTTAAAATTCCCAGGTTTTCTACTGGTGAGCCCCCGGCTGGTGCAACGCCAAAGTCCTGTCGGGCGCAGCGGCCACAGTCTTGCCCGTTGGGGAGGGTGGCCCATAGCACTCCCATGAGGTGGTCCTCAGCCGCGCAGAGACTTGTCAGCAGCGTGAGGACCCCCGTGAGCACGAGGTGCCTGTCGGATCTGCCCACACCTACCGGCCGCCGGCTCTCCAGCCTCTGGCAACCCCCACAACTGTGGCCAGGCTTCTGGCTTCTTCCCTGCCTGCATCTGCTCGGCGATTCTTCTGAGCCCCAGAAAAAATCCACAGTGAGAACTGCACCCGCCAGGGAGGGAGACAGCCAGCCTGCCTCCAGACGCCCCGACTTGTCCCCCGACGGCAGCTGCTCACCGTCTGCTGTGCCACAGGCACTGGACTTTTCTCCAGAAAAGAGTGATTTTACTTTTTCACAAAGTATCACACAGAAGTCACCCTGGACGAAGAGCAGCCCCGTGAAGCCACAGCCCCCAATGAGGCTCTCCTCATGGATCTCAAACTGGATCAACTCAGCCTCACCGGGGAGGCTGTGGCCACAGTCCTGGACGACCACCTACTCACTGACTTCTGCAGGAGTCCCGAGGCAGTCATGGCCCTGCGGTCTCGAAGTGGACCCCTAGTCGACCTCCTGACAAACACCCCAGAGGCAAACAGGAAGGCCGTAGCCAAGCCCCCCGACGAGGTGGGACAGCTCATAGACTTGGCTTCCCCTCTGATCCTGCTGAGCCCCAAGGCTGACAAGGAAAACATGGAGTCTCCGCTCCTCAAGTTCTGAGTGGTGTGAACAGTTCTTTGCGCTTCACTCAGTTACAAGAACAGTCCTAAAGTGGTATTCAACTGTCAGAGATAAATTTTAGAAGAATTTGTGTTGGAAAAGTTGTAAAATGAAACAAAAAGCTAAAAGCTAAGTAAAGTTACCGTGCCTGGAGCAGGCTATGGGGTTGGGGGGCGGTGTTTGGCCACCTGAGGTCACTGCAGGCCACTGGCCTCCATCCTCCCGGCCCCGCTTGCGTGCTGGGTGCAGAGTGAAGAATGGGTACGCTCCGGATGAGTCTGGATTTTTTGCATGTAAAATAGCAAGTGACCATCTTTAAAGTTAAGATTGTATGAAAAGTTAAATATTGTGGTTTAAGTTAAATGGTAAAGTAAATGAAAATGGATTAAACCACACAAAAAAAAAAACCACTATAGTTATTAGTTATAGTAGCCAAAAAGTAGAAACAACTGATAAATGGATAAATTCAACGTGGTATATCCATACAAGGAAATACTATCCGGCCTTCAAAAGAAATGAACTGATTCATGCTACATGGATGACCCTTAAAAACACTACATTCCTTAAAAGCCAGACAGAAGGCTATACGATACAATTTACATAACATATACACAACAGGCAAATGCAGAAAAGGAAAGTAGATTGGTGGTTGTCAAGGAAAAGAGTAAAGGGGAATGAGGCTCATGGGTACACAGCTTTCTATTTGGGGTTATAAAATGTTCTAGAATTGGACTGTAATGACAGTTCCTGCCTCCTGAGAAATTTGTATGCAGGTCAAGAAGCAACATTTAGAACTGGACATGGAACAACAGACTAGTTCCAAATGGGGAAGGGAGTACGTCAAGGCTGTATATTGTCACTCTGCTTATTTAACTTATATGCAGAATACATCATGTGAAATATCAGGCGGGATGAAGCACAAGCTGGAATCAAGATTGCTGGAAGAAATATCAATAACCTCAGATATGCAGATGAGGCCACCCTTATGGCAGAAAGGGAAGAACGACTAACTAAAGAGCCTCTTGATCAAAGTGAAAGAGGAAAGTGAAAAAGCTGGCTTAAAACTCAACATTCAGAAAACTAAGATCATGGCATCTGGTCCCATCACTTCATGGCAAACAGATGGGGAAACAATGGAAACAGTGAGAGACTTTATTTTCTTGGGCTCCAAAATCACTGTAGATGGTGCCTGCAGCCACGAAATTAAAAGACAGTTTACTCCTTTGAATAAAAGCTATGAGCAAACTAGACAGCATATTCAAAAGCAGAGACATTACTTTGCTGACAAAGGTCCATCTAGTCAAAAATATGGTTTTTCCAGTAGTCATGCATGGATGTGACAGTTGGACTATAAAGAAAGCTGAGCACCAAAGAATTGATGCTTTTGAACTGTGGTGCTGAAGAAGACTCTTGAGAGTCCCCTGGACTGCAAGGAGATCCAACAAGACCCTCCTAAAGGAGATCAGTCCTGAATATTCATTGGAAGGACTGATGCTGAAGGTGAAACTCCAATCCTTTGGCCATCTGATGTGAAGGACTGACTCACTGGAAAAGACCCTGATGCTGGGAAAGATTGAGGGCAGGAGGAGAAGGGGATATCAGAGGATGAGATGGTTGGATGGCATCACCGACTGGATGGACATGAGTTTGAGTATGCTCCGGGAGTTGGTGATAGGCAGGGAAGCCTGGAGGGCTGCTGTCCATGGGGTCACAAAGAGTCGGACACGACTGAGCAACTGAACTGAAGTGACGGTTCCACAACCTTGTGAATATACTAATAACCAACACTGTGAGAGTGAATTTTATATGTAAATTATAACTTAAAAAAAACCTAACTGTATCAGTTTCCCAACAAAACTACTCCTCCTGTATTCATCACTTCAGCAACTGAAACCACGTTCCCAGAAACTTAGAAATTCTTTTCCAGAAACCCACAAGTATTAACAACTAATTTGGTCATGGCAATTCAAACGCCTCAATATTTCTCCTTTCCCCCAACTTCAACTCCTAAATCCAGGAGGCCCTCATTTCTCGCCTGCATCACCGCAGCCTCCTGATGAGCCTTCAGGCTTGCCTCTCCAGACCAACTTTCACACTGCAACTAGAAACTCCTTTAAAAACAGTATCTATGTCGGCTCCCAAGGACCCCAGGTTGAAGGGAGCCTGGAGAAGGTGGGCATCGCTTCACCTTCCCCGCCCGCACGGGGAAACCTAACCCCTCAGGCCTCAACCTGCTCGCAAGCGTCTCCGGGAGGAAGCCCGCGCTCGGTCGCTCGGCTCCCGCTCCCGGTCTGGCGCCCCCGTTTACCTGTCGGCTCCTGACGCAGATGCGCTCAGCGGCTGCCAATGAACCGGCATACATTTCCTGTGTGAACCGTGGTGCACCCGAACTTCAACTTCAAACTGCGGCGGAGCCCGAAACTCACCTCGACTCTTCCTCAACACTTAGTAGACTTCGCCGGGAGCCGCCTACATGACCTCGGCCGCGCGGTCCTCTGGCGCTGCGCTCCGCCTGGTCCTGCCCCGCGCGCTCTAGGAAAGCTCTCAGTCGCGCGCCCCGGCCGCAAAGGAGGATGGGACGCGAGCATCAAGGATCCCTCCCGCGCAGCCGCAATTATCCGCTGCGCATGCGCAGGGGCTTGGGTCGCCGTTGAGAAGGTGCTGCGGCCGCGCCAGAGGTAGGAGGAGTCGGGCTTTGGGGCCGGGAGTCTGCACCGGGGAGAGGAGGTCCGGCCGCCTCAGGCCTTTCTTGCTCTCCTGAGAGAAAAGAGCCTTCCTCGCCCGCCGCCAGCCGCGGTTAGAGGCAGGCGCCGGGCTTAGGTAGAGGGGGCCAGGGCTGTCTGAACGGAAGATGGGTGGGGGGATCCAGATACCCATGGATCACGGCCCGGGCGTCCGACTGGCGATCGGAATTCTCCATCTGCCTTTGTAGCCGCCAAAATCCTTGGCAGCCCTTCCCCAGATGGCAACCTGTGTGTCAAGGGTTGGGGGAGGCGGGAAGCCCGCCCCGCACCTGCCCATTCATTCTTTCAGCGTCTGCAGTGAGCCCGGCCGCGGTAGGTACCAAGCTGGGTAGGCAGAGTCCCCGGCCCTCTGGAAAGTTGCCGTCTCGTTCGGATCTGTTACTCCTTAGCAAATACCGATAGAGCGCCTATGGCAGATAAACTGTTTTAGACTAATACCGGCAGAGATGTCGCGACTCAGGGCGGTGTGGAGGCTAGAGTTTGCTCCAGCTACCACGTCCAACAGTTTGCTTGGCTTGACGTTCCAGGCACTCAGACACGCATCTCTGCTTGTCTGTGCAGCCTTCGCTCCCACCACTTTCTCTAGTGCTCCCGATCATACCAAACTCAACAGATTATTGTCTAGCACTTGTCAGCCAAAGAGAATATAAAATGAGTGCGTGCCCTCCTGAAGTTCTGAGCTTAGCAGGGGACACAAAACAAGCTACAGAATAAAAATATGAGAGCTAATGCCCTGGAATCACACTGCCTGGATTTGATTCCAGCCTGCCTCTTGAAAGGCTGTGTGAACTTGAACCACTTTCTCATTCTTGTGCTTGGTTCCTTGCTGTAAAGAAGAGGTGTCAATAGGTCCTACCTAGTAGAGTTGTAAATATTAAACTAGTTAGACTTGTAAAGCACTTGGGACGGCTGCCTGCACAGTAAGCATTCAATAAATCTATTACATGTGATTATAACATGATAAATGCCACTGTGAAAACAGTGTGTGATGATAAAAAACAAATGGGAGTGGAGAGGGTTCAATTAGATAAAGACTGAGAAAACAAGCTTCTCTAAGGAGATGGAAGATGAAAATGAGCCAGCTATGCAAAGTAGATTTTAGGTGTGTGTGTCTGCCCCACTCTGGAAAACTAGTTGATTAATGGATTACCTGGACCGTGGAAACTGCCTTATGGTATCTAAAATGAACACTCTACCATTGGGTTATTCAGTTTTGATTTTCAAAACTCCACTAAACTGTGCCAATATAAATAATCATGCCGGTAAGGCCCAGCCTTTGCACATGGGCAGCATTCTGGTCACGTGAGTTAGGAGAGTTGCTGGCATGAGAATAGAGAAAAGTGACCTTTTTCTGATTTGGAAAAATTGGTTCTGTCAATGAAGGCTGAGCCTGCTGTATTCCTGTCTTTGGTTTCTTCCTGAGAGTTCAAGTGCACATTCCTTCTTTCTCTTATTATATTGCTTGCTGATAGAGCCTCAGAGCTGAAGGTCTTGGACCAGAGATAGTTTTTCTGGATTCAGGGACCATCTTGATTCTGTGGTGACCGCTCCTCATGGGATTCATTCCCCAGACTCTGGTTACTCTTCCAAGATGCACACATATTTCTGCCCATGGAAGAACATGCTTTGACAGGTCTTTAGGTCCCCTCCCCTGTTGCTTTGTGGTAGCCTGTAGGATGATTAGTTTGTGTTAACCAGGCTATAGCTGAGTATTTGACAGGGCTATTGTTACCCTGAAGACTTTTCCCATACTCCACATGCTCTTGTACCTTCCTGGGAGAAATGGCATAAAATGACAATATCTATCTATTTACACTTAAATGCTTTTGATTTTTCTCAGGTGAAAACTTAAATGGACCAAATGTGCTTTATCACCATGGAGATCCTGGAGAATCACCTGTGCACCAGGGCCACATATATTCTCTCTGGGAGGCGTCTGTTGGACAACAGACCCTCTCAGATGTGAACTTTAATAAAGGTAAGCTTTCAGTGTGCTGAACAAAGGTTCAGTTTGAAGAAAGACATTTTTTTTTAATTTATTTATTTATCTTTCTTGGTTGTGCTGGGTCCTCACCATTCTTGGACTTTCTCTAGTTGCAGTGAGCCAGGGCTACTATCATTGCAGTGCGTGGGTATCTCATTGTGGTGGCTTCTGTTATTCCAGAACACAGGCTCTAGGCTCACGGGCTTCAGTAGTCGCCGCATGTGGGCTCAGTAGTTATGGCCCATGGGCCAAGTTGCTCTGTGGCACATGGGATCTTCCCAGACTGGGAATCAAACCCATGTCCCCTGCATTGGCAGGTGGGTTCTTATCTACTGAACCACCGGGAAGTCCAAGAAAGACATTTGAAATCATTATGGAGAAAGGGAACAGTACATCTTGCTCAACTGTGCAAACTCTCCAGGTACTACAGTGAGAAGCAGCGAGGAACCATAATGAAGCTTCCAGTGTGAATGAGGCCTGGCTAGGCTCACACTCAGGTTCACTTTCTCACCTGTGCACCTGCCCGCATATCTACCCTCACTTCTCCGAAGACCAGCCTGAAAGCCTTCAAACCCGTCAGATGATGGATGAGTCAGATGATGACTTTCAGGAACTCTGTGCCAGCTTTTTCCAAAGGGTGAAAAAGAATGGCCCCAAGGAAGCGTCAAAGGAAAAGAAGACACAAAAGGCCTCCAACGGCACCCAGATAAGAAGCAAACCAAAAAGGACCAAACCAACTGCTTCAAAGAGCAAAACCCTGCAAGGCCCCACTGAGAGGAAAACTTGCCCTGGCAGCCGGGTCCCGCGGACTCAGAAGCACAGGGTACCCAAGAGGCCAGAGAATGAACCAGCTCCCCCTGAAAACACCAAGGGAGGTGTACACACTTCTGCTGTACTCCAGGATAGTGCCTGGAGCACCCAGACAGGTAACAGTCAGAACCTCTGCCAGAGAGGACACCAGAGGTGATTTGTACTATTTTAAACCAAGGATCAGAAAACTTTCTGAAAGCTAGTAAGTTTCTTTGGCTTTGCCGGCCATACAGTCTCTGTCGCAAACTACTTCTTAGACGATGTGTAATTGAATGGGCTGTGTTCCAGCAAAACTTCATTTACAAAAATAGGCAGCCTGCCCAAGACCATAGTGTGCTGACTCTTGTTTTAAACAATAGTCATTAAGAAAATATTCATAGCCCTTGTATGAATTCTCTACATGATATATTTGGGGCCATCTGCTCTTTCATTTTCCTATTAACGTTTACATCATGCAGTTAACATGAGTTTCTGTTTTTGTTTTTGTTTTTTTTTTTTCATGAACATAAAAATAATGTTACTTCTCTCATTTTCTTGGGTTCATTCTAAAGTGGGTTACAATGGGTGAGCCAATTTGGTTAGGCTGCTGAGAAGGTAGAAGGCATATGCCATGTGAGTTTTGAGCCCCAGGAGACTCTTCTTGTCCTTCCTATCTCTTCCAAACACCTTTTATTCTTCTCTGTTTATTTGTTTAAAGCAACTTGCTCACCCTGCTGCCCTGGGGTATTAAACCACATGCTCAACATACATTCTTCATGCAGAGCTGAAAACCAGCCTTGCGTATATAATACAGCACAAGATCTTTGGACTCCTGAGTTCTGTTTCTAAATTTTTCTCACCTTCACTTCCTGATCTTAAATAATGTTTTTTACCTATGTGGTCAGCATGATCTCTCACAGAGACTGTTGTAAGGCTTCACTAATGTTGCCAAAACGTTTTGGTCTTTCACGCTTCCTTTGAGAGTATAGTGAAAGCTATGCTTGATTTCCCCAAGAACACTGCACTGCTCCCCCCAAAAACACACCTGTGAGGGTGACATGCAGCATCAGGGGCTGCATGGATCCCCCCAGAGGTCGTCTTCAGACACCAAGTTAAAGGAGAACTTCTGACCTAGAAGATATGTGTCTGTCATTAATAACTCTTTAATAACAGCTTTATAGGGATACAATTCACATTCTATAAAATTGACCCCTTTCAAGTGGATGGTTCAGCGACTTTATTCACAGAGTTGTGCAGCTATCCCCACCACTTAATTTTAGAACATGTTTATCACCTCAGAAATGTGCCCCCTCCCATCACGGATACATATGGCAGGGGTATTTTTATCACCACCAACAGTGAGGCTACCAAAAAACAATCAGTACTTTTGAGTTACACCTAATGTAGTCAGTAAAGGATCCATCTGAAATCTGAGGTCTTTGAAATTAGAAGAACCTTCAGTTTCTCCTGCTAAAACTGACGCGTGTGAATGTTCTCCTTGCCAGAGGCCACCACGGACAGCCTCTCGCAGCCCCCTCCTTCCTGTCTGACTGCAACGGCGCCAAGTCCCTCCAAACCCAGGGCGGCAGAGCTGGTGCTCCAGCGAATGCAGCAGTTCAAGAGAGCAGACCCTGAGCGCTTAAAACGTGCTTCCGAAGGCTGCTCGCTAGAGGCTGCACCTGAAGAAAATGTCCCAAAGGGCCCTCCAGATGTGATGGCGGTGAACGGTATGAAGGAAGCACTGTCTTCCCAACAGGGACAATGTTGGGGGAAAGGGGTCAGGAAGGAGCCTGCCTTCTCAGCCAGGGGTGGGCCTTCTACCCCATGCTCTGCCTTTGCCACTCTGGCCAGAGAACAGAGGGTCCCCTGGGTCGTTTCTCACTTAGCTTCTTTGAGAAGGTACCACTTCCTCTTTTTTCATTTTGACTTATTACAAAAATTTTCCCATTCAAAAGAGTCAGAAAAATATATTACAATGAAATCCCTACCCCCTCAACCTAGATTTAACAAACAGTGGACATTCTGCCACACCTTTTTTTGTCTCTATAAATAGACACTTCTTCTGTACCATTGGAAAGCAAGTCACAGACATCATGATGCTTCACCCCTAGACTCTCCTATATAACCACAATTCCATAAACACACGTGGATCCAGAACACTGCCTGCTCACATTCACGTTTCCCCAGCTGCCCCAAGGACCGCTTCTGTAGCGAACTCTTCCTGAACAAGGGTTCGTCACACGCTGCTTATAGCCGTGGCTCAGTAGTCTCTCTGGTCTAGACTCTATAACGGTCTTTTATCTCGTCCTTGTTTTTTGTGATACTGACTTCTTGGAAAATCCAGGACAGTTGTCTTTTAAAACTCCCCACTTTCTGGACTTGTTTGTTTCTGCCTGATGTCATTTAACCCTTTCCTGCAGGGAAGTGCCATCTGCTGCACATTGTACCACCCCAGGAGGCTCGTACTGTCAGTGATGCTTTATCCCCTAAACAGCAGGAATCCTCACCCCTGGTGAAAATACACAAAAGGAAAAGAAATAGGAAGAAACTATTGACAGACCTACAGCCAGTAAATCCGTAGTTTCCCGGTATTTACTTGCAGGTTTCACCTCAGGACTACTGAGCATTGTCAGGCTACCCCAAAGGCCCATGCAGGTGACACAGTGATGTGGCATCAGTCCTTGGTCCACGGGGCACCAAGGGGTGCAGAGGGGTCACTCAGCCAGTGTATAAGCCCAGCCCCTGCCCTGCATGTGACTGAGTTGTTTCCATCAGTCTTCACATCATACCCAGTAATCAGGAGAGATAAGCCGTTTCTTTGTTTAAAAAAAGAACTGGACCAAAATGAAGTATGCTGCTTTTCTGGCTTTGTTCTCAGGGCACATCCCACTTGAGTGCCAAGGGTCTGCTCCAGCAACATCAGGTGTGACAGGGCCACAACACTGGACACAGCTGCCTTGGGCACCATCCCAAGATTAGAATCAATCCATCCTCTGGCCTGATGCCAAGAAAGACCAAGAGCAGCATTTGACTCTGACCTGGAAGGGCAAGAAAAAGTCAGAGCAGTAGGAGAGGCTGAGCTTTAAAGAGGAAACCTAGGATTCACTGGAGTAGGAGCCTTACAATCCTGGGATGCCCAGGGTTGCCACTTAGCGGAAATGGGAAACAAAAGGCAAATTCTTCAGGGCTCTGGTGCTCAGAGAGTGGTCCTGGACCAGCCACAGTGGCCTCGCCTGGAAGTTGGCCGAAATGCAGAGTCTCAGGCTCCACCTAGCCCCCCAGAATGCCAGCCTCCTGACCTGCACTTTATTTAACAATCTTCCTGGGGGTCCTTGCACCTGTTAAAAGTTTGGGGAGTACCCTGCTTGGTGTCCGGTCTCCCTGGGCTGGGTCTGGGCTCCTCACACCCCACCCAACGTCCTTGCCCCGTGAGGTCCAAGGACGAGCTGGTCCTCATGGGTCCTTGTGTCTCCACAGGGTGTGGACTCGGGCTCGCCACCACAGAAAGCGACACTGCAGTGGCCTTGGCCCTCCAGCAGGAGCTTGGGCAGGAACAGGCGTCCGCACCCAACGACGGCCTGGAGGAGACGGGGTTGTTCTTTTGCCAGATCTGTCAGAAGAACCTCTCAGCCATGAACGTGACACGGAGGCAGCAGCATGTGAACCGGTAGGAGCAGCTCGGCCGTCACCTGACTGTGCTCACCTCGCCCGTAGGTGTGACCAGCCCCAAGGCTCCTGTGGAATCTCCAGGGCTCCGGCGGGGAGTCTTGAGATTAGTACTTCAGTATCAGGGTTGGTCCAGCCTTGCTTTTTTTTTTAAACAGCTTGAGAGAGAATTTGTGTCCCATGCAATTCAGCCATTTAAAGTGAGCAGGTGCATTCAGAGTTGTGCAGCCATCACCACGGTCAGCCCCAGACCCGTGCAGCAGGCACCCCCTTTTCCCTCTTCTCCTCAGCCCCTGGCAGCCACTCACCTGCCTTCTGTCTCCAGGGACTTGCCTGTTCCAGACATAAGTGGACTCACAATGTGCGGCCTTTCGTGTCTGGCTTCTTTCACTCAGCAGAGTGTGTGCCCTCCGTGGTGTGCTGTCCCAGTGCTTTCCTCCTTTTTATGGTTTGAGGATATTCTGCTGTATGGATGGACCGCATCTTGTTCATCCATTCCTCCACTGATGGACATCTGCCTCCACCTTTTGGGTTTGTGAATAGAGCTACTATGAACACGCTTTTCATGTATTTGCTTGAGTATCTGTTTTCGGTTGCTGGGTCATATGTTGACTCTGGTGATTCTGTGTTTAATATATCCTTGCTTTCCTCAGGTGCCTTTGCTCACAGAAACCTAAATGCAGTGTCTGGAGGCTGACTGCAGGCTGTGGGGAGGGACCAGCTTGTGGAGGGGGGCAAGCCTTGGCCCACAGCACGGCCACACTGACCTGAGCCCTGTCTACAATCACGTGGCCAGGGAAGGGTGGTCCCACCTTTGCTGTCTTCCTCCAGGTGCTTGGATGAGGCTGAAAAGGCGCTGAGATTCCCCACGCCTCAGATCCCTGAGTGCCCCCTCTGCGGCAAGCCGTTTCTCACCCTGAAGAGCAGAATCAGTCACCTGAAACAGTGTGCGGTGAAGATGGAGGTCGGCCCGCAGCTCCTGCTCCAGGCTGTGCGCCTGCAGGGGGCTCAGCCCGCAGGCACCTCGGGCACTCCGGCACCCAGGTAAGTCAAAGGAAGAGAAAGAGGGACCGAAGTATGTTGGTTTTTATTTTTTAAAGAAAGAAAAAGGCCTTTTGTAGTGGTGGGCGACGATAGAGCGCTGATTCTGGAGATGAAACGCTTCAGAAGAAAACTGGGCAAGTCTCCACAGGGACCGGGAGGGGACAGCACTCCGTCCTCAGAGGCTCAGGAGCAGACCAGCTGGCATGGACTGGTTGCCACGAATCCTTCCTGAGATCCCCCCGTCCCTAACAGTTTGAGCACAGAAACTGCTGATCCTTCTGTATGTTGAATCCACGTTTACCCATCTCCTCTCATTCCCCCCACTGAGGAGAAAGGGTCCAGCTCTCCCGGGTTGAGCGGGGACCCTCAGAGCAGGAACTGCTCACCCCTCTAGCTCATTCACCTTTCGGTCTGGCTGCCATTTAAGCCTCAGCGATGGAGCTGGCTGTCTGAAGCGGAAGGGAGCCACCACCAAGAAGGAGCCACGGAAGAGGCGGAAGGTCACTGAGCCCGAGGCGCCTTCCGAGGACCTGCTGGTGGCCATGGCTCTGTCCCGCTCGGAGACGGAGCAGCAGGCGGTGCCGGCCGCGCCCAGGCTGGGGAGCGCTTCTGCAGAAAGGACGAGGCTAGGAGCAGGTGCGGTGGCTGAGAGGGGTGCTGAGAAGCCTGGCCGCGCGGCAGCTGCCAAAGTTCCCCCTGAGGTCCCCGGTGGGAGGACAACTCCGTGCTGCTTCTGTTTTTTCTCCAGAGAAGAAGACCCACAAGAAGAAAGCCCCCACGTCCCCCCCACAACTGTTAGTCCAGGATGCGGAGACCACGGGCCGACAGATAGAGGACCGTGTGGCCCAGCTCCTGTCAGAGGAGGTGGAGCCGTCCAGCACGCCGCCGCTCCCCACCAGCAGGATTCTAGAGGAAGAGCTGGCCAGGGGCAGCCGGGCCCTGCGACCGCCCTGGGGGACACAGAACCTGCTGTGGGAGGCCAGTGCCCTGACCGGGGCTGGGGCCCTGGAGTCCTTCTACACGGCCAGCCTGGTGCCTCCCCTGGTGCCCCAGGGGCCTGCCAAGGTGTGCTCCCTTCCGGTGGGATAGGTGGGCTCAAGGGGAGAGGGTGGCGGCTCTGACTGCGGCACCAAGTGCAGAAGGGAGGAAGCCAAGGGCCGTGGTGTGGAGTCTAGTGTGTTGTCTTTGCAACAAACAGATGGTTCGCACAGTGGAAACAGGGAGGCCCACAGGCTTCCAAGTATTAATATTCTGGAGAGTTCAGAATGCAGGGTCCCAGGTCCTACCCCGGACTGGTATAATCTGCCTGTGATGGGACCCAGGAACAAGACAGGCCTGTGTACAGGAATTGGCACTCACCTGCTTGAAGCAATTTAGATGCCACTAGGAGGGCGGGGACCCCTTTTGCAGACGCAAAGGCCCCAGGCGTGGCCCCTGCCAAGACAAAGGTGCCTGCTGACAGGGGTAACAGCGACAAGCTTCCCAAGTGGCTCTGGCTGGGGCTCTCTTCCCGGGGACCCTCAAGGTGGTGGCGGCTGTGGAGGCCACATGCTCACTCTGGCTCACCCACTTCTTTCAGGGTCTCACACAGGAGCCCATGCAGCTGCCACAGCCACCCAAGCTGGCAGAACTGAGTGTGAGAACACCCGCTTCTGCCCCCAGCACCCACCCCGTGAGCCACAGCCTCCGGAGCCCAGCACCCTCTGCCAGCCAGAGGGAGCGCCAAGCCCTGCAGGATCTGCTGGAGCTGGCGGGAGAAGGGTTGCCCGCCAACCTATGCAGCAGGGACCTGGCTGGCTCGGGAGGGGCTGCAGGTGAGACCCCAACCCTCAGGGCCTCCCCGCCCTAGTACCAGGGCTGCGATGGCCACTTGGGTCCACAGTCCCAGTTCACCCTGTCTGACGGGAGGAGGTGGTCTCTCTGGGTGCTTTCCTTTCTCCTCAAAGGTGAATGTGACTCAGGCGAGTCTGTCAGTTTTCCTTCAGCTTTGACTGAGGACAGAGCCTTCTGCCAGAGCGAGTGGTTGTGAGGGTTGATTTCAGCTTTCTCTCCCGAGTACAACTCTGTTGGGCAGGGGTGGCGGTGCAGGTGGCCTCTGGGCAGTTCGCCTTCCATGACGACATCCTCGGGTCAGCCGGGTGATGCTCTTTCCCAGGTGGTTGATGATTTTAACCTGCGAATCCTTTTAGGGATGGACTTGTCGCTCGGTGGCCTTCCACTGACTGGGTTTGTCCTGCCAGCCAAGGAGAAGTACCCGGAGGAGGGCGGCCAGGCTTCGGTGAGCATGTATAGTCCTGCTCGCGGCTCTGTGGTCATGGCTGCAATGCTTGTATGTTCAGTGCGGCCGGCTCACAGCCAGCCTCCAGGCCCCTGCAGAGTCCACGGGCGCCCCTTGACGGCCTCTGAGCTGAGCCAGGTTCTGTCCCTTCTGTTGCTGAACCCCAGGGGCACCTCAGTAGCCTGGCCCCGGGAGCCTACTCTGTCCTGGGGCCCGGGGAGCACCCTTGCTCTGTGAGGGTGCTTCATCCAGCCAACGGGACTGACCAACTGACTCGTGAGAGTCCTGGAGGCCTCCAGCTAACAGTTCGTGTTCTGTACTGGTGACTTTCTGGGTTAGAAACTGGGTTTTCCTTAGAGAAGGTGTCATCCTGTGAGCACATTGGTATCAGCCAAGTGCTTGTCACCAAGTTCTCCCTGAGGACGTGGCACCTGTCAGAGAAGGGACATGGACTCCTTCCAGCCAGCCCCACAACTGCTTGGGCTTAGGTCCCACCTGTCACATCCGGCTGGGCTGGTGGCTTCCTCACGGAGACCTAGCAGCTGCTGCCACTGCCACTGTGTCCTGGTGGGGCCGTCGCCCATGCCTCTCCACGCGCCGGGCCTCCTGTCTAGGCCAGGGAATGGGGTGTGACAGAGAACTTGAGAAAGGACTGGGTCTTGCTGTTCCTTGTCTCTGGGGGCCTGAAGGTAACTTCAGGGTGGAGCCCGACGTTGGACCTTGTGAGGCAGGAGGCCCTGACTGGCTGCCTGCACCCCTTTCGTTGGGCACCTGCACGGTTCAGGGGCACACAGGTGGGAGTGGCCGCTCTCCTCCTCTCGTTTCAGCTCGCCCTTGGTTTGCTGGTGGCCGACTTCAGTGCCATGGTCAACAACCCTCACCTGAGTGACATCCAGTTTCAGACAGACAGTGGGGAGGTGCTCTATGCCCACAAGTTTGTGCTCTATGCCCGATGCCCACTTCTCTTGCAGCATGTAAGTGCGTGGCCAGGCGGCCTGCTCCCCCTTTGCTCTTTTCCCTCCTCCCTCCCCTCCCTCTCACCCCTCTTCCCCCTCACCCTCCCCTCTGTACCCAGCCTCTCCCTCTGTCTTCCTGCCCCTTTCCTCCCCACACCCCTACTCTCCACCCACTGCCCCTGATCTGTTCTTCCTCTGATGCAATCAAGGTTGTGCTTCCCTGAAGAAGACAGGTTTGAGGTCAAGAAGTGCTATGGGGAGATGAGCTCAGGGTTGGGAAACATCAGATTTCTTGTTCCGTTGAATAAAAATCCTGTTTTCCCCAGAACTGTTTCCTTTTCCTCTATTTACATATCAGTAAAGTCTTATAATCACCTTCTGGTTGTTTTCTGCCATGCTGTATGGCTTGAAGAATCTTAAATTCCCCAACCAGGGGTTGAACCCTCACCCTTGGCAGTGAGAGTGTGCAGTCCTAACCACTGGATCACCAGGAAGTCCCTAACTGACCTCTTTAAGGCTGAGCTGCTGTGACATTTCTGTGTTGTCATGTCTTGACTTGAACATGTCATGGACTTGAACGTGGTGTCACAAGAATCCCGGAAACTGCTGTCAGTCTCGTCAGAAAGTTCTGGTGCCTTTGATAGGCTTGTCAGCAGAGGACTGACTGGCTCCTTAAGCCTCTATCGCTGACTTGACTTTGGAAACAGACAGGTTTTGTGCCCTAACCTGCAGAATTCCTGGTCAGCTAAATGGAGCGACCCTGGCTAATGCCCATCCGAGGACTAGATCCGAGGCGCCCAGAACCTCCTGAGGCCTGTTTTGCCCCTGGTCACGGCTGTCCCGGCAGTAACTCTTCCATGTGCATCTGTCCCTCAGGTAAACAGTGAAGCCTTCCTGGCCGAAGAGGATGGTGACTTGAGGCGCCAGCGCGTGCTGCTGCGTGACGTCAGTGCTGAGGCCGCCCAGGCGTTCCTGCATTATCTCTATGCCGCCGACACCATCCTGACTCCCCAGCTGGCCCCTGACCTGCGCTCTCTGGCCCAGAGGTCCGGCTGTTCTTTCCACTTACTTCTCGGTTTTTGACAGTAACCGACAGGGATTATCTGGTTGATGGCCCATGAGAGGTCAGGGCTGAGTCCTTCCTGTACCTTTTAATCCCAAGTTTGTGGCCAGTGGTGACCTTGAACAGGGTGTACTGACCAAGATTCTGGCCACAGGGAACACTTGGAGGGGGTGGCTTTCACTCGCTGGGAGTGATGAGGGGGTGGTCTCAGCCCCACCCCCAGCAACGCCACCCCTCGGTGGTTCCGCCACCAGAGCTGCCCAACGGCCGCCCCTCCAAGTCCCAGAAGGCGGACGTCAGCAGGATGCTTGCTCTGATGCTCCTGACACTGCAGCCGCCTGGTCTCTCCACCCCCGTGTCCTGCTTCCACCTCTGGGGTGGAACCTGGGGAGGGCGGGCTTGGCCTCCAGGGTCTCCAAGGTGCCGATGAGATGGCAGAGCTCCAGGCAGGCCGGCGCACGTGTCTGGGCTGACCCGAACCAGCCTGGGCATCCCCGTGTGTGTCAGTCCGGTGCTTTAGGTCTGGTCACAGAACCACCCAGCCCCACGGTCCCACCTTAGCTCATGCTCAGGCTCCATAGCAAGGCTAGTGGGCCCTCCCCAAACCCTGTTTCTAGAGCTGAGTGGCTTAGGACATTGCTGGGCATGGACATGGGCACTGTCTCTGCAGGGGAGTGGGGAAGGGCCAGGGAGAGTCATGGCTGTGAGGACACCTGCCCCAAGCCTCCTGAGCCAGGGCGCTGCCTCTGCGCGGGGGGGTGGTGACATGTGGCTTTCCTGTTGCAGGTTTGGGGTGAGTGAGCTTGTTCACCTGTGCGAACAAGTGCCCTTTGTGATGGATGCAGAAGGTGGACAGGGAAAGGAGCAGGAAGACGATGCTGACGGCAGAGTGGAGACTTTCCGAGAGCTCCTGCACTTTGTGTGGCTGGGTGAGGAGGAGGGAGCAGAGGCCCTGCTGAAACCGGAGGGCCGCGAAGAAGACAGAGAAAAGGTCAACGAGGAGGAGATGGAAGAAATTTATGAATTTGCAGCTACTCAGCGAAAGCTGCTCCAGGGGGAGAAAGCTCCAGAGCCAGAGGAAGAAACTGACCTGCTCGGGGAGGATGGTCCCGTTTCGGGGGAAATCCTCACAAGTAAACAGGATAAAGAACAGCCAGAAAATGCAGAGCAGGTGGAATCATCCGGGCAAGGAAGAGATGAGACCCTGGCCAAATGGGGAAACACGAGACAGTCCACGCTCCTGCCCCCCAGCGACCAGGCTTTGAACGGGGAAGAGCGAGCAGAGGGCCCAGAGGGAGCACTGGCTCCTCCCTGCTCCTCCAGCCCCACCCAGGGCCGGCCAGAGAGGCAGGAAAGCGCCCCCCTGTGCTCAGCTGATGATGGTAACGTTCAACAGCCTTTTTCATCACCTCAAGCTGGATACTCTGAACTCTCCCCGGTGACAAGCGATTGGGAAGAAGGAAACAGGACCATCCAAGAAAGGGAGGTAGAGGGGTTCCATCCCCCTGCACACCAGCAGGCACCCCCCTCACGCTCATGCCTCTTCCCACCGCAGCCCCATCAAGGCCAGAGTCCTCGCCAGCCACGTCCTCACCCTCGTCGCCCCGGTGGCCTGTCCCCACCGATACCCCAGTTACAGGGCACAGCTTCCAGCATGGCCTCCCAGAACGCATCACTGATGCCAAAGAGAGCCAGGCGCCTTTCCTCGTCACGTGAGGACCCAGGCCAGAAAGACAAGGAATGTAGTTCCGCACTGGAATGCAGAGGTAAAGGGGTCCTGATCTTCCCAGAAAAATCTTCACCCATGGATCGAACCCGGTCAGGACCTGGCCGCTGGAGCTCCAGGCCTGAGACCTCTCCCCGCAGTGTGAACAGAGAAGACGAGGTGATCCTGTTACTGGATTCAGATGAAGAGCTGGAGCTGGAGCAAACTAAAACAAAGTCAATTCTGAACAGTCCCTTAGAAGACAAGAAAGTTCTGGAAGTCAGCGCCAAGTCCTCTGAACTGTTTTCCATCATCGACCTCGACGCGGAGCAGGAGCCTCCCCAAAGCCCACCAGGAAGCCAGGCCCTGCTGCCGCAGGAGGTGGAGGGGCGGCTAGGGGCCAGCACCGACGACAGCACCACGGACACCTCGTGGCTCGTGCCCGCCACCCCCCTGGCCGGCGGGAGCTGTGACTGCTCCTCGCAGACCCAGATCACAGGCCTCGGGGCCAGGCCACCAGCAGACCCGCTGGCTCTGCCCAAGCCCAGGGCCCTGTTAGAGAACAGGGACGAACCCGAAGCCACGAGTAAGTTTTCGGTCATCGTACCCCAGACGTCCCCACACCGGGGCCCTGCCACTCCTGGAAGCTCTGATGGGAAAAGGCAGGCCTGCAGCAGCCCATCCAGCTCCCGCCGCAGACACCTCCCACGTGCTTCTCTGGCTCCCCGGCCCATCTTAGGAGGCCTCGCCGACCTCCCTGGGCAGCTCCCGAAGTGCCTGCCTCCTGCGCGGAGCCCGGCGGCTCAGGCTCCCGGGAGTGAAGTGGTGGAGGTGGAGGACAGTGAGGACGAGCAAGAGGCAGCCTCCCGACAGGCAAGCAGTAGCGCCCTGCTGGACGGCGACCCCCCGATTCCAGCCGAGGACTGGTGCTGGCACATGGAGCCCCTCTCACCGATCCCCATTGACCACCTGAACCTCGAGCGGACGGGCCCCTTGAGCACCAGCAGCCCCAGCAGCAGGGCAGAGGGCGCCCCAGACAGCAGGGACCGCCACTCCCCGGCACTGCTGGGCACCACCCCAATCCGAGGCAGCTACACTGGCCGGAGGAAGTCTCGAGAGAAGTCCTCTGGGGCCGGCTCCCCTGGGAGCCACCGGCAGAGCTTTCTGAACCCAGCTCTGTGGGATGACTGGAACGAAGACGATCAGAGGTCCTCAGAGGCGGCTCCTCTGCCCCAGACGCCGCACACAGACGGAGCCCAGAAGTCACACAAGTTGCAGACGCCACGTGAGTAGTGGGAGGGGGTTTGTCTCTGTTTCATGCTGAGGGCCATGAAGAGTCATCGCGACAGCAAGGGGCGGGCAGCCCTCCCCTTGCCTGCCTGACCTCCATGGCTAGGGAGGAAGGCCTGCTGTCAAACATGACACTTCTTAAGCTAGTAAGTCGGGGGGCGTCCTAAAGCTGCCTGGATCCTGCGCTCACCTAGGCGCCTGTTAAGGACCCCTGTCTGCGGCCCCACTCCAGAATACCTCACCAGCACCTCAGGGAGACTGTGATGAGCCCCTCAGGTTCATCTTAAGAGCAGACACGTATGGCTCCTCAAATAGTCAAACAATTGCCATTATCACCAGGTCATTGCACTCCAGCATTCAAAGACTTGAGATCGGGACTCAAACAGTCCTGCACACTCATGTTCACAGCAGCACTATTCACAACAGCCAGAAAGTAGGAACAATGCAAATGTCCATCAGCTGATAAGTGAATAAAAAGTGGCCCATCCCGACAGTGGAGTCTTCCTCAGCCATACTAAGCTCTGACACAGGCTACAACATGGACGAACCTTCAAAACATGGTGCTTGGGGAGAGAAGCCAGACACAAAAGGCCACGCCGTATGATTCCACTTACGAGCTGTCCCGATGGACAGGTCCACAGAGAGCGAAAGTAGATGAGTGATCGCCAGGGTCGCTGGGGGCGGAGAACGGGGACAGACCGGCATGGAGCTTCCTCTAGGGGTGAGATGTTTTACAACAAGAAAGAGGTGGGGGCTGCACAATGCTATGAATGGTCTGAGTGCTACCAAATGGTTCACATGAAAAGTTACGAGACTGTCATCTCAAAAGAAAATCAGGCCAGGTTCCACCCCAGAGCTGCCGCTTCAGGAGATCTGGGGTGTGACCAAGAATTTGCACTTCTAACAGGTGCCCAGGTGGCGTGTGAGAACCACTTCGGGAGACTTGAGACCAGGGTATCTTAGAATCTGAGGGGAGATTCACGGGGGTGATAGAAATTGTATCTCTGAAATTGTATAAAGAACCTTGTGCATTTTTCAGGAGACAGAGCCTGTTGTTTTCATTGGTGTCTCAAAGGGCTCCGTGCTCATAAAAAGGATAAGAACCAAAGTCCAGATGTACCTAAATTGTCCCTAAGTTGTCTTTTAAATATTGATTTTTTTTAAAAAAGAGCATCACTAAGATGTTATTCACATACCATAAAATTCACCCTTTCAAATGTACAATTCAGTACTTTTAATACAATATTCTACAACTGTCCGACTTCCAGGATGTTTGCGTCATCACCTGAAAATAAATCCTGTCCCCATAAGCAGTCACCCCACTGCCCCTTCAGCCTGACCCCTGGCCCCCACTTACCTGCCTTTGAGCCCCTAGCAGCGTCAGCACCACGGAGCCCTGGCCTTCCCCGGGTGCCATGTGATGCTTCCTGACGGGAAGACAGGATGCCAGAGTCAAGCGGGGAAGGGTGGACATCACCGCTCTCCCAGAGGGAGGGCAGCACGAGCAAAGTATCTGAGTGACACTTCCAGAGTCAGAAGAGGCCCTCCTGCTGAAACGTGTTTCTTTTGTTCTGTCCAAAAGGTGCTGATCGGAAGAACTTGCCCCCGAAAGTGCCCATAACCCCAATGCCAAGGTACTCCATCATGGAGACTCCAGTGCTGAAGAAGGAGCTGGACAGGTCGGTGTCCTTCTGGAAACCTCGTTCCGAGCAGACCCTCCCTCCCATGTGTGTCCAGGCTCAGCGAAGTGGGAAACAGGAGAGTCTGCTGTGGGGGTCCACTCTGGGCTCTGGTGGCAGGAGCCTCTGGTTGGTGGGGGCTGTGTGTGATTCCTGGCTCTTCACCTACTGTTCCCCATGTGACTCAGGGCTGAGAAACATGCTCCTCCAGGTCACCCTCTGGGGACAGGCCTCCACGTGCCACATGGGTGGGATTGGGACTCTTGCCTTAATAGTCTGAGGATAGAGACCTGGTTTTTTAAAAGAACATCACAATTATCACACTCCAGTGAATTCCGCTGTTCATCCCGGGCCCCAGGGAGGTCCTTGCTACCCCGCCACTCACAACTCAGAGTGTAGTCCTTCTGGAATATTCCTGAGTCTGCCCTGTGGGTATTCAGGATGGATACTGAGCTCTGAATGCTCATGAGTCAGGCATTTAAGATTCAAGTACACAGAGCCACCAGTTTAATTTGTTGATAAGTGTTTGCTGTTTGCTGAAGTGCACCTGTTTCCCCATTCAGGTTTGGGGTCCGCCCTCTGCCCAAACGCCAGATGGTCCTGAAACTGAAGGAGATATTCCAGTACACTCACCAGACGCTGGAGTCAGACTCTGAGGACGAGGGCCAGTCCTCACAGCTGCCCTTGGAGGCTCCCTGCAGCCAGACCTATACCACCCAGACCTCTAAGGCTTCAAGGGCAGCTGGCCACACCCAGCTGGAAGCCCCTCCTGGCCGCGTTCCCCAGAGGTCCAAGCGACCTGCCAAGACCAAGGGCCCCCAACATCACAAGCAGCAGCCTGGTGGCAGCGTCTCTGCCTTGAGCGTGTCACCAGCCAAGGAGGAGCCTTTGGACCCTGGTGGGGACGCCCAGCTCCCGGCCTCGCAGGAGTCCATGGCCACCTCTGTGGACAGCGGGGACAGCTGCTGCAGCTCGCAGAGGTAACCGCGTGAGAACACTGCCAGTGTTCATAGGCCCTCTGACCCCGAGCCTTGAGAGTTGGCATAAGCGAGGCTTGACAGCCAACACTCAGAAATCCCAGTGGCCTTCTGGCTTTGGACGACAGGAGACTACGGTGGGGTTAAAGGTCAGCCCCTGGGCCTCCCTGGCAGACCTCTGGAGCTCCCACACACTCACCCACAGGTGGGGCCAGCCTAGTGCGGCTGCCCTCGGCATGAGATCCTGGTTAAGGGCGTGGTCCTGCTCAGGCCGGCAGGTACAGTGCCAAGGACATAGCAGCCTGGGGCTTCCTGCCGCCCCAGGGTCGTCCCTGCCACGTGTCGGGCTCTCAAGGGACGCAGACACACACTCCTGCCCTCAGAGAGGCTCCTGGTCTTGGGGTGGAGGTGGAAAGAAGGGGTGTTGCAAGGTGTTACCGTCTGGTGCTTTTCAGCTTGTCCTGTGAGTATGGAGTGGCCTTGGAGTCTGTGGGAGAAGAGGAGGCAGGTGAGGCGGCGGTCAGTGCCTCACAGGCGGCCGTCCAGGCAGTGGCCACAGAGGAGGCCGTGCGGCACTATATCCGCTCCCAGCCGGCCCTCTACCGCAAGGTCCTGCTGTACCAGCCCCTCGAGCTGGCGGAGCTGCAGGCTGAGCTGAAGCAGCAGGGCATCCATGTGGCCTCGGGGAAGCTGCTGGACTTCCTGGACACCCAGTGCATCACCTTCACCACGGCCGCCACCCGCAAGGAGAAGCTTGGGAGGAAGAGACGGCAGCCCGCGGGCAAGAAGAGGGGCAGAGCCCGCAGGCCAGCCCCTCACTCCCCAGTCCCGGCCGTCAGCAGCCTGTGAGGGCCTGCGGCCCCTGTCCATCCACAGGCCAGGCCCCCACGGTGCTTCCGGGTCTTCTGACCACACTCTCCCCCTGTGAGTGACTGCCCTGGAACAGCCTGCTTTCAATATCCTGGAGTGTCCTCAGAGTGGTCTGCTGGATTTAGGGCCCAGCCGCCCCCCTCCATTGGTGCCCACTGTTTGTCTCCACGTGTGTCAGGAGGGGTGATGGGCCACCACCAGCTGCCAGGGTGAGGCCTGAGTCAGGCGTGTCTTCCCCTCTGTCCACCAGTCACAGGTGTCCGTGTCCTGAGACAGGCGGCAGGTCTAGCCTGCCCCTGCCCTGTCTTCCTTCTCAGTACTCGGGCCTCCACCAGCAGATCGACTGTCAACAGGCTCCAGGTGCTCTGCTGGCCCAGCTGTCCTGCCCAGACACCTGTCATTGTCACCAGCAGTCTCCAAACCGAACAGTCCCGAAGGCCAGCACAGTGTGTAAGCCCCCAAATAAACAGTTCTTAGTTATCTGGTTTTGCCAGTGCGTGTGGTAGTGCGGAACACAGGTGAGGGCTGAAAAAGAAGAAAAGTTTGGTCTCTATGTCCTTGTGAATGTCTCGTCTGTTTCAAGTACAGTGCAGTTGATTTTATATGATGTGCAATAAAAACATAAAGGCTTTACTGAAAGCTTCTAGATGCCACACTCCAGTAACTGGCTGTGGGGAGGGGGCCCCAGCACCCCCACACGTCTCCATCTCTGGGGGACCCAGGCCTGCTGGTTATTACTAATAGAGGTTTGTTCCCTCACTCACGCACACACTACCCACCCACACACCCACAGTCAAGAGTCCTCATCAGGCACTGAGCTCTGCCCTCTATGCTCCCCTGCTGGTTTGTTACGTACAGGCTCAAGCCACCCACCTGCAGGGTCTGTCCCCCTGGGTCAGAATCTGCATTTTAACAGGGTGAGTTTGTGAAGCTTGCTCTGGCCCAAGTGCCAGGCCCTGTGGAGAAGTGGGAACAGGCTGACACCTCTGGTCACAGGGAAGGCCTGTCCTGTGCTGGCTGTGATGGTCAGCGCTTGGAGTGGCCCAAAGGGACAGCTTCCTAGAAGAGGGGTTTGTGAGCTGGGCCTCAGCAGCATGCAGTGTTCCAGGAGGTGAAATGGGGCTTCTCAAACATGTATGTCCTAATTCATGACTAGGCAGAGAGGGACCTGGCCTTCCCCGTGTCTGTTGCCTGGGGATGGACGACAAGAGAGAAGCCGGGGCTTAGATCCCCGCTTGATCAGACCGAAGAAGCTACCATGTGTTTCCTGTATGAAGGGACTGAGGCCTCCTCCCCTGTGGGCTGTGTTAGGAGAACAAGATAAAGTCGGGCAGGAGGGAGCTGACCAGGTCCTCACCTGGGTCGCTGGGTGCCTGGGAGACTCTGCGGCTCAAGTGCACAGTCCAGCATCGAGGATGGGGGTCCTGGGAGCCTCCCTCCTCAGACGGCATCCTGACTCACATAACACTACCAACTCCAGGTGGATAAGGAGGCATTGAGGGAGGGATTAAAGTTGATAAAAAGCCACCAGCTGGTGAAGCCAAGGAAGGTGGGCCTGGGGGCTAAAGACCCTGAAGACCCTGGCCTGTGTGGTCTGGCCGGGGCATCCCTGGAGGCCAGCAGGAGTCAGCAGTGGCCCTGGCCAGGCTCAAGGCACAGCCTGAACAGAGTGCAGAGCATGGAAAGGCGGTTAAACCAGCCACTACAGGAAAGCACTACATCCAGATAGTGGGTGGCACCCGGGACAGCATGACTTTCAGGTGTGAGGGACTAGGTCCAGCTAACCGACTGAAAAGGAGCCAGTGATGAGGAGCTGTCCTCTCCCACCACCCACAGGGAGCCAAGGCCCGGCTGGCCAGGGCACAGGAATGACGCACACTGAGCTTCAGGCAGTGGAACGTTCGCCCGTCGGAGGAAACAGCGGGACGCCCACGCTGCACTGTGATGTGACCTCCCGGGTGGGTTCCACTTCCTGTGGCCTGGCCTCGGCCTGGACAGGGCCACTCACAGCAGTCGAAGGAGGCCCACAGCCCGGCTCAAGCCAGGCCCAGGCAAGGGGGCCCCGGGGGCCCGCACAGCCCCAGAGAGGCCCCTGCAGGCAGGAAGCCTCAGGCTGTGGGCAAGCTGGGAAGGGCCTGTCCGGTGGACCTCAACTCCAGGTGGACAGAAAGCCCCAGAGTGAGAACCACCATGGGAGAGCCCACCCCAAACACACGAACACCCTCAGGAGAGCCAGGAGAGGGTCCCAAACTTGTCAGAGCAGCCAGTGGAGGCAGCCTGGGGTCCAGCCCTGCCAGTCACGTGCCATCCCTTCAGGGGTGGGTGGGGGATGGGGGAGGGAAGTTGGGGGGCAGTGCCTACTCGGGGTAATCCCGAGATCCCCACAGAGGATGCTGTTTCACCCGTGCCCAGGATCCTGAACGGTGGAGGGAGGAGCTGAGCAGCCTCCCGGCCTCTGCCGCGTGACAGGCACCCCCAGGCCCCTGCGGTTCCCACATCCTGTGGGCGCCTGCTCTCAGACGCCTGGGCTGCACCGCCGGACGAGGCTGCAGCCGCCAGTCTGCACTCTGCCTGCCTGCACCCCAGGGGCTCTTCAAGGGCAGCCTCTGTGTGTTCCCCCAGCACCGTGAGAGGTAGGGAGGGAGGGAGAGGAAGGGTGGCCAGGAGGGTGTCCCTGTACGAAGCACTTCTGATCTGTGGCCCTGGTTCCACCTCTCCCCTCCATCACCCATGCAGCTCTTGGCAACACATGCCCCCTTCTACCTCCCCTCACACACAACCTGCCACAGGCATCTGAGCCCACCACCCTCCTGCTCTACAACCATCGCTGGCTCCCACCTGCTCGCAGAGGGAAGCTGAGGGCCCCTCCCGTCACTCTGCCCCCAACGTCATCACCTGCTGCTCTCGGTGGCTTCCCATAGAGTGGTTTGCTCCCTGTCTGTCACCAGAGGATGTCTTATATTTCTCTTCCTTTGTAACTTTTCTCACGTTCACGCTGGGCTGTGTCCTTGCCCATCGAAGCAGCATGTGTGCTGAGGTCCAGCTCCAGGGGCCTGAGTGAACCGCCACAGCCTGGTGCTTCAGGCGCAGCTGACCTGCCTCGGGGACAGGAAGATGCTGCGGGGCACGGCTGAGGCAAAGGTGCCTGTTGGGTGCTAGAAAGAAGGAACGTGGGTGGGGGTGGGGGAGGGGGAGGAGGGGTGACTGTGCGGCCTGGAGCAGGACGCAGCGCCAGCCCTGGCCAGTCGGCTGCCTGCTGTGTGGCCTTGGGCAAATTCCTAAACGCCCCACACGTGGCTGGTTCCCTACCCGCACCACCCCCCAACCCACCAAAGGCCAAGGTCTGCTGATGTGAGCCTGCCTCCTCTGTAGCCTTGGCTGGACCACTTTCCCCTGAGCATCAGGTCCACAGGGGCACTTGGTCCTTGGAAGAAGCCCTGGCAGCAACCCCTGCCTCTGGCTTTTGAGCTGATGACGAAGCCAGAGAGCTGGCCAGAGGCAGCCACGGCTCACTCATTTGTCTATGAGGCTTGTTGGCTTTTGAAATGAGACAGGAAGGAGGGTTGAGGTGGAGCCCCGCACAGGAAGAGGTGAGGAGCCCCGGCTGCCGTGACAGCCGGTGGGCTCGGGCGAATGCAGGAGCTGGCAGGCCGCATCCCCGCTGCCCTGTACAGTCAGTACCGCCTGATCCCTCTGGACAGGGATCACTCCCGCCCTGGACGGATTCTGTCGGCTGAGGAGCCCGGCTGACTGGCCGCAGAGATTTCCAGGACATCCTGCCCTCCACCCAGCTGCCTCTATCCACTGGAGCAGGGCAGAGCCCAGAAGTGCCAGGATGGAGCACCCCCAGTCCCCCAGTCTCGGCCTCCCTGGGGAAATGAGGCACGGGAGGTAAGTTGAGTGCAGAATGGGGGAGGAAGAGGAGACAGCTGACAGGAAGGACCATAACTCTTAAGTCCTGAACTGCCCTGCGGAGGGCTGGCTGGGGCGGCCCTGGGAAGGTGTCCCTGCGGGTGCCGGGAGCTTCTGGGCAGGATGAAATCATAGTGTGGAGAAACAAACACATGCCCAAGGGCAGCCCACCACGGACGAAGGGGACAAAGCCCAGGTCCCCAGGTACCAACGACAGGATGCCGGGAGGAGCAGGAAGTAGCTGGAAAGCACTTCCTGCTGGAAAGCAGACAGGCAGAGGTGATGCTGAGCAGGGCAGCCCGTGGTTAAGCTTGAAATCAGCGGACCTGGGCCCCATCCGGGCAGCCCTCTTCCTCCCTTCAGATGGAGGGGACATCAGACCTGCCCAGTGTCCTGAGGACCCAGGTGGGTGGTGCAGGGGGGATGGGGTCGGTCACCCAGAGCCTGCTTCCTAAATGTCGCCCTCATGTTGGGTGAACAGCCTGCAGGGGCCTCACCCAGCCGCACCCACAGATGGAGATGAGGCTCATCATTCTGAGAGGGACAGTAACCACAGACTCCTTCTCAGAACAGGTGCCACGGAGCGGGTCCAGGGTGGCTGTTGGCCTGGGGTCCTCTCCCATGGCCAGGCTCCTGGGCTTGAGGCTTCCTCCCTGTCCCCTCAGTGCAGACCCCTACTTCCCCAAGCCTTTAGTCATTGCAGGCCACCCTGCAGCCAACACCCCTCAGCAGCCACTGCTGTTGGGCCCAGGAGGTCCTGGGAGTGGGGTGGTTCCTGGGCTACCTGCTGGGCTCCCCTCCTCTGTTCTTACCGGCCCAAAGGTGGAGGCCAGGTTGCAGGGGGCTCTTATCCGAGAAGGGGTGCCAGAGGACAGAACAGTCTATTAATTTTGAATCTCAGATTATACAACGAGGTGTTCTTTTCTTTTAAAGTTTAAGTATGTCCCAAGTATTACATAAGATATACTAAAAGAATTATTTGGGGACTTCCCTGGAGGTCCAGTGATTAAGACTCTGTGTTCCCAATGCAGGGGCCCAGACTTGATCCCTGGGCAGGGAACTAAGATCCTGCATGCTGCACAGTGCATCCAAAATCCCCCCCAAAAAATTGAAAAGAATTACTTGTTTACCCAAAATTAAAATTTCACTAGGTGTCCTGTATCTTAATTTGATAAATCTGGCAACCCTAGGCAAGGCTTAGTGGGGCAAGAAGGATGGGTGTCTGATGAGGAGGGAGTATCTGCCCCAGTGCCAGTGACTAACGGGACCCAGAGTGGGGGAGCTCACCCCCACTTTCCCAGGCACACGCGGCCGGCCTC
Source organism: Oreotragus oreotragus (assembly GCA_006410675.1). Taxonomy (NCBI): domain Eukaryota; kingdom Metazoa; phylum Chordata; class Mammalia; order Artiodactyla; family Bovidae; genus Oreotragus; species Oreotragus oreotragus. Next base: position 42,917 of record SJYX01020995.1, on the reverse strand, counting down.
TTCCTCCCCGCTCACTCCTGCCTGCTGGTGTCCCTTCTTTGTTACTTGCCTAACCACTCTCCTGCCCAGGGGTTCTCCATTCTGGCTGCTCATTAGAATCACCTGAGCAACTTTACCATGTGTCCACGTAGGCGCCCTGCCCTAAACCAGTGAAGTCTCTGTGTGGCCGGACTAAGCAGTGGCTTTTCTAAAACAGTGCTGCAGAGAATGGCCGTGTAATCCAGCCACCTCCCTTCTGGGTGGACACACGGAAGAGCTGAAAGCAGGGCCCTGAACTGCCAATCTGACCTCCCTTATTCACAGCAGCATTGCTCACAAGAGCCAAAAACTGGAAACAACCAGTGTCTGCCTATGGGTGGAGGCCTAACCCAAATGTGGTCCACCCTAAAAAGGAATATGATATAGCCTTAAAAAGGAAAGACATTCTAATACACATTACAACATGGATGAGCCTGGGAAACATTATGCTCAGTGAAAGAGGCCAAATATACTGCGTGATCCCACTCACACGAGGAACCCAGAGTCATCAGATACACGGGAACAGAAAGGGGCCTGGTGGTGACCAGGCGCTGGGGAAAGAGGGATGGGAGCCAGAGTCTCCATTTGGAAAGATGAAAAAGCTCTAGAGGTGGATGATAGTGATGTTTTACAACACTGTAAATGTACCCAATGCCACTGAATAGAATGCTTAAAAATGGTTAAAACAATAAATTTTATGTTATATACATTTTGGTGGTGGTGGTTTAGTCACTAAGTCATGTCTGACTCTTGGGGACCCCAGGCTTCTCTGTACATGGAATTTCCCAGGAAAGGATATCGGAGTGGGTTGCCATTTCCTTCTCCAGGGGATCTTCCTGACACAGAAATCGAACCTGGGTCTCCTGTACTGTAGACGGTCTCCTGCACTGCAAGCAGATTCCTTACCATGGAGCCACCAGGGTACACTTTACCACAACAAAAATTTAAATTAAAAAAATATACAGTGCTCCAGACAATGCTCTAGAGGCAGTAAGCCTGGCCCTTCTTCCACATGGTCCTGCGTACTCCTGCCTACCACCCCATCCCCACCAAGGCAGTCAGTTACCCGGTGAGTGCACCTGGACATGCAATGCAGGGGGGCTGTGTCCAACCTGGGCATCACCCTGACATCATACCAAGAGCAGGACACAGGCCTGGGTGTCCCAGCTCGTGTAAGAAGAGACTGCAGGAGCAATTGCTTTGTTTTGGTTTACGTATATTTGAACTTTCAGACAGCTGCTAGCATAGCCCTCTCTAAATTGAGGTATAACTTAGCCAGTAAAGCGCGCTTGGGGCTTCCCAGGTGGTGCTAGTGGTAAAAAACCCACCTGCCAATGCAGGAGACGTAAAAGACACTAGCTCGATGCCTGGGTCGGGGAAGAACCCCTGCAGGAGGGCATGGCAACCCACTCCAGTATTCTTGCCTGGAGAATCCCATGGACAGAGGGGCCTTGCAGGCTACAGTCCATAAGGTCACAGAGGGTTCACAACTGACGCAACTTAGGCATGCACGCACAAAGTGAGCTCAGGGGATTTTTACATATGTGTACACCTGTGTGTGTTCTGTCCGAATTAATAGGTGGAGGTGTCAGCACCTTTGAAGCTCCCCTCACACCCCTGTCCAGTCAGAAACGCCTCCCAGGGTGGCCACTATGTTCATTTCTGTCTTTTCAGATTGGTCTGGCCTGATTCTAAATTCCCTGCAAATGGAATCACAGAGGGTGTCTCTTTTGCATCAGATTTCTTTCTCTCACAATGGCTGTGAGAGTCAGCCATATTGTTGAGGATATCAGCTTATTCTTTTTCTTTATTATGTAGGATTTCATTATATGAACGTTCAAAAAAAATCTCATTCTTTTGTGGATGGACATTGGTTGTTTCCATTTTTCTCGGACTTTATGAATAAAGCTGCTGTAAATATTCTGATCTGTGATTTGGTGGACATAATCACTCATTTCTGTTGGGTTTATACCTCAGGGGGAAGTTACTCAGTCACAGAAATATGCATATTTAACCTTATTACTAACAAACATTTTTCCAGAGTGATCTTAACTTGCATTTCTCTAATGACTACTGATACTCTCTTGTGTGACATTCTTCAAGTTTTCGGCTCATTTTTTCATTGGGTTTTTGTTTCTTACTGATTAATTACTGTGTTTGGGATGTCGTCTCCTAGTCAGTGGATTGCTTTCTTGCCCTTTTAATTATGTCTTCTAACAAACAGATATTCCTGATTTTATTTTATTCAGATATTCCTGAATCCCAAAATACTGTTCTTTTCTTTCATGGTTAGTGCGTCTTATGTTCTGTTTAATCTTGACCTAGCCCAAGTTCATAAAGATGTTCTCCCATGTTTTTTCTAAGGCTTGACTGTGTCAGCATTCACATTTAGATCTATGATCCAGCTTAAATTAATGTTTTGTGTATAGTGTGAGGTAGGGGTCATGGTTCCTTTTTCCCACATGAACATCCCATCAGCCAACACAGTTTAATGCAAAGACCACCCTTTCCCCACTGAACTGCAGTGGAGCCCGGTTATAAACCCAGTGATCATATATGACCAAGTGATGGTATATATGTGGGTCGGTTTCTAGACCCTCCATTCTACTGCACTTGTCTGCCCTTGTACCAATATCTATAGCTCTATACTAGGTTTTGTGCTTTTTTAAAAAATGAAGTTTCTTTAAAAATTATTTACTTTGACCGTACTAGGTCTTTGCTGCTGTGCGCAGGCTTTCTCTAGTTGCAACGAACGGGGGCTACTCTCCAGTTGCAGTGGGTGGGCTTCCAACTGCTGGCTTCTCCTGGCTTGAGGGCTCAATAGTTGTGGTACATGGGTTTATCTCCCAGTGGCATGTGGGATCTTACGTGCAGAGACGGAACCCATTCCCCCTGCACTGGCAGGTGGATTCTTAACTCCTGGACCACCAGCAAAGTCCCTATACTAAGTCTTGATACTGTGTACTGTTAGTCCTCAGGCTTTGTTCTTCGAAATGATTTTGTCTATTTCAAGGTTTTCTGTTTATGTTTTACAATCAGTTTGCCTCTCTTCCCCCGCTCCAAAAAGCCTGCTGGGATTCTGATTGAGATGGCAATCTATTAATCTATTTGGGAAAAACAGACATCTTAATAATATTAAGTCTTTCAATCTATGCACATAGCAAATCCCTAATTTTAGGTTTTCTTAATTGTTTTATAGTTTTCAGTGTAGAGGTCATGAAAATTTTTTGCTAGGTTTATTCTTATATATTGGATATTTTTATGGCATTTCAAATTTTTACTTTTGATTTGAGTGTTACTTAGTAAGTAGAAATATAACTGATCCTTTTTGTGTATTGATCTTATGTCCAGAAAATTGAAGTTCATATATTTATTCTAACAGTTCTATCATAGATTCCTTTGGATTTTCAATATATACAATCATGTCAATTATGAATAATGATCAAACACATTTATCTTTTCCTTTTCTTATCTTGATGTCTTTTCTTTCTTTCATTTGCCCTATTGCACTAGCACCTACTTTATTTTTTAAAAAAAAGCAATCATCAACCAGGATAGGTTACCCCTGAGGAGTGGAAGTGAGGTTTATATTTTACTTACTTTTGTGTTACTTACGTGATTTTAGTGTTTTACTTTTATAATTCTATAAGTGATCTTTTTAAATGAGGGGAGAGCAACACATATCAGTTAGCAAATTCTAAGCAGTTGAGATTCACAAAATAAGAAGCACTTCCTTAATCCCACTGCCATATATTTCCAGCTATCCTCTAGCCAGACAAAAATGGTATCCTATTTTTTTTCAAGTATCTTATCATAATTCTCCTTTGCACACTGATTTTTTTTCCCACATAAAAATACACTGTAAAACATACAGGGAGTTCAACAAACTTCAGGTCAGATTAATTCAGAGACCCACATCGAGACACATTATAATCAAACTTTCAAAAAAGAAAAAGCATCTTGAAATCAGCAAGAGAGAAGCAAATCATCACGTGCAAGGGATCCTCAATAAGATTATCAGCAGACTTCTCACCAGAAACATTGGAGAGCAGAAAAGAGTAGGCTGACATGTTCAAAGTGCTCAAGGAGAGGGACTATCAACCAAGAGTCCTAAAATCAGCAAAACTGTCCTTCAAACCTTAAGGAGAAACTTTGTGTTTAATGTGATGTACAATTCAAAAAATTTTTTTCATGGGCTGGCCAAATCCACTGACTTGAAATGTTATTTTTGTCACATTACCAAATCCCTTCCTATATAAATAATATAAATATATACTTGTTCCTGGATCCTAGATTATGTTTTATGGACTTATGATTCTATTTTTGTGCTATCCCACCCTGCTATATACATAGCTTAATAATAATGGAAGATTATGTTCAAGAATGCAAGTTCTGCTGGGAAGAAGGTGGGGAAGGGATAGTTAGGGAGTCTGAGATGGACATGTACGCACCACTATATTTACAATGGATAACCAACAAGGATCTACTATACAGCACAGGGAACTCTGCTCAGTGTTATGTGCCAGTCTGGATGGGAGCGGGGTTTGGGGGAGAATGGATACATGTATATGTACGGCTGAGTCCCTTTGCTTTTCACCTGAAACTACCACAACATTGTTAATCGGCTATACCCCAATATAAAGTGAAAAGTTTACAGTCTGGAAAAAAAAATTATGGAAATCTAAATAAAGTATGCTGCTGCTGCTGCTAAGTCGCTTCAGTCGTGTCCGACTCTGTGCGACCCCATGGACGGCAGCCCACCAGGCTCCCCCGTCCCTGGGATTCTCCAGGCAAGAGCACTGGAGTGGCTTGCCATTTCCTTCTCCAATGCATGAAAGTGAAAAGTGAAAGTGAAGTCGCTCAGTCGTGTCCGACTAGTAGCGACCCCATGGACTGCAGCCTACCAGGCTCCTCCGTCCATGGGATTTTCCAGGCAAGAGTACTGGAGTGGGGTGCCATTGCCTTTTCTGAAATAAAGTATAGATTTAGTCAGTTAAAAAAAAAAATGCAAGTTCTTGCCACAACAAAGACCCGAAGCAACCAGAAAAGAAAAAAAAGACTGCAAGTTCGGTTTTAAGTTAGGAAATCCACAAGTGCGGCTCACAGTTTAAAGGCAAGATCAGTCACAGCACTCCCTCCCATGGCTTCACACACACACTGAGATACGTCCACACTCCTGAGACCAGGGCTCAAGCCCCTCTGACCTTGCCTCCTAACCCCGTGGTGAGCCCACTCGCTCGCCGACTGTGCTCTGGCAACCACCAGGGAAGTCCGCTCTGGCCTCATCCTGCCTGCTAGTCTCCTGGTTCTCTGCATGACTCTCTCCCTCCTTTCAGATCTCTGGCTACCGGGACTCCCCCTGCCCTCTCCCTGGATCCTGACCCTAAGGTTTGACAGAAAACAACAAAATTCTGTAAAGCAATTATCCTTCAATAAAAAAATAAATTAAAAAAGACATATGCACTCCAATGTTCATTGCAGCATTATGTACAATAGCCCAGTCACGGAAACAACCTAAATATCCATCAACACATGTGGATGGGGAAGAGGTGGTACATATATGCAATGGAATATTACTCAGCCATGAAAAGGAACATAACTGGGTAATTTGTAAAGATAAGGATGGACCTGGAGCCTGTTATACAGAGTGAAGTAAGTCAGAAAGAGAAAAACAATTACTGTACACGAATGCATTTATGTGGAATCTAGAAAAATGGTACTGTCCTGGTGTGTTTAGTCACTTAAGGCAGGAATAGAGATGCACATGTAGAGAATGGATGTGTGGACATGGGGCTGGGATGAACTGGGAAACAGGGATGGACATAAATGTGCTGCAATGTGTAAAATAGACAGCTAATGGGAACCTGCTACACAGCAGAGGGAGCTCAGCTCAGTGCTCTGTGGTGACCTAGATGGGTGTGATGGGGAGTGGGAGGGAGATCTAAGAGGGAGCGGGTATATGACACACATAGCTGATTCACTTCATTGTACAGCATAGACTAACAGCATTATAAAGCAATTACAGTCCAATAAAAAATTCGTACCTTGAATCTTATGGGCTCATAGAGGGGCTGAAAGTGAAAGTGAAGTCATGTCTGACTCTGTGCAGTCCCATGGACTGTAGCCACCTGTCACCTCTGTCCATGGAATTTTCCAGGCAAGAGTACTGGAGTGAGGGCTGGGAAACTGTAAAACACACACAGAGAAAACTAAGTACAGTTTTTTAAACATAAGTAATTCATCAGCTCTAGGAAAAAATAATAAGTGAATAAGAAAGGAAACATAATAATAGTAGGCTTCTCGGCTCAACAGTGACTATTCCAAAGTCAGAAACTGCAAAAGAGTGAAAACTGTAGTGTAACAAACTGGAAGGTCAGAGGAAGGATAAAGGATGTGAGATAACTCTACCACAATAGGAAGTGAATAGAGGTAGCATTCTATTTGGAATGAGGAATTAAATACCAAAAGGAAGGAGGAAATATGTTTAAAATAGCCCTGAAAGAACAGGACATTGCAACGATGGCCATTCGGGTACCATGGTAAATGACTTGAGTGGGTGAGACAGACTCAAGGGGAGTGGTGGCTGCTGCTGGGGCCCCAGAGCACCAGCTTTTACAAGGAGCCTCAGGGTTAGGGGTCCACTGTGGGGTTAGCACCACTGGAAACAATGGGAGGAAGAGAAGAGCTGCTCCCCTGAGCATTCTAACCCAGAGACCCTGAACATGGGTGTTCCCCATCCTGGGAAGGTTCTTGGCCTGTCTGGAATAGGGCCCTGCTGCTGCTGCTGCTGTCACTTCAGTCGTGTCCGACTCTGTGTGACCCCATAGACGGCAGCCCACCAGGCTCCCCCATCCCTGGGATTCTCCAGGCAAGAATACTGGAGTGGGTTGCCATTTCCTTCTCCAATGCATGAAAGAGAAAAGTGAAAGTGAAGTCGCTCAGTCTGTCCGACTGTTAGTGACCCCATGGACTGCAGCCCACCAGGCTACTCCATCCATTGGATTTTCCAGGCAAGAGTACTGGGGTGGGGTGCCATTGCCTTCCCCGATAGGGCCCTGCAGGGCAACCTAATTCTAAAAATTGACGGGGAAGACTTACCTTTTTGACCTCCACCATCTTGGCTTGACACTACCAACCTTCCTATATATTCACCAAAAAAAAGATTACATTTTGGGTTGAAATCATACTTTCTAAAATAGAAAGTCATGACAAAATCGATATTTGAAGACTATATGCAGAGTACATCATGAGAAACGCTGGACTGGAAGAAATACAAGCTGGAATCAAGAATGCCGGCAGAAATATCATAACCTCAGATATGCAGATGACACCACCCTTATGGCAGAAAGTGAAGAGGAGCTGAAAAGCCTCTTGATGAAAGTGAAAGAGGAGAGCAAAAAAGTTGGCTTAAAGCTCAACATTCAGAAAACGAAGATCATGGCATCCGGTCCAGTCACTTCATGGGAAATAGTTGGGGAGACAGTGGAAACAGTGTCAGACTTAATTTTGGGGGGCTCCAAAATCACTGCAGATGGTGACTGCAGCCATGAAATTAAAAGATGCTTACTCCTTGGAAGAAAAGTTATGACCAACCTTGATAGTATATTCAAAAGCAGAGACATTACTTTACCGACTAAGGTCTGTCTGGTCAAGGCTATGGTTTTTCCTGTCGTCATGTATGGATGTGAGAGTTGGACTGTGAAGAAGGCTGAGTGCCGAAGAATTGATGCTTTTGAACTGTGGTGTTGGAGAAGACTCTTGAGAGTCCCTTGGACTGCAAGGAGATCCAACCAGTCCATTCTGAAGGAGATCAGCCCTGGGATTTCTCTGGAAGGAATGATGCTAAAGCTGAAACTCCAGTACTTTGGCCACCTCATGCGAAGAGTTGACTCACTGGAAAAGACTCTGATGCTGGGAGGGATTGGGGGCAGGAGGAGAAGGGGATGACCGAGGATGAGATGGCTGGATGGCATCACTGACTTGATGGACGTGAGTCTGAGTGAACTCCGGGAGTTGGTGATGGACAGGGAGGCCTGGCGTGCTGCAGTTCATGGGGTCACAGAGAGTCAGACACGACTGAGCGACTGAACTGAACTGACACATAAATGAAGCGATAAATATTTCTGTTGTGCTATGATATTAAACAGATTAAAAGGATTGTGCCCAAGAACAACCAGAAGAACAAGAGAGAAGGCGTACGGTTGCCCATGCAAGGGTGAAGTGTAAGGGAGATCTGATATTGGCTGAAGTCTGAGCTGATGTTTCAAAGACTAGCCAAGCAGTGAGTACTCTGGTGGCTGCCCCACAGGTGTCAGCGCTGGCTGGCACGCTCCCACTCCAGGGACCCATCTCTGGGGTTTGCCTCCATTCCTGAAATGGCCCCCTTTTCACTCAGGCCCCACACTGTCTTCAAGGGCTGAGTAAAACAAGGCTAGCCAGCATGGAGGAAGTCACTTAATAAGCACTTTCCTGTCCTGGGGACAGATGTGTTTGGATTTCAGTGAAGGAACTAAAATCCCAGCAGCTGAGCTGGAGGAGGCTGCTCCAGAAGCCTGGAGGGAGATGTAGGGGCCTTATGTTTTGTACCGTCTCTTGGCAACCCTCCTGACTGCTGCTGACCCGTGGCAGAGACCCAGCTCCTTTGCAACGGTCCTTGAAGTGATCACATTTCCATCTGTGTCCAGAAGAAAGAGTGTGGTAAAGTCACAGGGACTCACTCCTTGCTTGGGTCACAGAAACACCACACACCAGCTGAGAATAAAACCCCACACAAAACAGAAATCCAGAGGCATTTTTTAGCAGCCATGGTAAATGAGGATTTTTTAAGAAACAAAGTAATGCAGATTTTTTTTTTAAAGAATGTCTGACATCCTAAGTAAATGGCCTTTGATTTATAATGCCCGTGGATTTTTGGTGTTTTCAACAATAAGCATGAATACTGAGTTTGTTTTTGTTTTTGTTTTTGTTTTCAATGATAAGCAGGAATAATGAGTTTGGGGTTTTAATTCCTTTAAGCATTTTCCTATAGAATGATTTCTAAAAAAAGCATTTTCTAGAAAGTATTTCCACTTTCTCCCTTTTTTGCCCTCTAAGTTAGAGCTATGATAAAAAAGAAGGGAGAAGAAAGGAACAAATATTTGTAATGTGTTCATTTTGTGTTGGCATGGGCTCAGAAGCTTTGCCTATATACCAAGTTCCTTCTCACAAATCCAAACCCAGACCTTTGTTTCCTCGTATGCACTGCCAGTAACAAAGAGATTACATTCCATTTATTCACGGAATTCATCTAGGACAACACCATCAGTTCAAACTGTGAGAGCGAATGCACTTGTCTCTAAGTTATCAATTAAGATTCGTGCTGCGACTCATTTCTCTATTTTGCCAAGTATTTAAAAATCCTCATTATTCACTGCTCCTCACCTTGCCCAGTGAAAGTTGGCAAGCACTGTTATCCTCACTTAATAACCCATGTTACCCAGGGAATAGCCTGGCTTAGAAGCTATGATACCCAAAGCTCCTGGATAAGCGCTCTGAGTCTCCTGTCTAGACTTGATGAATAATTCACGGGTCTAGTTGGTGGAAGTCCAGTCAGGAGTCTGGCAGAGTTGATTGCTTCAGAGCCATGACATCCAGGGCCCTACTCTTGCCTCATTTTCCTTCTCTCTCTCTGATGCTTCCGCTTAAGGGAAATCTCTTCTTTCCCTGTTTTTTAAGAGTTAGGAAAGCACAAGATTCAGATCCCAGCCCTCTGCTTGGTTGTTCTCTTCATGCATTCAGTCAAAAAAGGAATGAAAGTGGGTCATTTGCAGAGATGTGGATGAACCCAGAATCTCTCATCTAGGGTGAGGGAAGTCAGAAAGAGAAAAACAAATATTGTATATTAATGCATACATGTGGAATCTAGAAAAATGGTAGGGGTGAACCTATTTCCAGGGCAGGAAGAGAGACGCAGATGTAGAGAATGGAGATTTGGACAAAGGGTGGGGGGAAGGGGGAGGGAGGACAAATTGGGAGATTAGGATTAACATATATACACTGCTGCTGCTGCTGCTAAGTCACTTCAGTCGTGTCCGACTCTGTGTGACCCCATAGACGGCAGCCCACCAGGCTCCCCCATCCCTGGGATTCTCCAGGCAAGAATACTGGAGTGGGTTGCCATTGCCTTCTCCAANGGACGAATTGGGAGATTAGGATTAACATATATACACTGCTGCTGCTGCTGCTAAGTCACTTCAGTCGTGTCCGACTCTGTGTGACCCCATAGACGGCAGCCCACCAGGCTCCCCCATCCCTGGGATTCTCCAGGCAAGAATACTGGAGTGGGTTGCCATTGCCTTCTCCAATGCATGAAAGAGAAAAGTGAAAGTGAAGTCGCTCAGTCTGTCCGACTGTTAGCGACCCCATGGACTGCAGCCCACCAGGCTCCTCCATCCATTGGATTTTCCAGGCAAGAGTACTGGGGTGGGGTGCCATTGCCTTCCCCGAACATATATACACTACCATGTGCAAAATAGATAGCTAGTGGGAAGCTGCTGTATAGAACAGGGAGGTCAGCTTGGTGCTCCATGGCGACCTAGATGGATGAGATGGGGGTGGGAGGGAGGTTCAAGAGGGAGGGGATATATCTATACATCATATAGCTGATTCTCCTCTCTGTACAGCATAAACTAACACAGCATGGCAAAGCAATTATACCCTTAATAAAAAATTTTTTTAAATTGAAGTATTTGGACTTCTAGGACATGGGCATGTCAACTGCCTGTTGGCTTTCAGAACTATTTCTGACTCTTCCCCTATTCTGCTGTGTACTACAGGCTCCCTTGCCCTCTAGCTTCTGGTAGTTACTTATAGTTAATGAGAGGTACGGTATAAAGTTGCAGAGAGAGAGAGAGAAAAAAAAAAAAGAAGATCAGATCTTTCTTTCTCTCCTTCTCACCCTTCCTTTCTATGAGTTTCCAGATCCTGGATCCCACTGCCCCGCTCCAGGCACTCCTGTGTGGTTCTAGCTCCTGTCAGACAATAGGTTCCCTTCCTCCCCTGCCCCTCCAACCCTGGTGGAGATAGCAGCTTCCAGCTATTACTGACCTGCAGCTTCCTTTGTTTCTCCATTTCTTGCCAATTTTCCATTACCCTTTTAACCAATTATCTATATTAAATCCCATCTGCCTGAAAGATGCAGAAGACTATTTTCCTGGCTCTATCCTGACAGACACCATTCTTAGTTACAAGCTATCGAAACCAACCTTGACGTGTTGTCAAGAAAGAATTTTGCTATGAAAGATACTGGAGCGATCAAAGGATCTCTGGGAGGACTGGAGAGCTAGGCTAGGAAACTGCAGGGGAAGGAGCAATGCTCGCAAATCTTCAAGTGACATTGTGTGGGTGCAGGCATGCTTAAGGTCTTGGGTCCTGCCATGTGCCACCTCCAACACTGGATGTTGGAAGGTACCATTTGCATTGTTGTCTCTGCTCCCATCTCTCAACAGAATCAACTCTAGGCTCTTCCTACTTCTCTATGACATTTGCTTCCAATTTAGAGAGAGTAGAGATGGATACATCTGATGGTCGATGCCCAGGTCATGTGCCCACTTGTGGCCACAAAAGTATCTGACATTTTCCATTCCTATCATGCGAGATGGGCTCTTTTTAGGCAGAATTCCCTAAATACAGGAGAAAGGCTTGGCAGCCGGAGAGACCTTGAGGGAATGAGTGATAGTTGCTCAGTTGTGTCTGACTCTTTGCGACCGCATGGACTGTAGCCTGCCAGGTTCTTTCATTCATGGAATTCTCCAGGCAAGAACACTGGAGTGGGTAGCCATTCCCTTCTCCAGGGGGTCTCCCCAACCCAGGGATCGAACACAGGTCTCCTGCATTGCAGACAGATTCTTTACCATCCGAGTCACTCGGATGGTAAGAGACATTTCTAAGTATAAAGACAGATCAACTTAAAATGTATCCACAGATAGATGGTTGGCTTAATCTTATAATCTATAGATAATACCTTAGAATATATAATGAATCCATACACCTTTTCCAAAGGAATACCCGAGACAGAAGTAACAATAAAGTTATAAATGACGATCATCAATCAGGTGAAATAATTTAGATGAAGCTTCTCTCTCTCTCGAAGAGATGAAGACTGGGCAGATTCAAATGTTAGTAGTTTCTTTGGGAGCTATGGAAATCCCTGGACTCGCTGGTAAGGAAGTGGAGAAAGAAAGATAAGAAGGAGTGAGTGACAGTTGCTCAGTCAAGCCTGACTCTTTGCAACCCCATGTAGCCTGCCAGGCTCCTCTGTCCAAGGAATTCTCCAGGCAAGATTTCTGGAGTGGGTTGCCATTTCCATTTCCAAAGATAAAGAAGGGAGTGTAAATTATCCATTGAGTTATTGCTCTGGGGTAACCGGATCTAAATCCTCTAGGGAGAACATGGAGCCAGTGTAGAAGACATGACTCAGAGTCATCCCAGGCGCTGGAAGCTGAGGTTTTCTATACCAACTATATACCCCATGCCACTGAGAGCCGCCGCCTCTGCTGCTGCTGCTTCTAAGTCGCTTCAGTCGTGTCTGAGTCTGTGAGACCCCATAGAGGGCAGCCCACCAGGCTCCCCCGTCCCTAGGATTCTCCAGGCAAGAACACTGGAGTGGCTTACCATTTCCTTCTCCAATGCATGAAAGTGAAAAGTGAAAGTGAAGTCGCTCAGTCGTGTCCGACTCTTCACGACCCCATGGACTTCAGCCTTCCAGGCTCCTCCATCCATGGGATTTTCCAGGCAAGAGTACTGGAAAATCCCATGGATGGAGGGTGGCACTTAAATTCTCCTGCACTCATATGCGAACTGAGTGGATCTAATCAGACAGAGAAAAGCTTCAGGCAAATAAAAGCTTCCAGGGAGAGGAGTTAAAAGTTGGGCAGATGTAAGCTGAAAAGGTAAGGGAGAAATGATGTAACAGGGAACCGACCCCATCTGCTATGGGGGTAAGATGAATAGAAAGGTCCACTAGGCACTGCTCAGCATTAAAGATACCATAGTATCTACGATGGAAGCATTCCTGACTTCGCGATACTGGTGGTCTCAAGACATGGGAACAGGCAAGCACAATACAGTGGGGACGAGCAGTAATAGAGGCCGCCTACACAGCTAGAGGTGGACCTCAGGCCACTGAGACCCAAGAGGACAAAGACAGTATCTTACTCATTTTTGCATCTCCATTGTCTATGATGGTACCTAGTTTGTATGCACTTTCGGACTCAGTACTGACCTGTCAGATGCACTCTTGGTGTGTTAGACTCATTGTCTCTGTTTCACGCTATAACTGAACAACCTAGGAGTGTCAGTGTACTCATGATTATTCCTAACCATTTGACTACCCCCAGTCATTCTTCATATTTGAAAGTGAAAGTGAAGTTGCTCAGTCGCGTCTGACTCTTTGCGACCCCATGGACTGTAGCCTGCACCAGGCTCCTCCATCCGTGGAATTTTCCAGGCAAGAGTACTGGAGTGGGTTGCCATTTCCTTTTTGATGTAATTTCTCCAAAAGTTTTGCCTACACAGTGTGCCTCATTTCCAAGCCTAGGCTATCCCTATCAGAGAACTTAACCTCTGGATGGTCACTGGCAACTCATTCTCATGTATCTGCAGAAACTAAGCTCTTGGAGAGCAGGAAATATCTCGGTTGTGTTTCACAATGTACACTCCGTGTCCAGGCTAGTGCTGGCACATTCTGTATGTACAAGCTTCATTTACACTGATGATTTCTTGGATGACTTGAATAAATGAATAAAGGTTATAGATGTTGAGTAATGACCAGTTGCACATCTAAGACATGGCAGAAGTGAGACTTGAACTGCAGTCTGTCTGACCCCCAGATATCTCCTATATTTTGCTGCACATTAAGCAACTTACCTGTCCATGGCAACTAGAAAATCTAACTTGGCTTAGAGGTTACTATTCTCAGGTCAAAAGTAATGGGATAGGAAGTGTGTCAGAACTTACTATAAGCATCAGGCTGAGGGATTATCAAGCAAAACTCTGGACCTGAAGTTGGAAGAAGGTTCTTAGAGGATTTGACAGGACTGGACAATCTTTAAAATTCCCAGAAATGAGAACACTCTTTAACACCATACACAAAAATAAAACAGATTAAAAACCTAAATGTAAGACCTGATACTATGAGACTCTTTGAGGAAAACATAGGCAGAACACTCTGACATAAGTTGCAGCAATATCCCTTTGGATCTGTTTCCTAGAGTAATGGAATAAAAACAAAAATAAACAGGACCTAACTAAGCTTGTGAGATTTTGCACAGCAAAGGAAATCATAAAAAAAAACCAAACAAACAAGAAAATATACAGAATGCAGAAAATATTTGCAAATGATGTGACCAAAGGATTAATGTCCAAAATATACAAACAGCTTTTGCAGCTCAATATCAAAAAACCCAACCCCCAAATGAGCAGAAGACCTAGCTAGACATTTCCCCAAAGATGCCATACAGCTGGCTAAGAAGAACTTGAAAAGATGCTCAACATCACAAATTATTAGAGAATGCAAATCAACACTACAATGAGATATCACTTCACACTAATTAGAATTGGCCATCATCAGAAAAAAATTTTTTAAGTTAAAAAAAAAAAAGTAGTAGAACTACCATATGACCCAACGATGCCATTCTGGAGCATATAGGTGAAGAAAACCATAATTTGAAAAGATACCTGCCCCCAGTGTTCATTGCAGCACTATTTACAACAGCCAAGGCACAGAAGCAGCCTAAATGCACATCAACAGACGAATGGATAGAGAAGGTGTGGTGCACATACACAACATACTATTACTTGGCCATAAAAAAATGAAGTAATGCAATTTGCAGCAACGTGGATGGACTTACAGATTATCATACTAAGTAGAGTAAGAGACAAATATCGTATGATATTGCTTACACACAGAATCTAAATAAGTGACACAAATGAATTTATTTATAAAAAAGAAACAGACTCACAGATTTTGAAAAAAAATTCATGGTTAGCAAAAAGAAAAGGTAGGGCAGAGGGATAAATTGGGAGTTTGGGATTAAAATATATACACATTTATATGTAAAATAAACAAGCACAAAGTAGATGAACTGCATAGCACAGAGAACTATACTCAGTATCTTGAAATAACCTATAATGGAAAAAATCTAAAAAAGAACATGTATACATACACATATATATAACTGAATCACTTTTCTGTACACCTGAAACAAACATTATAAATCAACAATATTGAAATAAAAATTAAAAAAATTTTAATATTGTACCTTTAAAAAAATAAGATTGGTGATCTTATTGGAAGGGAGAATATTAGAGGAAGGAGAGGCAGAACATTCTCTGCAGGATACTGAGATACTTGAAGGAGGCAGGAAGTCTGGATATTGGCAGCAGATATGAAGGAAACAGTATTAGAGCATACACACACTGCTATATATAAAATAGAAAACCAACAAGGATCTACTCTATAGCACAGGGAACTCTGCTCAATAGTCTGTAAAATCCTAAATGGGAAAAGAATTTGAAAACAAATAGATACACGTATTGCTGACTGTACACCTGAAACTAAGGCATTGTTAATCAACTATAACTCCAATATAAAATTTTAAAAATTTAAAAAGATTTTACCATTCCAAGGTTTTATACTTAATCTCTAGGTAAAAATGTCCCCTCTAACATCAGTAACAATTGACATTGTTAGCTGACCACACTGATTTTAAAATACTGGAAATAAAGTGATAGTAAGGCACCTGATCCATCTTTTGTTGCTCATTTAGGCACTGCAGAAAAAGTCATCACCAACTTCTGGGTGTCAGACGTACACGGAACCACATTCAAATCAGAGGAAGAGTGAGGTATAGTTTTGAAATCTTCAGTCAGAGCAATTCTTCTGCCTTATTTATCATGTTCTCATTCTTTCCTTTTGTCAGAATCAAAGTCTTGCATCCTCCATGCAGGCACTTCTCACACTTTCTTGATTCTAAAATGGCCAAGCAGCAGTGTAAATTTAATAACAGCTTTTGGTTCGTCGGGGGTGGGAGGGAAAGTGCTCCATGAAATGTCCAGAGATTACAATGTACACAGCTCATTTTTAGAGTGCTAAAATGTGGCCCCAAAAATGTGGCCCCAAGAAAGTCTTGGAAGTAACAGACAACACATATAATTAAATATAAAATCTTCAAGTAGTATTAACGAGGAGCCTATATATTTTGTCCAAATGTGACTGCTAGATATAACTATAAAATAGTGGAAACAACAAAAAGAGTTTTCACAGTAATTACAGTTTTGAAGAAGTAAACATACATTTTAAAATTTCCTTGAAGCATGTAAACTATTTGGATTTGTTTCTGAAAGCTGATAAATTGAAAAATTAATAGACTAATCAATATTTAAATATATAATAAAACAGGTGCTTTGACCATCAGTGTAAACTTTCTTGGTAAAAACTGAACTAGATCTAATTTCTGTGTTAACTCTTTGACTTCTAGAGGAAAAAAATGTCTGTGCACCATCACCTTTTAAATGGAAATCCATAAATGCAAAACATCAGATTAACTGTTCATTAGTCACCTTTTGACTTGATCGTTGATACAGAAATTCAGAAGTGGAACACTGGGTTGTAGTCATCTAGTTCTCGCTGCTTCATTATAATGGTCCAGCCAAGCCTACCCACAACGCCCACCAACAGAGCTAGACAGGCAGTCAAAGGAAAACACCTTTCTCAAAGGATCAGCACCTCATGAACCCCTCAAGAATCTCACTCTATAATATGAGATACCACAGGAAGAATTAAAACCAGGACAAAGACATTGAATGTATACACCAAAATAAAAGAAGATGTGGAAGAAAAACAAATACTTCTGTTTTATTGACTATTCCAAAGCCTTTGACTGTGTGGATCACCACAAACTCCTGAAAACTGTTAAAGAGATGGGAATACTGAACCACCTGACCTGCCTCTTGAGAAATCTGTATGCAGGTCAGGAAGCAACAGTTAGAACTGGACATGGAACAACAGACTGGTTCCAAATAGGAGAAGAAGTACGTCAAGGCTGTATACTGTCACCCTGCTTATTTAACTGATATGCAGAGTACATCATGAGAAACGCCGGGCTGGAAGAAGCACAAGCTGGAATCAAGATTGTCAGGAGAAATATCAATAACCTCAGATATGCAGATGACACCACCCTTATGGCAGAAAGCAAAGAACTAAAGAGCCTCTTGATGAAAATGACAGAGGAGAGTGGGAAAAGCTGGCATAAAGCTCAACATTCAGAAAACTAAGGTCATGGCATATGGCTGCCATCACTTCATGGCAAATAGATGGGGAAACAGTGGAAACAGTGACAGAGTTTATTTCTGGGGGCTCTGAAATCACTGCAGATGGTGACTGCAGCCATGAAATTAAAAGACGCTTGCTCCTTGGAACGAAAGCTATGAGCAACCTAGACAGTATATTAAAAAGCAGAGACATTATTTTGCCAACAAAGGTCTGTCTAGTCAAGGCTATGGTTTTTCTAGTAGTCATGTATGGATGTGAGAGTTACACTATAAAGCAAGCTGAGTGCCACAGAACTGATGCTTTTGCTTGGACTGCAAGGAGATCCAACCAGTCTATCCTAAAGGAAATCAGTCCTGAATATTCATTGGAAGGACTGATGTTGCAGCTGAAACTCCAATATTTTGGCCACCTGATGCAAGAAACTGACTCATTTGAAAAGACCCTGATGCTGGGAAAGATTGAAAGCAGGAGGAGAAGGGGACAACAGAGGATGAGATGGTTGGATGGCATCACCCACTCAACGGACATGAGTTTACTAACTCCAGGAATTGGTGATAGACAGGGAGGACTGGTGTGCTGCAGTCCATGGGGTCACAAAGTCGGACACAACTGAGCAACTAAACTGAACTGTGGAAGAAAAACACTAAGATCAAGAATACAGCAATACAGTGGGGGTCGGGGTGTGGCAGAGATATATGGCAGAAACCAACACAAAATTGGAAAGGATTTATCCTCCAATTAAAAATATTTTATAAAAGGATAAACAGGCAAAAAAGAACACACACCCAAGCTTTACATCATGGAGACTAAGACTAGAAAATATCCTGATATTCTGCAGCCTTGTCTAACTCAATGAAACCAAGCCATGCCCATGGGGCCACCCAAGATGGGCGGGTCATGGTGGAACTGCAAGGAGATCCAACCAGTCCATTCTGAAGGAGATCAGTCCTGAGATTTCTTTGGAAGGAATGATGTCAAAGCTGAAACTGCAGTACTTTTGGCCACCTCATGAGAACAATTGACCCATTGGAAAAGACTCTAATGCTGGGAGGGATTGGGGGTAGGAGGAGAAGGGGACAACAGAGGATGAGATGGCTGGATGGCACCACTGACTTGATGGACGTGAGTCTGAGTGACCTCCAGGAGTTGGCGATGGACAGGGAGGCCTGGCATGCTGTGATTCATGGAGTTGCAAAGAATCGGACACGACTGAGCGACTGAACTGAACTGAATCAACCTCAGGGCCAGAAGCACGCTCAGAACCCATCTTAACGTATTTCCTCAAAAAACCACTCCAGACAATGGGAAATAGAACCAAGATATAATTCTTTGCCCCCACCCCTGCCGCTGATATCTCCCATTTATCTTGTTCCGGGCTACACTGAGCTACTCACCATTCTGAAGTGTGCCAGGCAGCTTCAAGCATCTGTGCCTGTTTCTTCTGTTTCCTCTATCTGTAGATATTTTTGTATCCTATGTGGCTCTGCTGCTGCTGCTAAGTCACTTCAGTCGTGTCCGACTCTGTGTTACCCCATAGACGGCAGCCCACCAGGCATCCCCGTCCCTGGGATTCTCCAGGCAAGAATACTGGAGTGGGTTGCCATTTCCTTCTCCAATGCATGAAAGAGAAAAGTGAAAGTGAAGTCGCTCAGTCTGTCCGACCGTTAGCAACCCCATGGACTGCAGCCCACCAGGCTACTCCGTCCATTGGATTTTCCAGGCAAGAGTACTGGGGTGGGGTGCCATTCCACTTTTATGAGGCAAGCCCCATTCATATCCTCTAACCATAATTAATTGTTAATAGGTGTTCCTTTATTTCAAGAGTTTCAGCCAGAGGGGCCTGAAGGATCTAGAAGAAAAAGTTTACCAAATAATGAAAGTAACTGTTATATATAACATGTATATATATAATACATTTCAGCTCAAGCACAAAGCTGAAGAGGAAATAATGATGAGATTTATGAACCAGAATTTCTTTCCCCATTTTGCTTATAAAGCTGTAGCTTCTACTATAAATATATAAAAGTTTAGGGTAAGCCTGGATTCCTATTGTAAAATGTAATAAGGATAGAAATTAAAGCATAATATCACTTTGTTTTGAGCTATAAAAACTCTATCAAGGCAGAACATGTTACCTTACAAAAGTTACTTCAAAAGTTAGCAAATATTCCCATTCAGTCAACCCCCCCCGGGCCAACACCCAGAACTATAAGAGGGACTTTTGAAGAGTATGGATTTCTTGGCTTCATTCATGGCCTGTGAGCCAGCATTTAGGGAGAGTGGGTCCAAGAATCAGTATTTTACAAAGGGTCCCCTAGGTGAACTGAAGACAATCAGGTTTACTGACTTAACTGATGGTTTTAATAATTGAGCTGGGCATATCAGTAAATGTTCATTACAAGGACACATCAATAAACATAAGTATTCGGGGGTCACAGTATCTGAATTCCATTTATGATGTCAGTTTCAGGAAAGACATAGGCACCAAGGTTGCTTTGTTTGCTACTTTGGCATTGCAGTGATGGGAGAAAAAGGACTGGAAGAAGTTTTAAATCTCTAGCAAATTCCTAAAGAATGAAATGTTGACTGAGCTTAAAAGATATGTTTCATGGCTGTCTTCAGTCTAAACAAGAAAATATTTGAGGGCAAAACTTTGTTAAAATTCACTTCGACTAATTTATCCAACCGTGAATAAAGACTGTTTTTTCACAGTTTAAAAGGCAGTGTGAAAGTCTGTTTTTCTTTTATTTTTCACATGTCAATCACCAAAAGAGCTTAGTTTATAAGACTTTGGTTACATGATGACTACATCTTCTTACATGAGAGAAGAACTTGGTTATGTTCAAAGAAATAAAAATTAATAGTAATAGAGTTCCTAAAAATTAAAATCCCTGCAGGTCTAACTTACTGCTGATTTGGGGCTAATAATTCATATTGTAAAATAAAGGGAAACGTGAACCTAGTAGGCTCCATTAACTCGTTGTTTTCTGGCAATTCTCTAAGTGTTCCTCTGTGGCTGATCTATTCACACCTGGAGATTAGTCCATTGCTAACATGTTTTCTTGCATGCATGCCACAGTGGGAAGCAAGGACACGAGGGATACAAGTGCATCCTTAATGAACCTTCATAAAAGATGATAGATGCATCTGACTTTTCACATATTAAACTCAACATGGCCTTGAATAAAGTGTGGCTGGTAGGTTATAAGAACACTGATGTGCATTTAAGGAGAGTATCTGAAATTGTGTTGCAAACCACACATTCTCATGAATCTCTTTTCTGAGCTCTTTTGTTGCATTTGAGAGGTAAGCTCAGAGGCAAAAATAATACACCAGTTTCCTGAGTCCAATCAATAAAAATAGACTTTAACTGTCCCTATAATGTGTCAATCTGCCTTTTAGGCTATGATCAATTTGACAGTACTCAGGAAAGCTGATTTAAAAACCATGGATGTGCTAAGCATGAATAATATTGCTACTGCTGCTAAGTCGCTTCAGTTGTGTCCGACTCTGTGCGACCCCATAGACAGCCTCCCACCAGGCTCCCCCACCCCTGGGATTCTCCAGGCAAGAACACTGGAGTGGGCTGCCATTTCCTTCTCCAATGCATGAAAGTGAAAAATGAAAGTGAAGTCACTCAGTCATGTCCGACTCCTAGCAACTCCATGGACTGCAGCCCACCAGGCTCCTCCATTCATGGGATTTTCCAGGCAAGAGTACTGGAGTGGGGTGCCATTGCCTTCTACAATACTGAAATTCTTTTGGTTCCTTACATAAGAATTCACAGCTCTCAAAATGCATGAATATGGTTTTCAGAGTAAAGGTAAAGTTGCAATACTCACATTCAGCTGGGCAGCCAAGCAGCTCTGGGCTGTTTTCCATCTTTGCTCTGCAGCTGTGTAGTACAGATCAAGTCAGCGAAGAGATGACTTACTGGGCCAGGCTGCATTTTCCAAAAATGGCTACGTTAGTATTTTCAGTCCCATGTGCTCTTGTAGAACTTGCTACTTGCCCATGAAGAGATAGAGTTCATTTTTCCTTTTTTCCCTTGACGAACAGAATGTGAAGAAAGTGATCTGTGTGACTTTGGAGGTTAAGTTAAAAAAATTGACATAGCTTCTACCCAACTCTCTCCTGGGACACTCACCTTTGGTACCTGGCCGCCATATTGCAGGAAAGATGAGCAGCCGTATGGAAGGGCCACTTGGAGGTTTTCCAGCCACATCCCAGACAACAGCGTCAGCTACCAGACACGTGAGTGCCCTTCAGATGATTCTGCCTTCAGCCTTCCAGTCACCCCACCTAATGTTCAGTAGAAAAGAGACAAATGTCCCTATCACACCCTGACTCCGCCTTACCCAAACTGCAAATCTGTGAGCAAAATAAACACTATCATTAAGCCACAGGAGTGGTTTGTTTTGCAGCAACTGGAATACTTATCAAGTGTCTTGATTCTATTTCATCTTCTATCAACAGCTGAAGTCACTTTCATCAGGAAAACAATAACTGTTTAATAATGGTTCTGTCTACAATGAGTCATATATTCTGGAAACTGCTGTTTGTCTATCTATTATGCGTTTGGTCACCGCTGGACTGACATCATAGGAGACAGCTCTGCATGTACAACTTGGACAGTGCACATTTATTTAAAAATTATAAAATTCATACTCACGATTCAAAATTCAAACTGTACAGATTTTTAGTAAAGAAAAAGTCCCATTTTATTAACTTCTTCTCAATCACATCTTTTTGAGGTAACCATACTAAATCCAGTGTGTATCCCTGCAGACCTTTCTCTGCTTTTCTTTACCTTTACACACATACACACTCACTCACTCATAAATATGTATCTTGGACATCCTCCCATGCCACCCAGAGATGATGATTTCTTTTAAGTATGTTGTTAAAGCACTATCATATATAATACTGATGATAATTATGATCAGGACATAAAGATAAGGATAATGGTTGCCATGCTTGAGTTCTTATGTGCCAGGTAATATAGAACATGGAGAGACTGAAATTGGCAGATATTAAAAACCAGGGCTTTTGTTTCTAGAAAACTAAATCTTGTTCTTAAACTAGCAAAAACTATGTTTGTCTTTGCCAATTGATTCTCCTCCAGCACTTAGGAAAGTGTCTAGCACATGGAAGACTCTCTATGAATATTTGCTGTATGACCAAATTAATTAATGTTTTCACCACAAGCTCCTGGCAACCTTGATTCCAGCTTGTGCTTCAACCAGCCCAGCGTTTCTCATGATGTACTCTGCATATAAGTTAAATAAGCAGGGTAACAATATACAGCCTTGACGTACTCCTTTCCCTATTTGGAACCAGTCTGTTGCTTCCTGACCTGCATCAGATTTCTCAAGAGGCAGGTCAAGTGGTCTGGTATTCCCATATCTTTAACAATTTTCCAGAGTTTGTAGTGATCCACACAAAGGCTTTGGCATAGTCAATAAAGCAGAAACAGATGTTTTTCTGAAACTCTCTTCCTTTTTTGATAATCCAACAATTTGGATTGTTGGCAACTTGATCTCTGGTTCATCTGCCTGTCTAAAACCAGCTTGAACATCTGGAAGTTCCCAGTTCACGTATTGTTGAAGCCTGTCTTGGAGAAATTTTGGCATTACTTTACTAGCGTGTGAGATGAATGCAGTTATGTAGTAGTTTGAACATTTCTTGGCATTGCCTTTCTTTGGGATTGGAAATGAAAATTGACCTTTTTCAGTCCTGTGGCCACTGCTGAGTTTTCCAAATTTGTTGGCATATTGAGTGCAGCACTTTCACAGCGTCATCTTTTATGATTTGAAATAACTCAACTGGAATTCCATCATCTCCACTAGCTTTTTTCATAGTGATGTTTCCTAAGGCCCACTTGACTTCGTGTTCCAGGATGTCTGGCTGTAGGGGAGTGATCATACCATCGTGATTATATGAATTGTAAAGATCTCTTTACAATTTAGGTGTATTCTTGCCATCTCTTCTTAATATCTTCTGCTTCTGTTAGGTCCATACAATTTCTATTCTTTATTGAGCCCATTTTTGCATGAAATGTTCCCTTAGTATCTCTAGTTTTCTTGAAGAGATCTCTAGTCTTTCCCATTCTATTGTTTTCCTGCATTTCTTTGCATTGATCACTGAGGAAGGCTTTCTTATGTCTCCTTGCTATTCTTTGGAACACTGCATTCAAATGTGTATATCTTTCCTTTTCTCCTTTGCTTTTTGATTCTCTTCTTTTCACAGCTATTTGTAAGGCCTCCCCAGACAGCCATTTTGCTTTTTTGCAGTTTTTCTTTTGGGGATGGTCTTGATCCCTGTCTTCTGTACAATGTCACGAACCTCTGTCCGTAGTTCATCAGGCACTCTATCAGATCTAGCCCCTTAAATCTATTTCTCACTTCTACTGTATAATCATGAGGGATTTGATTTAGGTCATACCTGAATGGTCTAGTGGTTTTCCCTACTTTTGTCAATCTAAGTCTGAATTTTGCAAACAGGAGTTCATGATCTGAGCCACAGTCAGCTCCCAGTCTTGGTTTTGCTGACTGTATAGAGTTTCTCTATCTTTGGTTGCAAAGAATATAATCAATCTGATTTCAGTATTGACCATCTGGTGATGTCCATGTATAGAGTCTTCTTTTGTGTTGTTGGAAGAGGGTGTTGATTTAACTTATATACAAAGTACATCATGAGAAACACTGGGCTGGATGAAGCACAAGCTGGAATCAAGATTTCCAAGAGAAATATCAATAATGTCAGATATGCAGGGGGAAGGCAACGGCACCCCACCCCAGTACTCTTGCCTGGAAAATCCAATGGACGGAGGAGCCTGGTGGACTGCAGTCCATGGGGTTGCTAACAGTCGGACAGACTGAGCGACTTCACTTTCACTTTTCTCTTCCATGCATTGGAGAAGGAAATGGCAACCCACTCCAGTATTCTTGCCTGGAGAATGGATGGGGGAGCCTGGTGGGCTGCCGTCTATGGGATCACACAGAGTCGGACACGACTGAAGTGACTTAGCAGCAGCAGCAGCAGGTATGCAGATGACACCATCCTTATAGCAGAAAGTGAAGAACTAAAGGGCCTCTTAATGAAAGTGAAAGAGGAGAGTGAAAAAGTTGGCTTAAAGCTCAACATTCAGAAAACTAAGGTCATGGCATTTGGGTCCCATCACTTCATGGGAAATAGATGGGGAAACAGTGGAAACAGTGACAGACTTTATTTTGGGGGGCTCCAAAATCACTGCAGATGGTTACTGCAGCCATAAATTAAAAGACGCTTGCTCCTTGGAAGAAAAGTTATGACCAACCTAAACAGTATATTAAAAAGCAGAGACATTACTCTGCCATCAAAGGTCCATATAGTCAAGGCTATGGCTTTTCCAGTAGTCATGTATGGATGTGAGAGTTGGACTATAAAGAAAGCTGAGTGCCGAATACTGATGCTTTTGAACTGTGGTGTTGGAGAAGACTCTTGAGAGTCCCTTGGACTGCCAGGAGATCCAACCAGTCTATCCTAAAGGAAATCAGTCCTGAATATTCATTGGAAGGACTGATGTTGCAACTGAAATGCCAATACTTTGGCCACCTGATGCGAAGAACTGACTGATTTGAAAAGACCCTGATGCTGGGAAAGACTGAGGGGAGGAGGAGAAGGGGGTCGCAGAGGATGAGATGGTTAGATTGCATCACCGACTCAATGGACATGAGTTTATTAATTCTGAGAGTTGGTGATGGACAGAGAGGCCTGGTGTGCTGCAGTCCATGGGGTCACAAAGAGACATGACTGAGTGACTAAACAGAACTAAACACATGTACTGTGGAAATATATGTATGTGCACAAAGACACAGGGGCATATATAGATCTGCACTGAGGAATCTTCATACATAATGGCTTCCCTGGTGCTTAGTGGTAAGGAACCCACCTGCCAGTGCAGGAGACAAGGATTCTACCCCTGTGTCAGGAAGATGCCCTAGAGAAGGAAATGGCAACCCATGGCCGTATTCTTGCCTGAAGAATCCCGTGGACAGAGGAGCCTGGTGAGCTTTAGTCCATGGGGACACAAAAGAGTCAAACACAACTTAGCAACTAAACAATGGCAACTACATACATAATAAATGTTTCCTTTAAATAGGCCTGGTGGGTGGGAGGGTTAGCGGGAGATGAGGAAGAAAGTATAAATAATGAAACCACGTATAAAACAGATACACGTGCTTTAAAGCACAGGATTCTTAGCTTCGTGCTCTGTGATGAACGAGATGGGTAGGATTCAGGGGCGGGT
>SJYX01020995.1:0-14782 GCA_006410675.1 Oreotragus oreotragus | reverse complement strand
GGGTGGGAGGGAGTTCCGAGAGGGGGGTGATCCATGTATATATATAGCAGATTCACTTCACTGTACGGCAGAAGCAACATTATGAGGCAATTATATTCCAATTAAAAAATGAAACTATGCTTTAGAGAAAGAAAAGATAGGGTTCCAGGCTTTGTTTTCTGTCAGTGGAAGAAAAAATCATACCTGCAAGGTGGCTGCCACCAAAATTAACCAGCTACCCAGATAAATATAAGCAGCTTATACATTTTAGGCCTAAAAGACCCAAGAAGCGTGATAATGATGAGGTCAGGGACAAAAGCGTTCCTGGAGAGCAAAACTATGGACATTATTTAACCATCATAACATGCGCCAGGTTTCAGGTCACTGACAATAATTATGATTTGT
The DNA here is from genome assembly GCA_006410675.1 of Oreotragus oreotragus. Lineage (NCBI taxonomy): Eukaryota > Metazoa > Chordata > Mammalia > Artiodactyla > Bovidae > Oreotragus > Oreotragus oreotragus. The sequence continues at coordinate 14,398 of SJYX01020995.1, read as the reverse complement.
AGAATGATAGATGTCAGCATGGCACTTCCCCAATTCCATCTCTCCTTAAAATACAAATGCTTCCCAGAGTAGATTTATTTTTTCAATTAACCTTCTTGTGGATGCCAAGAAATTCTTTTGGGTCAGGCTGGTATGAAGGAGATGAATGATAGTGGTATTGGTGTTGATTTACTCACCAGTTATTCTTTAGGGCTGGTCCCTTCCAGTGCTGGGCTAGCAGATGAATATTTAGTTGAATATTCTTTTTTTTTTGAAAGCTTTTTCTGAGTTTTTGAAATTTCAGGAAATATTGAGAAACCCTGTTCTGTTTCTATGAAAAAAATTAGGGTATTATAAATAATGCTGTGGCTTTCATGAGAGGCATACTCACCACTGAAGAGTAGATATCCTGTGATTCTTTGCTTCTGAGACATACCAGGAATTTCCAACACTGAAAAAATGCAACTGTCATTCTTATAGTATTTCCAAAATCAAAGGTACTGGGAAAATGCAAAGAAGTAAGGAGGAAGTCATGTATTCCCCTGTAGAAATAAAAAACAATAAAATTAAAGGAATGCCTAAGAAAAATTTTACCCCGCCATGGCCTTTGCAGATCAGCAAAACAAATATTAAGAAATCTTAAGAGTGGGAAAAAATCAAAGCAAGGCACATTGTGAAAGTGCAGGAGTGAGTCAATATTAGTAAAAATCTATTAATATAATTCAAAGTTATAAGCCAAAAAAGAAAAATTAGTTTCTTCTCCTTCTCATCGTACCCCTCTTCCCTTTCTGACCTATTCAGCCCAAAAGCCAGCATCTAGGGCCAGGAATAAATGGGTGTAGATTAGATCTTGAGTGCTGTGAGAAGGGCAAACACAGGGGAGGCAGCAGCGGTGCTAAACAGAAGGTTGTTTTTACACAAGAATTTTATCACATATGTAACGCTCTTAAGGATAATAAAGGTCAGATTTCTTACTCTCAGAGGATGGATATACAAATGTGGAAAGGCAGAAATCTCAAACTACTGAGTTGTATTGAAGTAAAAGTATCACTATAAAGAAGCACAAGCTGGAATCAAGATTGCAGGGAGAAATATCAATAACCTCAGATATGCAGATGACACCACCCTTATGGCAGAAAGTGAAGAGGAGCTAAAAAGCCTCTGGATGAAAGTGAAAGAGGAGAGTGAAAAAGTTGGCTTAAAGCTCAACATTCAGAAAACTAAGATCATGGCATCTGGTCCCATCACTTCATGGCAAACAGATGGGGAAACAGTGGCTGATTTTATTTTGGGGGGCTCCAAAATCACTGCAGATGGTGACTGCAGCCATGAAATTAAAAGACACTTACTCCTTGGAAGGAAAGTTATGACCAACCTAGATAACATATTGAAAAGCAGAGACATTACTTTGCCAACAAAGGTCTGCCTAGTCAAGGCTATGTTTTTTCCGGTAGTCATGTATGGATGTGAGAGTCAGACTGTGAAGAAAGCTGAGCGCTGAAGAAATGATGCTTTTAAACTGTGATGTTGGAGAAGACTCTTGAGAGAGTTCCTTGGACTGCAAGGAGATCCAACCAGTCCATTCTGAAGGAGATCAGTTCTGGGTGTACTTTGGAAGGACTGATGCTAAAGCTGAAACTCCAATACTTTGGCCACCTCATGCGAAGAGTTGACTCATTGGAAAAGACTCTGATGCTGGGAGGGATTGGGGGCAGGAGGAGAAGGGGACGACAGAGGATGAGATGGCTGGATGACATCACCGACTCGATGGACATGAGTTTGAGTGAACTCTGGGAGTTAGTGATGGACAGGGAGGCCTGGAGTGCTGCAGTTCATGGGGTGGCAAAGAGTTGGACACAACTGAGTGACTGAATTGAACTGACTGTTCACTATAAAGTCATGGCTTTCAATATATGGATGGATGGATGAGTGAGTGAGTGAGTGAAGTCGCTCAGTCGTGTCCGACTCTTTACAACCCCATGGACTGTAGCCTACAAGGCTTCTCTGTCCATGGAATTTTCCAGGCAAGAGTACTGGAGTGGGTTGCCATAGATAGATACAGATATTAATAACATAGAGAACCACACAGACATAAGAGTGTACATATATGGGAATCTACATATATTCTTTAGCTCAGTCCACTGAGAGGGATGTGAAGCAGTGAAACCCTTCAAATCAGAGAGAATTCCTTAGAGAGCAACTCTTGGTTTCTAAGTAGTATTTTCTTCTAAGAGGAACCAGAGCTTCTTGGGAAAATGGCTGATTCTAGGGCTGGAGAAAGCAGAACACAAAATAAACTGGAGCATTTTCTTACACCAGAGAATCATTTGGAATCACTCACTGCATGAAGGGGATATAGCAAAAGTATATAGATGCCAATTTGAGAAGATCCATGGGTCAAATCTGGGGTAAATTGACATCAAAAAGGTAATTTTAGTAACAAATCATAACACAGCAAATTAAATGTTAAAACATGGGTTCATACTAATAAATGAATACAATTTTGATGATGAATAGATTTTTATACCCTTCCAAAGTAACTTTCCATAAAATAAAATTATTCAGAAGGGAAAGGAATAATAAGTTTCTAGGAGAGAAAACTGACAGATAACACCTTAATCAACTGATCAAATCGAACATCATTGGTAATGGGACAAATCAAAATCATGTATCACCTGATAAGATACAATGCAAAGAACACAGTATTCCTTCTGTGAGATTTCCAGCTCTGATGCATAAGCTGAATGTAATCATGGGGAAATATCAGACAATAAAATTGAGAATAACCTACAAAAGAACTGGCCCGTAATTTACAAAACTGTCAAGGTCAATAAAGCCTAGAAAAAGACCGAACCATATTCCATATTGAGGAGACCAAGGGGACATGATAAGTAAGCGCAAATACAAGTATTTTCTTTAATAACAGCTTCATGAAGATAAAATTGATAACACATACATTTCACCCTTATAAAGTACACACTTTGATGTTCTTTTTACTATGTTCACAGAGATGTGCAACCATCACCACCACTTAAAAACACCTTTATCACCCCCAAAAAGAAATCTTGTACCCTGTAGTAGTCACCCCTAGTCCCTCTCCCAATATCCCCCAATCCCTAGGAACACTTATCTACTTTCAGTCTATGGATTTTCCCATTCTTGGCCTTTCATATAAATGGAATCACATCATATGGGATCTTTTGTATTAATGTAATAACTGGCTTCTTTCATTTGGCATAATACTGTCACTCAGAGGTAGAGCATATGATTGCACTTCATTCTTTCTTCTGGCTGAATAAAATTCCATTACATGGAGCTAACACATTTTGTTTATCTATTCATCAATTGATAGACATCTGGGGTTGTTTCCATTTTTGGACTGCTATGAATAATGCTGCTATAAACGTGTGTAAACTTTTTTGTATGGGTAGCAAGTGATTTTGAACTGGATATCATCGGGATGTGGTTGGAACATATGACAGAGCTTGAATGGAATCTACATATTAGATGTTAGTAAGGTTTCAGTGTTTAGTTTGGGTGGTTGTATTTTGATAATGCAAGAGAATATTTCTGATTTGTAGGAAATATACACAAGGTACTTAGAGTTTGTGAATATTATGTTAGCCACAAACTCTCAGATGGTTCCAGAAAAATAGTTATTTGTATTATAGTCACAACTCTTCTCTAAATTGGCAATTGTTTCTAGAGAGAGAGAGAGAGCTCATGAGGGAGAGATCACATTCATATAAACAGATGCAAAAATATATTTGATAAAATTCAGGAAGTATTCTTTTAAATTGTAAAAATAGCTGAATAAATTGACATTTACTTAGCAAATGCATATTTGTTTTGATACATATCTCAAACAAAAAGCCAGTATCATGCTAAATAATTAAACATTAAGGTATGTATATTAAAGTCACAAACAAGGATGTCCATTATCACCACTATTATATACCATTGTTCTTGAATTTCTAGCTAGCAATGTAAGACAAAAATAGATATGAAATTCAAATATATTAAAAAACATTTCAGACGAATATGAATGTTTAGTAAGTTCACCAGTTAAATAACACATACACACACAAAAACATAATTTTTTGATAAATCAAGAATAATCTGTTAGAAGACTTAATCCAAAATGCATCTACTTATAATGAAATAAAAAGCCAAAAAGCAAATAAACTGAGAAAACTGGGGGAGATAAATATCCTTTGCACTAAAATAACTACTCCAAGCCATAAAGCCATTAAGAAAAAATAAAAATGCCCTAGTAGAAAAATGGAAACTGGTATGAAAAGTTAATTCTCCAAAAGAAGATGGCAATAGACAAGTGAAAAAAACGTTCACTCTCACTAGTTATTACAATGCAAATTAAAACAACAAAATATTACTTGTTTTTGTTCTTCAAACTGTTAAAAATTTTTATGAGTGCAAGTGTGTAGAGAAATCGGTATTCTTGCTGTTGCTGATAACACGTCCACATTAGTACAGTATTTCTAGAAGACAATAGCACTATACAAACTAACCTTTAAATATTCTATCTTTTAGTCCAGTAATTTCACTTCTAGGAATTCACCTTAACAAAAAATGTAAATATATTTACGTTCTTGACTCACAGACAGAAAACAAACATGGTTACCAAAAGGGAAAGACTGCGGAAGAGGGAGGGATTAGGAGTTTGAAATGAACAGATTTACACTACCTTATATAAAATAGATAAGCAACAAGGATTTCCCGTATAGCCTCAGACGGTAAAGAATCCACCTGCAATGCAGGAGACCCGGGTTCAATCCCTGGGTTGGGAAGATCCCCTGGAGAAGGGAATGGAAACCCACTCCAATATTCTTACCTAGAGAATCCCATGGACAGAGGAGCCTGATGTGCTAGAGTCCATGGGGTGGCAAAGAGTTTGATTTGACTGAGTATACAGCAAATACTTAAGGAACTATATTCAATATCTTATCAGTCAGTTCAGTTCAGTTCAGTCGTTCAGTCGTGTCCGACTCTCTGCGACCCCATGAATCACGGCACGCCAGGCCTCCCTGCCCATCACCACCTCCCGGAGTTCACTCAGACTCACGTCCGTCGAGTCCGTGATGCCATCCAGCCATCTCGTCCTCGGTCGTCCCCTTCTCCTCCTGCCCCCAATCCCTCCCAGCACCAGAGTCTTCTCTAAATATCTTATAATAACCTATAATTGAAAAGAATCTGAAGAAGAATAAATATATATATAGACATATATATAACTGAATCACTTTGCTATACAAATTAACAATACTGTAAATCAACTATAATTCCATAAAATTTTTTTAAACTTTAGGTTTATGGATGTTTATTAAAGCATTAATCATAATGACAAAAAAATCACAACCTAAATGTCCAACAGCAGAGGACTAGTTGACTAGTCTATACAATTTTGATATAAAAATGTTATATGAAACATGTTCACAGAGGACAGTTCAGCGCTATTGCAAAATGCCATCCACAATACATATCCATCCCTATGCTAAAAACAATTGGTTTATACATATCAACCTGTTAATAATGGTCATTTTGCTCGTTCACATTTTCCACTTTTGCCAAAATTTATTTCTATAACTAGAGAAGTCATCACATCTTCTTTAAAAAAGAAAAAAAAAAAAAGGTCCAGAAGTGTTAGATAAGTCAATGACACCCAGTGAGAAAAAACAGAGCTTTTTCTTTTTAAAAACTTTTTATTTTGTATTGTGGTATAGATGATCAAAAAACTATGTTGTGACAGTTTCAGGTGAACAGTGAAGGGACACAGCCATACATACATAGGTTGTCCATTCTCCCCCAAACTCCCCTCCCATCCAGGCTGCCACATAACAGTGAGCAGAGTTCCATGTGCTATACAGGAGGTCCTTGTCGCTTATCCATTTTAAACATAGCAGTATGTACATGCTGCTGCTAAGTCACTTCAGTCGTGTCCGACTCTGTGCGACCCCAGAGACGGCAGCCCACCAGGCAGTATGTACATGTCCATCCGCAGATCCTCAGCTATCCCTTCCCCGCATCCTTTTCCCTGGCAACCGTAAGCTTGTTTTCCAAGTCTGTGTGTCTGTGAGAGTAACAGTGTGTTTTCTTCTCAACCAAGTTCATTCTGGATCTGAAGTCTCAAGAGATTGCCAACCGACCACAACTGAGGACTCTCTGGAAGAAGTGGAGGTGGGTAAAAAGCCCACTTTACATTTTGATATTTGGATGAAGCTTGGAATGTTGTGTTCACCTAGGAGAGGTACACAAAGATACACAGTTTTCTGGAGAATCTGGTTTTCTCCTTCTGGGGGAGAACCAGAGGGTTCTATTATTCACAGCAAAAGGAGATGAAGAGCTTTAATCCATTGAAAAGAAGAAGTAAGGGGAAGATAGAAAATGCTCTTCAAATTTTCCAAGTGGCTGTCATGAGAAAGAGAGATTTGATTCATTATCCTAGTGGTTCCAAAAACAGAACAAGAACCAATGCACAGAAATTTCCCAAATAGTATCTGGGGACAAGGGAGAAGCGTAAGATGGGACGTGCTCTCTAACTCTCCAGCGTCTCCATCCACTTAGGCTTCCAAAGTCTTCTTTTGCTACTCCTCTTCCACGACCTGCTGAATATCCATGTTAATAATTTGTTCCTAATGGCAGAAGACCTAAGGGTGATTTGTGACAGAGTGGTATAATATGCTTGCAAGTTAATACAATCTGATGAATGATTATATTCCATATTGGTGGGAATTTATTGGAGGAGGAATCGTCCTGAAATTCTTTGACAGGTAAATGAGCGTGATGCAACCATGTATGCTCTCCTTGAATCCAATGAATGAGAACAAATCAAAAGCTCTGACCTTCCTATCTGATTCTCATTCATCAGTCCTACACTTGAGATGGCAATCTTAGGCTGCCTTCCCATCGTTCAGACTACTGCTGAGGGAAAAATGGCATCCTGCCTTCCGAGCAGCACCTTCACACTATTAGTCCTGTCCTCTGGGACAGCCCTATTAGAGACAAGACCTTCCAACTCTCCATTGTTGATAGTCCCAAACTCCTAACAATAGTGGAGACATAATCAGACCTCAAGCATAAGACAAGAACCAGAGCATCTAATGACAACTGGACCTTAAATGATGGGAAAATTAGACTTCACTTCCCTGGTAGCTTTTTCTTCCAGTCTCCCAACTCACAATTCTTTATTCTGTGGAATAACCGACTGCCTCCAGCACTCCATAAACACAAGCCTTTCCACACCTTCCTGTTACCTCCGTCTGGAATGCCCTTTAGATTTGTTATTGCCTGGATAACCTCTGACCATCCTTGACTCAGCTCAGGATGCATCTGCTCCTCCAGGCAGCCTTCCTTCAATTCCAGGCTCCATGGCATGCTTCCCCACTGTAACCCGTTTTATCTCCACTGTATCATCTTAGACCAAGTGCTGTCTAAGAGAAACCTAACAAGGGCCACGTATATTTAAGAGCACAGTTTTTAAAAATTAAAAAGAAACAAGTGAAATTAATTTTAAGTATTTTATTTAGCCCAGCATATCCAGGGCTTCCCTGGTGGCTTAGATGGTATAGAATCTGCCTGCAATGCAGGAGACCCAGGTTCAATCCCTGAGGTTGGGAAGATTCCTCTGGAGAAGGAAATGGCAACCCACTCCAGTATTCTTGCCTGGGAAATTCCATGGACAGAGGAGCCTGGTGGGCTACAGTCTAGTATTCTTGCCTGGGAAATCCCATGGACAGAGGAGGCTGGTGGGTTACAGTCCACAGGGTTGCAAAGAGTCTGACACGACAGCAACTAACACACACACAATCCAGAATGTTATCATTTCAACAGGTAATATCATACTATCATGTCTATTAGCTATTTCACATTCTTTTACCATTTCAAGTCTTCAAACTCCACTGTGTTTTTCACATGGAGAGAACATCTCCTTTCAGACCAGCCACATTTTAAGAGCTGAATAGTCACTCCTGGCTAGTATATGACTGTGCTAGACAGCCAAACCTTAAACTGAAATAGTCTGCTCATGGATTTTCCTTCACTACTGGAAGACAAGCCACTCAAGGACAAGGTCAGTTTCTTGCCTGTGGTTTCATCAGTGTTGCATCAGTGCCTGACATACACTGAGTGTTCAGCTAATGTTTGCTCAGCTAAACTGACCTGAAGGTATTTTGAGAGAAGGTGGAATTTTAGCAGCTGCTCAAATGAAGAGCAGCTTATGTGTACTTATAATAATAATGGTGATAGGAATAATGGCTGCTATTTTGGTCTTGGACCTCATGTTCTATGCTTTTTAACTATATTATTTAGTTTTCACAACAACCCCATGTACTAGGTAGCATTATTACCTCCACTTTATGGCTAAAGAAAATTGCCCCAAATCATACTGCTATTAAGTGGAAGAGCCAGGACTTCCTGAAATAGTTACAGAAAAACAAAGCAAACAACAAACACACACCCCATAATAAATACAAAGTTGACAGAAAATAAATGATATTCACAGATGTGATAAACCTACTCCAATAGGTAAACCTACTCTTGAATCTCCTTTACCAACTTTACCACCATCTTTTTGGGGTTTCATGATCTGCTGAGTTTTACCTTATCCAGGTGTACCTCTTTCCAAGTTCTTGAACCAGATCTTTCTGATTTGAAATTACATATCTTTCTTTTTTTGCTCTTTATTTTTTAATTATATATTTATTTTTACTTCACAATACTGTATTGGTTTTGCCATACATTGTCATGAATCCGCCACGGTTGTACATGAGTTCCCAATTCTGAATCCCCCTCCCACCTCCCTTGCCATACCATCTCTCTGGGTCATCCCAGTGCACCAGCCCCAAGCATCCTGTATCCTGTATCGAACCTAGACTGGTGATTCATTTCTAACATGATAGTATACACGTTTCATTGCCATTCTCTCAAATCATCCCACCCTCTCCCTCTCCCACAAAGTCCAAAAGTCTGTTCTATACATCTGTGTATCTTTTGCTATCTCGCATACAAGGTTATCATTACCATCTTTCTAAATTCCATATATATGTGTGTTAGTATACTATATTGGTGTTTTTCTTTCTGGCTTACTTCACTCTGTATAATCGGTCCCATTTTCATCCATCTCATTAGAACTGATTCAAATGTATTCTTTTAATGGCTGAGTAATACTCCATTGTGTATATGTACCACCGCTTTCTTATCCATTCTAGGTTGTTTCCATGTCCTGGCTATTATAAACAGTGCTGCAATGAACATTGGGGTACATGTGTCTCTTTCAATTCTGGTTTCCTCATTGTGTATGCCCAGCAGTGGGATTGCTGGGTCATAAGGCAGTTCTATTTCCAGTTTTTTAAGGAATCTCCACACTGTTCTCCATAGTGGCTGTACTAGTTTGCATTCCCACCAACAGTGTAAGAGGGTTCCCTTTGCTCCACACCCTCTCCAGCATTTATTGCTTGTAGACTTTTGGATCGCAGCCATTCTGACTGGTATGAAATGGTACCTCATTGTGGTCTTGATTTGCATTTCTCTGATAATGAGTGATGTTGAGCATCTTTTCATGTGTTTGTTAGCCATCCATATGTCTTCTTTAGAGAAATGTCTATTTAGTTCTTTGGCCCATTTTTTGATTGGGTTGTTTATTTTTCTGGAATTGAGCTGCAGGGGGTACTAGTATATTTTTGAGATTAGTTGTTTTTCAGTTGCTTCATTTGCTATTATTTTCTCCCATTCAGAAGGCTGTCTTTTCACCTTGCTTATAGTTCCTTTGTTGTGCAGAAGCTTTTAATTTTAATTAGATCCCATTTGTTTATTTTTGCTTTTATTTCCAGTATTCTGGGAGGTGGGTCATAGAAGATCCTGCATATCTCTTAAGATTGTCTTCTTAGCTGCTTGCATTCTGCCTGTCTTGTCAAACATGGCAGTGCTTTTCACAAACCACTCCAGTAAACAGTCGTCTTTCTCAGTGCCTAAGCCTGTCCAAGGGTATGGAGAGACAGTGGGGTATAAACTGTTTTCCTCCACACTCCCCCCAGAGGACCCCTCCATCTCACTCACATGGCCTGGGGCGAGGAGGTTTGGGAGGGAGGTGAGCCATCACTGCTGATGTGTGCTTTGTGTACAGAAACTAGGCTGAACCGTGCTTAAGAAAAATGATAGATTTCCAGTTTTGTGTGTGAGTGTGTACAAAAATTCCATTATCTCTAAACCACAGGAACCAGAACCACATCTGGCAAAGGAAATAAAGCTGGAGACGCAAGGAAAGAATAGATTAGGAGAAGCCTTGAGAGCAGGCCGCTGCATTAGATTTGATGTGGTGGGAAATAGAGAGCCCTCGGGGGTTTCTGAGCAAGGGAGTGATGTGATGAAAACAGTGATTAAGGAAGACAATGCAAGCGGGACAAATTAAAGGGCGGGACTAGGATCTGACAGGAGGCAGTCACCGGGTGCTGGGAGACAGACAGTGAGAGTGAAAGCCAGGCAATTAGGAAAGGCAACCGTGATGCTCCACGAATCAACAGACACCATCCTGAAGTCACTTTACTACCAAGTTACCACCAGCTCTTTATGCTCTTACCCTATTCGGAAAGGCAAAAATAAACCCACGAGGAGCTGAGTGTTTTCATTAAAATGATAATAAAATTTCAACTCTGTGAATGTAATGGTTTAAATGTATGTGCACCCTGCTGAGTAAATGGGCTTCACCGTGAGCCAGCGGAACAGTTAGCAGGCAGAAATGGAGCTCAGAGAAATTGATAATAGGGCTCCATTCACAGAATAAACAAATACGGTGAAAACAAAGCAGTTTTTTTACGGAGAAAGATAAACATCATATGTGGAATCTAAAAAAATATAATACAAATAAACTTATTTACAAATCAGAAACAGACTGAGACACAGGACACAAATTTATGATTACCAAAGAGGGAAGGGGGTCGGAGCAGGAGGGATAAAGAGGAGTTTGGGAATAAGAGATGCATACAACTATATACAAAACAGATAAATAACAAAGTCCTACTATATAGCACAGGAAACTATATTGGATATCTTGTGATAACCTATAACAGAAAGAATCTGAAAAAGAATATATATAATATACACTGCTTTTGAATTTCAGAGCTGGAGAAGACTCTTAAAAGTCCCTTGGACAGCAAGGAGATCAATCCTAAAGGAAATCAATTCTGAATATTCATTGGAAGGACTGATGCTAATACTTTGGCCACCTGATGCAAAGAGTAGACACATTGGAAAAGACCCTGATGCTGGGAAAGATTAAAGGCAAAAGGAGAAGTAGGCAGCAGAGGATGAGATGGTTAGATGGCACTGACTCAAGGCATATGAATTTGAGCAAACTGTGGGAGATAGCGAAGGACAGGGAACCCTGGTGTGTTGCAGTCCATGGGGTCACAAAGAGTCGGACACGACTTAGTGACTGAAAAACAATATATATTTTTAATATATAAAACTGAATCACTTTGTCGTACACCTGAAACTAATACAACACTGTAAATAAACGATACTGCAATAGAAAAATCCTTTAAAGCAGCCTCTTCTGGATGAAGCCCATAGAACAGAGTACACTTGGCTGTCCCACAGGGGCAGTCCCAGCCAAGAGTGCACTGAACTTATTGCCCTACAGTACTCTGAAAGCATCCTTTCCAAGTCATATTCCACAGTGTTAGAAATCCATAAAGAACTTGGGTTAACCAACACTTTTTGCCAATGCCCTATGCCCTAAGTCATCATGTACTCTAATACTGGCTGCAATTTTAAAGGGTCCAGAGATGCAAACGTTCTTTTCATTCAAGTTTAAATCTGGAAAGAGACTTGAGAACATCTAAACCCAAAGTTTCAGAATATTTTTGAGCTGCACACAATGGAAATACAATGGATAAATATTGAAATGGGCTCCTTGGGTTGGGACCGTGGTAAAAGGCCCCAATTTCCACCTCCTCATTCTCCTCCTTTTGCTCCCCTAAACCCCCCTCTCCCCACAGCTTACACACATTAGAACAGAACCTGAAGCCCTCCTCAGGACTTTGGAACTGAAGGGAAAGTGGTCTACAAAACACTGAAGAATCTAGTATTTTTGTTTTATTTCGACTTCTTGTGACAGATGAAAAAATTGAAACCCAGAAAGCTAAAATATAATTTTCATCTCCAGCCACTAACTAACTCAAAAAGCTGCCTCTTAGAAACCCCTAGAATGCTAGCTATATGCAAATATCCATTTAAACACATCGAATGAACTCACAAAGGCATAAACTCCTCAATTTGAAAATATGTATAACCTATGACCCAGCAATTTCATGGCCAAGTATGTGCCCCAGAACAGTGTGGAGATGCACTTCTGGGTCATGGAATCACTTTAGTAAATTGCAAATAGCCTATTTTTTTGGTATGTGAAATAGACTAAATCAAAGCAGATCATAGCTGAATGGACAACAAGAGTGTTATTTTGAGGAACTTTTTCCCACATACAGTGTATACACAAATACACAGAAATGTACACTTGTATGTTCTGGGTTTCCATGTAAAGTGTATGTTTTACTGTGAATATAGACAAAATGTTTTTGAGAAGCTTTTGTATGTTAGTACAGAAAATGAACAAGACACTGGTCAAAGATTGCTCACCATAGGGCAAAATTAGAAACAATCTAATTAGTCATCAACAGGAGAATGGAGATAGACAGATAAACAGGTAGACGGATGTCTATTCACAAGTCATTAGCATATATACTAGTTAAAATGGACCAGAGATTTGTTGCTGAAAGCCAATGCTAAATTCATTAAAAAAGCAAGTTGAAGAATGATATGTAGATAAAGTTTTAAAACATGCAAAACAAAGAGTACCCACTGTTGAAAGATACCTGTGTATACAGAAGAAGTACGAAAGATGCAAATTCAGGATAGTGTTAATCTCTGGGGTGGGAGGAAGGGAATCAGGGGTAAAGGAGAAATCCACAGGTCTGAAATGAACTCATCCCAATGTTGGGGTTGCTTAGAACTCGACAGCACACACAGTTCTATTATTGTATTCTCCCTAATTTTTGTTGTTGATTAAAATAATATTTTGTAAGTCACAGATACTTACCTGAGACCAGATGGCTGATTGGTGGGATCGTCTGGAAGAAAGCTAGGCAGGACCCTGAATCTGATTTCCAAGTCAGTCCTCTTNTGCTTAGAACTCGACAGCACACACAGTTCTATTATTGTATTCTCCCTAATTTTTGTTGTTGATTAAAAAAATATTTTGTAAGTCACAGATACTTACCTGAGACCAGATGGCTGATTGGTGGGATCGTCTGGAAGAAAGCTAGGCAGGACCCTGAATCTGATTTCCAAGTCAGTCCTCTTTCCCATGGCTCCCAATTCAGGATCTGTTTGCAAATGAAAGATTTGCATCATTTTGGTGTGAACCTTAGCAACTTATTTTTACCTGGGAGATACTGTTCCCTACAGTCCACCAAGGCCACATTTGCTCTGACTAGAAATAGCACAAAGCACACTTGCTCTGTGAGGCTGAGCTGTTGCTTCACAGCTTGTCACTTGGCTCTGTTTTCCAACTTCGCTCATGCATTGAAACAAAACACTGAGCCACCGAAAGGTCGGTAGAAAGATGATCTAAACATGCAGAAAGTATAAGCAAAAAGAGAAAGAAAAGCAGAGTGGAGGGAAGACTCAGCTGCATGGGAGATCTAGACAAAGTCAGGGGTCACCATCAAATTAAAGTCAGAATACTGCTAAAGAGCCATAAAACACACAGAGAGGGTTATTTTAGAAGACGGAAAGAGCTTGAAATAATAGCATTTCATACCTTTCACAATCTAATACACAATCTAATGGGAGAGGGTTTATTAACATTTTTTCTAGTCTATTTTAAGACAAAAACAACACGACAATTGATACCTTAGCAATGGCGGGCAGAGATTTCTTATGCTTCAGAGAAGTTCACGGCGGTGGTTTTTATCATTGGGTCCTTTATGCTCTTCAAGTTACATAAGAGGCTCTTTCTTCTTTTTTTCTTCTTCTCTAAGCATAACTTCTGGGTCAGCTTTAGCTTTTCAAGTGCATAAGCCAGAGCTGTCTGCTGTTCAGAAAGAAGAGAACTCTTGCAGTAGAGTGCCAGGAATACATCTTACTCTGGAGTCAAGCATTAAACTGTATGGGAATATGTTTTTAGACACCTCTTACCCTGGAATGCCTATCCATTATCATGAGCTATCAAAGTATTCTTTTCAAGCCTTCCCTTGCAGTCCAGTGGCCAAGATTCCACACTCCCAATGCAGGGGGTCTGGGTTTGATCCCTGTACCACAACTAAAGGTCCCCCATGGCACATTTAAAATTTTGAGCAGCCAAATAGCTAAATAAATTTTTTTTAAAAGAGAGAGAGAGAAATTACTCTTT
>SJYX01020994.1:0-19271 GCA_006410675.1 Oreotragus oreotragus | reverse complement strand
GTTCATGTAAAAAGAAATAAATTTGTGTGGTTACAATCTTAGAATAAGTGTAAGAAGCAAAAGGACTTCCCTAGTGGTCCAGTGATTAAGACTCCATGCTGCCAATGCAGGGGACTCAGGTTTAATCCCTGTTTGAGGAATTAAGATCCCACATACTGTGTGATGTGGCCAAAAAAAATTTTTTTTTAAATTTTTTACGAGTAAGAAGCAAGATAATTTCTGCTCAGAATAAATAAGTGCACAACAGAAGTGATGCCCTCTTACCTTCAGTGTTATCTCTATTTTAACGTAAATATCCTGCTAGCTTTAGGTACCCGTTCTCCTCCTATGAGGTCAGGTAGAAAGGGTGTATCACCTTTACCATAATCACTAATTCATTAAAGGTTAACAGTAAAAAAAAGTTAACATGTTCTTTACATGGTGAGACAATGGAAGCTTTTATTTATTTATTTTGTTTCTCTGTATTTTAAACATTTATTATAAATTCCTTTTATAAAGACAGAAAAAGGACAAACGCAGAGTTCCTGGAAGAGAAGAGTACATTGATATGACATTCTTTGCTTTAAAATGTATGAAGCACTAAATAAAGATCTTTTTTTTTCCTCTTTAGGGAATTATGCTGGTCTATGACATCACAAATGAAAAGTCCTTTGACAATATTAAAAATTGGATAAGAAACATTGAAGAGGTAGGTATGGGAAAGACAATGGATACTGGAGAAGAATCCCGCTGGGTGCTTACAGTGGGCTTGCTCCTTCTGTCTCCCTGTCACGTAGCTGAGCTGCGGGAAGTAGGGTGTGGGCAGGTTAGACACTTCGCTCTGAGGAGTGCCAGGGAGGGTAGCATCTCTGGTACTGCCACTCTGACTACTCCGTTGGCCTAGGGAGTGCAGACAGAGGGGCAGTTTCACAGAAGTTTAAACTTGTCCCCAATCTTGAAAATAATGCAATCTTAAAAACCCCTATTTTACACATGAGAAGACTCAGGTCGGAAAGAGGTAACTGGCATGTGCTCTTAGAGCCTTTAAAAAGGAGTTGTTGTCGTTCAGTCTCTGTGTCGTGTCCGACTTTTTGCGACCCCATGGATTGTCTGGTTCTCTGGTTCTGTCTGTTCCCTCATACTGTTTGACTGGCAGAAATACTTCTTTATTCTCGTAACTCATTTTGCCCTTCTAACATTTTGTTCATCTTAGATATTTAAAATTTGATTTAATTCCACTTTGATTGGTACTGAGACCTTTTTTAAATGTCTCTGACATTTCAGATTCTGAAATAATTTCATACACATTTATATTAAACCACGTGAATTTATTGTTTAAGTAATTCAAAATCCAAAATACCTTCTGCATGGGCTCTCGTGGTACTGAGATTCTCTCCTTTCTTTGACCCAGACTAACTAACGTTTGGGAGTTTTTTTGTTGGATAACTATAGGTTTTATTTTTGTTTGTTCATGTACCAAAGAAGACCTAAGAAAGACTGCAAGGCCTTTGGGGGAAAAGTTATGCTGTAACTTTCCCCTCCTCTCATTTAAAAAATTTTTCTCTGAATCAGGTTTTGTGTTGAATAAGAGATTATTTGTTTTGCAATTAAATTTATAGATCTGCTTCTGACAGGTTAAGATTTGCCTATTGGACAACTGTGTTTTTCTCATGTTGTTTCCTAATATACTGTTTTATCCCTGCAGCATGCCTCTTCAGATGTTGAAAGAATGATCCTGGGTAACAAATGTGATATGAATGACAAAAGACAAGTATCAAAAGAAAGAGGAGAGAAGGTAAATTTGAACTGAATAAATGAAGATTGGAGTCTATTCATATTAAGCATTCGTTTTCATACTATTTATTGATTTAAGTTTTTTAAGTGTGTATATTTTAATCCATTAAAAAGCCAGCAGACACTTGTAATCCATACTTGAATGGTATGAATTAGTATTCAAGCTCCAACTGCATACACTGTGTAGTCATGACTCATTCCTCAAGAATTTGCTCTTTTCTGGGAGATACAATTTGGTCCTTTTTCAGATTCGTGCAGCTGAGAGTTCAGGCTGATTGTTCCATATCTATGTTCTGAAGTTAAACCAATTCCTTCTCTTTGAAAAAAAGTCAGAGGATAGGTAAAGTTTCAACAGTAATCATTTTTCATTATTTTTTTTTCCAAGAATATTTTACTACATATTAGATTTAGGTCATTATGAATAAACTCTTTGTAAACTCATTGAGCTGTAGATATTTATATTTATAACCTTTTCTCTCTTTTGTGTCCTACAAAACAAGAGTCTATTATACATATATATTCATTTCTATGACATTTTCCAAACTGACTTATATTAAGGCTTCAATTTTTTAAGTCTTAGAATTTTGCTTTAGCTTTTTTCTTTTTTTAAGGGGTACAGGCAAAATGCATTTTGTTTTTTAATCTGACTATACACTTTCGGGAGGTGGTGATGGATAGGGAGGCCTGGTGTGCTGCGATTCATGGGGTCGCAGAGTCGGACACGACTGAGCGACTGAACTGAACTGAACTGATACACTTTTTTCCCCTGAAAACATTCACTTAATCTTGGTGTTGCAAATGAACTGGGAATTCTTTGGAAATAGATGGGAATATAGAAGAATTCACAATTTGCCACAATCACTAGAAACCCAAGCAATGAGATTTTAAGTTTTAGTATTTTAAGCTTTAGTTCTTTTATGCAGTTTAAGAAAATTTATTTATTTTATTTATTAAAATAATATGTATTATCTTAAATATGCAATATCTAATTTATTAAGAAAATAATGAAAACTTAGAATAGTAATTGTTGGAGATTTGTAATTTGAAGTCAAATGTATCCCAAATTTATGGTACAGGTGAGTGTCTAATATGTTTTCTAGTGGTTAGAGAACTAAAGGTATAATAGAAAAAAAGAGAAATACTCAAGTTACGTTTTGAGTAGAAGTGCCATTTTAGTTACTTATGATGATGGAATTGGAGCTCTAAATTTCAGACACGACAGGAGAAAGCAAAAGAATTTGAGGACCACAGGAGTTCTGAACTAAGTACTCTCTCTTTGGGACTTTGGAAAACCTAAGAAATGTAAATGCTCTGTATGTTCCAGAAGCTTGCCCTGAATTCCAGTGTTCCTCTTTTGTCTTTCAGTTAGCAATTGACTATGGGATTAAATTCTTGGAGACGAGCGCAAAATCCAGTATGAATGTAGAAGAGGTGAGAAGGAAACGTTTGGCGGCTTGCTATGTAGTGGCGTTCGTGTCTTGGTGCCTGTGTTCAACTCTCCGAGCCTTGATATTTCCTGACTTAGTGAATGCTTCCACTTCCATTTCATAAACTTCTGTGCTTCTGACTGTTATGAGGACCTTGGTTGCTAGATTTCTAGTGCCTGTCTTTCACATGGCATGTATTAGATCGCTTCATTGAGAGTCACTGGACAGAAGATGGGAGTTCAGGTTAAGTTCAGTTCTGCCTTTTGTTTGGGAAGCTGGAAATCCTGCTGTTCATCATCCTGCATCTGCTCATTCATCATTGTTCATGTCGTCCTCCACTAACTTGCAGCACAGGGTCTTAATTCCTTTCATATCTGCACTCTCAAGAGACAATTCAACTGTTAGCTTACTGAACAGATTCCCTTTGAATACATGGTTGAAGTCAATTAAGCATGATCCCTTTTAATACAATGGCATTAAGTAGATATAAGAAACTGTGTTTATCAGAGAGTAGTTTTAATAAGTTTTCAGTGAGTTAACTGTTAAAACCAAATTATCTAAAGTCTTCTAAGAAATAGATTTTCTTAANACTGTTAGCTTACTGAACAGATTCCTTTGAATACATGGTTGAAGTCAATTAAGCATGATCCCTTTTAATACAATGGCATTAAGTAGATATAAGAAACTGTGTTTATCAGAGAGTAGTTTTAATAAGTTTTCAGTGAGTTAACTGTTAAAACCAAATTATCTAAAGTCTTCTAAGAAATAGATTTTCTTAAGAAGGGCAGAATTTTGATAATATTTTCTTTTTTAAAAAGATTTTTTTAATTGATCATAAAAATAATACATGTATTATCTATTAATACATGTCATTTACTTAACAGTAATACTGAGGGTTTCATAAGCATTTACTTTATCAAGCTAAGTCACTGTTCACCGTGACATCATGACTGCAAATTGAGACTTTAATGACTTGACTCGTGGTCACTGATCAGAACTTTTTCTTTCTTTTAAATAACTAATGGTCATTTCTTCAGGTTGGCTAGTGGTGTTAGGAAACAGGAAACCTCTTCTGATTTATTTACTGGAGAATAGAAAAGCAGAAAAATGCTCCCTTTTGCTTGCAACAAAAGGATTTCCTTTCATGCAAAAGAGAGGAGCCTCTTCAGTCAGCGTTAACGGTGGGGACAGGAGACAAACCTGCTCTGAGATGTGGTAGGACTGTGCCACAGAACGTTTTCTGTACCCTAACTTCAGTCTCCACTAGTCCTGTGCCCTGATCTCACCTGTGACTTAAAGAGAATACTGAACTGTGAATTCCCTGGCAGACCAATTGTTAAGACTTTGCACTTTTACTGCTGAAGGCCCAAGTTCACTCCCTGGTTAGGGAACTAAGATATCCCACAAGGCACATGGCATGGCCAAAGAAAAAAAGAGAAAGAGAGCACATTGAGTTCTCTCTATGGAAATACTGACCTGGAGATTGCTCAGGCTGCTTATTCTAGTCAGGTGTTCTGTGGAGATAGCAGTTTTCCCAGAGCTTTAACTTAACCTCAAAAACTGGGATAGGATTACTTAGAAACTGACTCACAGATGACCAGTGTGACAGTGAGACACTGACAAAGTGATAATAGTAGTTATCATATTGTTTCTTTCTGACTGGTTTGGGAATAATAACCCTGCTGGACACGTTTGGGGACATGAGGAATTGTTGGGAACAGACTGACATAGCAGTGAGTTTAGCGTGGAGACAACTGAAGAAGCCTTAAGAATCCTGGCTCTGTAGAAACAAAGTCAGGATGATAAGTTTTAAAAACATTTGGCTTAGAGTTGGGTCAAGACACACTAGGCATAAAATGCCACTGAGATTTTGTTCTGCTACCATTGGAACTTATTTCCATAGTGGGGAATTGAGTTGAGCATAGAAACGCTTGGGATTTGGGGAAGTTGAGACACGAGAGGTTCTGTGTTTTCTGGGATAAGAGTGAAAGTCATTTGAAAGAGAGGAAGTTGGGAATAAAGGGTAGAAATTTTTATGAAAATAGATTTCAGAGCTGTGAAAGTGAAATGAAAGTGTTAGTCACTCAGTTCTGTCTGACTCTGCGACTCCATACATTCTTGCCTGTCCATGGAATTCTCCAGGCAAGAATACTTGAGTGGGTTGCCATTTCCTTCTCCAGGGGATTTTTCTGACTCAGGGGTCAAACCTGGATCTCCTGCATTGCAGGCAGATTCTTTACTGTCTGAGCCACCAGGGAGAATTATTCCTTCAGTTATTAAGCAGATATTCATCATCTCCTATACCAGGAACTATGCCCCAACTTTGGGAACACACAAGTGCTGTAGAGCCTCTGCCTCGCAACTCAACAAGTGTCATATTAGGAACTTGTGCCAGATGTTTGTGGGCTGTTTTTTTTTATTAATATTTTACTTATTGGGCTGCATTGAGTCTAAGTTGCATCATGTGGGATCTTCATTGCATCATGCGGGTCTTTTGTTGCAGTGCACAGACTCTCTCTAGTTGTGGCTTATGGGCTCTAAAGCATGCAGGCTTCAGCAGTTGCAGCGCTCAGACTTAGTTGCTCCGTGGCATGTGGGATCTTAGTTCCCCATCCAGGGAGCGAACTTGTGTCCCCTGCATTGCAGGGCGGATCTTAACCACTGGACCACCAGGGAAGTCCCAGTGCCAGACGTTATGTGCAGAAAATATTTCATGAATGACAGTTTGACTATATTGGAAAACCTTTATGATAAAATTGAAAAATAATTACAGTAGTCATGTGTCTACTGATGGCAATTATGTTCTTTTCCTCAATTAAAAACGTAAAAGTAATATATTTTTATTTTATAATGGAATAAAGAAATCTACATTTCTAATTTAAAAGATAAACATATTATAATGAAATCTTTTGGTTTACCTTTTAGGCATTTTTTACACTTGCACGAGATATAATGACAAAACTCAACAGAAAAATGGTTTGTATAATATATAATTTTATTTTCCTTATGCTGTGTTTAAATTTGTTTTCTTATTTATGTTGTTTATTTAATTAAAGAGAGGGCATATATTCACATTAAGTCATTTTTTTCGCTGTCTTACCTTTTCACCCAGTTAAACTTTGATTCATTTCTATTTTCTCCGATTTTTTTATTTCTGAACTGCAGCTGTTTCATTTCTTTCCTCTGGCTCCATAAGTGGTCTTTGATTGAACTTTGTTCAGAATAATTAAAATAATAATGGCACAAATTAAATATTTTAATCTCTCTCTGTGTCTGTATGTAACTATGATTTTGAAGTTGCTAAGTTTGCTTCAATTTGAGACAATCTCAGTGATGACTCATTAGAACAACCTGAAAAGTCTGATTTACCCTGAATCTTGCATGTAGTTGTATACCTTACGTTACCAGCTCTTCTTGCCTCTAACAGGATTGCCTGTACCAGTATCTTAACATCATTTCCATCATTACCCTTGATACTTTACACTCTTGTAGTTATAATTGCTTTGGACTGGAAATAGGAACTTCCTAACTAAAATGTTGTTAATATGTTAGGTGCTCACCTTAAAATATTTTTCCCATTTTAACCCACCGTTTCCAAAGAAATAAAAAACATAAGAGCTTAGCTAGTTCCCTTCCTAATTAGACTACTGAGTACGAATTTATGAGCATGGTTAGCTATTTTTATTTTTTAGATAATTGGGCTCAAACCGTGAAACTTTTATCTCCTTGGTAACTTCATCTTCTGTTTTTCAGAACGACAGCAATTCATCAGGGGCAGGTGGACCAGTGAAAATAACAGAAAACCGATCAAAGAAGACCAGTTTCTTCCGTTGTTTGCTACTTTGATGAACTCTTTCTGAGAGACTGCAGCACCTTGAGGACCCTCTCCTGCTTTTCTGAAAGCACAGGTCACCCAGCCTCAGAACCATCCCAGCTGGCTGCTACTGAGAGCACCGCTGAACCTATACCTAGATTCTGCACACTGAGTGTGCAGTGGATTCCAGCCTTATGGCTCATCAGGATAACAGGCTTCTCTCTTCAAACGTGGAAGCCGTGAAGTGGAGACACGTGCCGGACTTAACTTGTTTTTCCTCTGTTTTATTGCATGTTGCAGAAGCTGCTATCTTTTTCTTTTTCACTTTGCACATCAGTGTTAGCCTTTCATTGTTACAGCACAATCTGAGATTCATATCTACACACTTCTGACATGAAGTTCTAGACAGATTTGCTTTTGGGAATGTTTTTTAAAAAAGAGTAGAACATTTAAAGCAGAGGTTAATATACTAAAATTTTAGGACATTTGGTCTGGTTCATATGGCCAAATGTTATTGCATTGATAGCATTTATTTAAGGGCTCTGGTTTTCTTAAATTAGAGTCATTAAATTTTGATAAAAGTTTACCTTAGAAATTCCTAAAAATGCCCCCATCAAAGGCCGCAGTTTATTTCTTCAGATTATTTAGAGTTTTTCTTCATTCCTGACCTTTTTGCCGGAGAGTCTGAGTAGCTGAATAAATTATTTTTTTCAGTTGATTACTTCTGCCTAATCTCTTGAAGCTGCATTTGGAAACCATCTTAATGTCACTTTTCTTGAGATTTGTATTCCCTCTTTTTTCCTACATTTGACCTATTGTAATCACTCACCTAAGACATATTTGAACACTGCTGTCTGTTTCTACACATAAACTTGAGCTGGAATTTTACAAAGGCAGAGAGTTAGTTTAGGGTTTTATTTCAGCATCTAATTGATGTTTTGTCACATCAGCATATGTCATATATCTTTTCCTAGATTCGCTTTTAGCTTTTTGGTTTAGTAGTAATGTCCAGTTCTTACCATAATCCCTGTCTGAAGAGTTAGATTCACACTCAGTTCACAGAAAGCTTACCCATAGGGAGAGAGGTTAACTTGTGGATGTAATCTAGAGATAGTTGTTGATAATGGTGGAAATGATTTTTTTTTAATTGGACTTTTATTATTATTAAGAGTAATTAGTCCTAGTGCATCCTCTAGGAAAAGTCTCACCTTTTCATTAGAGAAAATAAGAGCATGGTTTCAGTTTTACAACAGCTATTATTGAATGTGTAGAACCCAGATCCATCTATTTAGGTTCACTGTTATAGAACTTGGTCCAGCCATTTGGGCCAAAGCCAACCAAAAGCTTAGCTGCCTTTCTCATCATAACACTGGTACTGGTAATGCCTTTTGTAGATGAGTCCGTCACATAATGAAAAAAAGAAAGTATTTAGTATTAACTTATGTGCCAAATTCATTCTGTTATTCCAGCCTTCAGTGTCATAAGACAGAGGGAGTAATAATGAGGTGATTAGGGAATAATAATTATACTTCCTGTTAAGCCAGTTTTGTTTCACAAAGATTGCCATCATGCTTGATGGTTAAGGCTGGAAGATGAAAGTGGAAATGGATTGCTTGTTACTGCAGAGAATTCTGCCTCAAAGTAAGATGTATCACTGGAATACATGGACCAGTCAGTCTTCACTACTTGTTTGAAAACTTAGGCACAATTTAGTGGCAGGAAGTATATACCAGGGCTAGTTTTGATGGGTTCTCTAAACTTAATATTCACAGATTTTGGTCTCCTTGACTTTTTTTTTTTTTGTACTTACTTATAGGCTTAAAAGCACCTATTGGTGTACCAGTAAAATCAGTAGTTCCTTGATCACAAGTGGACTGTAAGTCTACCATCTTAAAATTAGATATTGATATATTTCTAAAATGAAGAAAATGATTTCTTAGAAACATGTTGTATTCACTAATTTTCAGAAAAAGATCCCAGCAGTTAAGCTTTCTGGATGGTAACAAGGTAATTTCTAAAAGGCAAGTGCTATGACACCACATATGAATGTAACCCTCTTAGTAATTTACCTCGGACTCTTTGGTGTCTTAACACTTCGGTTTATATCTCAGGGGTTGTCTGCAAACCAAAACTGACATATTCTGTGGTTAGCTTTTCTTTATTTTTAACAGAATGCTTTGCTTTTGTTTTGTTTTTTTTCCTTTTCTCTTCTGTTGTTGCTTATGGGTTAATAACTAGTCTCCATGAACTTCCCTTTGAAAGAGCCTATAAAAGTTAGATGAGTCTAAAAGTGTTCTTTGAAGTAGCAGCAAACTGGGGGGTATATACTCTGTTATATAGAATAAATTGTCCTTGCTATTTTCTTACATTTAGCTTTGCTAAATTGTATATAATTTGAGCTAAGACCATAGGAAATTCACTTTCTGCATGGTAACACCGCCCCAATAAATATCCCACTTTGCTTAATAATGTACATATAGTACATTATTTTTTCTATTTGTAGATGAATTTAGTGACAGATAATTGTCTTTTCCCTGCTGAAACTGAAGAAATCTAGTTTTGTGTGAACTTTTTTGTGGTTTTATGGGTCAGGATACGTGAAGATTTTTTTGCAGCAGTGTTAGTGGTTCAGTGGCTGCATTTTATTATCAGTGTGCTGATTTTTGACAATGACTGGGTTCGACCTTTTCAAATAGGAGTCTGAGGGTTATCAGACAATGCAGCTGTGCTGTAACTAAGTAGCATGTAGATCAGTTAATTGTAAAATGTTTCCCTGGGAACTTACTTTAGCTACATTTTTCTTCAGACAGATGATGGGAAAATAATCCACCTGTGCATCAGTTAGGCGGTGCCGCAAGGTTTCTTACTCTTCACAGGAACATTTTGTGCAGTCTTTGTTACAAATTTTCAGAAGACTATACTCTTTACTTTGAAGGACTATTTTTTAATTATACCTCATTTAGCTAACTAGTATTCTAATACCTAGTAGGAAAACAGTGAGCCAGTCTAAATATCCAGCACAATTTAGACTCAATGTTTTGTTTTGAACTAAAGCATCATTGGAAAAGGTAGGAGGTAGTTTAGGATAGAACATACATGGCTTACCCAATAGCGCAGAAAAAAAAGTATTATCTTCCTGTCTCCATTAATAAATTTAGCTGTGCAATATAGATAAATGTTTGCAGAAATTTCTAAATAAGAGATTATAACTCCATTTTACAGGTTCTGAATGCTGAGAATCTGTATTAAGGCTTACTGAGTTTTTCTTGTGAGCAGTAAGTGATCCATGTAAGCAGACTTTCTTTCCTTGTTCATAACTTTGATTTCTTGATAAATTTAGTTCTTAATCTTGAAAGATGAGTTTCTAAGCTTAAAATTTTAAAACAGCATTTTGTTATGTTGGTTTACTTATCTCAGATTTTAAGCACTTGTTTCTCATGTCAGATTTTTTAGATTTTTTCTTTTAACAGAAAGGACATTCCTTTTGCCTTCTTGTTACATCCAAAAGGGGGTGGGGGAATGCCTAAAAAATTCCTTGTCCAGTAGAGATGTAGATGGACAGGATATGCTAATAAAATTTCAAGTACTAGCACAGTTTTACAGTAGAAACGGTCTTTTTTCAGACTAATAATGTCATGATCACTATGAAAAAAATGTAAATGAAATTTGCAGAAATAGAAATTAGCAAGCAATTGTTTTAGGTATATTTTCAAATTTTACTTCATTTTTTAAAATGCTTGTGCCATATGCAATTGCATTTCTTATTGCCAAGAACTAATAGAACTTCTTGCTTCATTTCTTACCTTTTTTTAAAATGTGAATTTAATTATAATTCATTCCTATGGCCTTACAGATGGGTCTTCTTTTGTTTATGTGCAGCTGACACTGTTCCTTTAAAGCAAAGTACCTTAAAGGTTTTGACTAAAATCATGTCCCAAGTGGGAAATACCTGTTTTTTCCACAGAGTTGTCCTCCTGTCTATGTTTCAGCATACTTTACCTTTGCTCCAGTGGCTTAATGTGGAAAACCTGCAGATAAAGTGGACCTGTCATGTTGTTAATCTTGTTTAAGCCAACTCATTAACTGTACTGATAATGATGCTGTGTTTTGGGTTTTTGTTTTTTTTTTTTTTTTAAGAAAAAAAATGGATTTTATTCCAGATGAACTTTTTTTTACAATGTTCGTCTAAAATAAAAACTACATAATGAAAATACTCATGTCTCTCTGAAATGCACATTTAAAAAAATGTTTCCTCTAATTTGCCAGGTATGTGTCACAAACCATGGTAGAACTGAGATATTTTAGCAAACTTTACATCTGACTTAGAATTCTTTTTTTGTTTTTGTTTTTTGGGAGAGGGAAATTTTATTTATATTTTGCAGCAGTTTTGATGATTTATAGTTGATTTACAATGTCATGTTAGTTTCTCTTTGTTCAGGCCTCCTTATCTTTTGCCTAGATTTCTGTGACCTCTCCTAACCAGTCTTCTAGTCTCTAATTTTATTTTCCTCCTCTCCAGTTTTCACGGTGCTGAATGGTTTTTAAATCTGTCACTGCCACATTTAAACCCTTTAGACTGGCAAGGTCCTTTGCTGTCTCCACCTCTTTTTCTTCAGCCTTTGATTTTGTCACACTTGAACTCACACATATCTTTTGAGCCTCATCAGTACTTGCATCTCCAAATATAACATGCTTTGTCATTCCTTTCTTTAGGCTGCTCCTTCTGCTGACTCCCCATCCCTTGCCTGACTAACTTCTCCTTATCTTTCAGTATTCAGTAAGAGTTTGGTGGGAAGACTTCAGCAACAACCCCATCCATGGTTAGGAACCCTCTCCTATGTCTGCCCAAAGTGTCACTCAGGCACTGGATTGGAATCATCTGTTTACTTTCTTTCCCCACTAGACTCAGCTCTTGTCGGCTGGGGACTGAGTGTTTGGTTTTGTATTCACAGTATCAGACAAAGGACCTGGCATATAGTAGGTGTTTAAGAAATCTTGGGCGGGGAATGAGTGAATTTCAGCAGTCATCAAAATCAACTGTCACTGAAGAAAGTTAAGTAAAAATTAGGAGTTGTTTGTTCTTTATTTACTTTTTAATTTGAAGAAAGATTAAAAGTAAGGAGGACTTCCCTGGTGGTCCAGTGACTAAGAATCTTCCTTCCAGTGCAGGGGCTCGGGTTCGATGCCTGCTCAGGAAACTAAGATCCCACATGCTCCCACAAGGGCCTTCAACTAATAAGCCTGCACATGCCCCCATGGGTGCCCCACATGCTCTGGAGCCCGGGCGCCACAACAGAAACCAAATATAAATAATAATTTTTTTTTAAGTCGGAAGTAAATTCATCAGAGCCTCAGTAAGTTTGGCAATAAAAAGAAAAGCTTCATTATCTGACCCTCATCTTTATTTTAGTCTCTGTTAAATATTTTACACTATTTTAACCTTTACTAAATACAGAAGAATCTTCTTTTAATAAATCACCCAGAATACTGTTTATATGTCAGTAAATTGAGTAAATCCTCTCTTCCCCTCTCTTCAATGTTTCCTATTCACAAAATTTAAGTTTTTTAATATTAGTTACAGGGATACATGAGTATACTCCCACAGCAAGTATGTATGAAACACATCAGTGGCCATATAAGCAAACAAAGGATATTGTGGCCATCAAGTCATGAGCCACTGCGTCCACCACCACCCTCCCACACACCCCCACCCCATGACAAAACGGCACCTAGAGGGGATTCAGGATGAAGAAAAGCAGGATGCTGACCCTAGATCTAGATAGGTAAGGTGCATACCTAAGAAATGATTTCAATGAGCCCAGACTCTTGCATCTTCCCACCCGTAGAAAAGTGCTAAATTCATTAACATGAACAGTAATTTTTTTGATGTTCTGACACCAGGTTTTTGCTTTTTCAAAAATTCCTATATATCTGGCTCCTTCCTTGCCTCTTTGGATCAGTAACTCAGAAATATCTGAGAGGCTGTCTTACGGGCTTAATGAATGAAGTCAGCTGAATGAAACAAAGTTCTCAACTTTTAGGTTGTGCCTTTTTTTTTTTTTTCCGTCAACACAAGTAAAATTAATTAATTTGTGTATACATATATATGTATCTTTGCAGAAACCATCATCCTTGATTTTTCCCTCTCCCTCACTCCATGGAGCTCATCAGTAACTAACTTTTGCACAATTCCTAAATCTCTTTTGAGTTTGTCTGCTTTTCTCCAGACTCCTGCTTTTCTCCAGACTGCTGCTGTTTCCCTGATTCACACCTGCGGATGCCAAGAACTTCTTATCTGGAATCCCATTTCCCATTATCTGCAAAGGAGATCAGAGCCTGCCACTCCCTTGGATAAGCTGGAACTTGAGGTGAACTCTAACCTGCTGGCCTTTTTTGCCTCTTCTGTCTTCACACTCCAAGGACATCCTGACCTACTTTCTGTCCTCAGAAATGCTCTGCTTTCTTTCACTTTGAAGCCTTTTCTTTTGTCTTTCTATGTCTCTCCTACTTCCTAGCTTTACTAACTTGAAAGCTGAATCCTGAATGAGTGGGTCTCATCTTCTTTAGCAATACCTCACAAATTTGGATTGGCTCTCCTGGAACAGGAGAGAAGAGGGCAGGGTACAACCTTTGAAAGAAAGACATAGCCCGAGGACATGACATAAACTGATCAGAACTAAATAGGTCCAAGATGGTGGATGAAGAGACAAATAGGTCCAAGATGGCAGATGGGTTGACTTCCACTAGATCTTGAGCCTCATTATATGCTCATCGTAACACATCAGCAAGCTAAATGACACATCCAGCAGCACGGTGATAGTTCTGAGGCCAACCATCAAAGGGCAAAAGGTGGGCGGTGGCCCAGTTTCTAGAAATCCCCACCCCTTCCCCCTAAAAAAAGGGGCTTCTCTGGTGGCTCAGAGGTTAAAGCGTCTGCCTCCAATGCGGGAGACCTGGGTCCGATCCCTGGGTCGGGAAGATCCCCTGGAGAAGGAAATGGCAATTCACTCCAGTATTCTTGCCTGGAGAATCCCACGGATGGAGGAGCCTGGTAGGCTACAGTCCATGGGATCACAAAGAGTCAGCCATGACTGAGCGACTTCACCTTCCCCCAAAATAGTTGGTGGAATACTCCTCCAACTTAGCCTATGAAATTACCTAGCCCATAAAAAATAACCTTGCCATATTTCAAGGCCACTTTCACCTTCTGAGATGGCCAACACACTGTGGAGTGTGTTTCTCTCTAAATAAATCCATGTTTTACTTCTTACTTTGTCTTTCACTTAATTCTTTCTGCAATGGAACATCCAAAACCTGAGTTTCATTAAGTCCTGAAAACAAGTGTGTGATCTCAGTTAAAAGACCATGGGTTTTGACTGGGTTTTAGTCCATTCTGAGTTACATGGATTCACTTTCCCCTTTCTAATATCCTCATAATCCTTGTCCTTGCCTGTCTTGATAAAGAATCCACCTGCAATGCAGAAGACCCTGGTTCGATTCCTGGGTCGGGAAGATCTGCTGCAGAAGGGATGGGCTACCCACTTCAGTATTTTGGGGCTTCCCTTGTGGCTCAGCTAGTAAAGAATCCACCTGCAATACGGGAGACCTGGGTTTGATCTCTGCGTTGGGAAGATCCCCTGGAGAAGGGAAAGGCTGCCCATTCCAGTATTCTGGCCTGGAGACTGTATAGTCCCTGGGGTTGCAAAGAGTTGGACACAACTGAGTGACTTTCACTTGCCTCTCTGGTGTCTTTACTAGACCGTAAGCTCAGTGAAGACAGGATGCACAGCTGTTTCATTGGTGTAACTCCCAGTGCCTAGCATTGTGCCTGATACGTCATAGTCATGCAACATGCATTTTGAACGAATAAGTAAATGGTTGAGTATAATCTATCAGCACTATCAGAAAATAAAGCTCAAGTGAATTCATTAGCATATTATGAATTACTAGTAGGTATGTCCAAGCATTACTGGATAAATTGCTAAAATGTGATACTACTTTTTTACACTCCCACTCCTCCAGGTGCACACCCAGCAGTTTGTATTCTTATCCATAGCATGTGTCAGCCTCCTTCCCCCAGGTATCTTTTTGAGACTTAACTCCCAATATCACTTAGTATGTTTTCGAGTTTCTGGAGAAGCTCATAGTAAGTTCATAAAAACTTGAGAAGTCAATAGCACTGCTACTTAGCTTCTCAGTCCTCACTTGTAAACCGAATTGCTAAAATCAGTGTAAAGTGCTTTTTAAACAGCAATGCATTGCTAAGTCGCTTCAGTCATGTCCGACTCTGTGCAACCCCATAGACGGCAGCCCACCAGGCTCCCTCATCCCTGGGATTCTCCAGGTGAGAACACTGGAGTGGGTTGCCATTTCCTTCTCCAATGCATGATAGTGAAAAGTGAAAGAGAAGTCGCTCAGTCTCAGTGGTGTCCGACTCTTAGCGACCTCATGGACTGCAGCCCACCAGGCTCCTCCGTCCATGGGATTTTCCAGACAAGAGTACTGGAGTGGGGTACCATTGCCTTCTCCAAGCAATGCATTACATAAATGTAAATCAGAGAAAGCTTGAAATAAGCGTTTTTAGTGAATAACCATGAATGCTGAAGATTATCTTACTGGTGATATTGATGGTTTGTTCCAGTTAATTTCTATTCCAACAGACATATCAGTTAAAGATGTCCTAATATTGGGGGTGGGGGTGGGAAGGAGGTTTAAGAGGGAGGAGATACACACACACACACATATATATATGGCTAATTCACGTTGTTGTATGGCAGAAGCCAATACAACATTGTAAAGGAATTATCTACCAATTAAAAATAAATTTTTAAAAGATATCTTCATAGATAGGGGGCAGATTCATTACATTTTACATTGGTGGTGGTTGTTTAGTCACTAAGTCCTGTCTGACTCTTGCAACCCCGTGGACTGTAGCCCACCAGGCTCCTCTGCCCATGGGATTCTCCAGGCAAGAACACTGGAGTGGGTTGCCATTTATTTCATAATTGGAGCTGCTAAATAGAATTGTCTCATATTTCTTTGTAAGGTCTAGGTATGTTTTTTTAAGAGTGGATAACTGATTGTTAAAACATCATTTCCCCAATGATGAAAACCTAATCTTAGAGGTTTTACATTGCCTCCCCATTTTTTAACTAGGCTTGAAGACTAAAATTGAACTGAGATATAGTCAAGATATCATAAGTACAAATTCCCCCAACGTATAGCTCTCAAGGGCTTCCCTGGTGGCTCAGAGGTTAAAGCATCTGCCTGCAATGCGGGAGACCTGGGTTCGATCCCTGAGTCAGGAAGATCCCCTGGAGTAGGAAATAGCAACCCACTCCAGTACTCTTGCCTGGAGAATCCCATGGACGGAGGAGCCTGGTGGGCTACAGTCCACGGGGTCGGGAAGAGTTGGACACGACTGAGTGACTTCACTTCACTATAGCTCTCTATGTTGAGTTGCCTACTTCCAAAGTATTTGAGGCAGCTTTAATGGAGACACAGATCTTTGTTAAAATGGAGGTAATCAAATCAAAATAGGGATAAAAGAATAAGCCATATTCTGAAGTCATGGCAGTAATTGTAATTAAAACGAAGAATAGTTGCTATAATCAACTATTAGATTTAGCTCAAAGCTTCCTGGGAATTAAGATAAAGCCTGAATATGATAAGTTAGCTCTCAGGGTGAGTATATGCGTTTGTCAGGCAAAACAAAACTTTTTTCCTAGCCCTGAACTTAAAAAGTAAATTAGAGATATTGAATAATGATAATGAAATAGTTTTATGAAATTTGCAAGAAAAAATGTAGATAGCCATTTTGCTACATGAAAAACTGGGTTCACCTCTTGGTGGACGTCAATGCCAAAAAACACAAGGAAGCCAGTATGGAGAACGCTGGGGATCTTTGTCAAAGCAGTGTACAGACAGCAAAGTCGGGGAAATTTCAAGGTAACTGTATATGCATATTCATGAAGAGGCTTGAGCAGAGGGGAATTCAGCATAGAATTGAGACAAAGGTCGACAATAGTCCAAGCTTTAGTTGATTGAAGACATGAAGGTCAGGAAAGGTCAAATGCATCATCCCTCAGGTTCCAGTTGATCTGGTGGTTGAGGTTTCAGGCAAATCTTTACCACTGAAACAGAACTGGGAGTCTTTATTGCTGATGTATTATCTTTACTATTGTTGCTTCTCTTGCCTGATAATAGTCCTGCATTCTTTTGTTTCCTTAAGATTATTAATTACTGGGACATCCCTGGTGGTCCAGTGGCTAAGAGTGTGAACCAGGGGGCCCAGGTTCAGCAGCTGGCAAGGGAACTATAGAGTCCACATGCCACAACTAAGACCCAACACAGCCAAGTAAATAAAAATAAATATTTTTTAAAAGAAGATTATTAATTACTAAGACCAGTTCAAGGACAAGCATTGTGTCCAGGCTTAGATGACAAAATAGCTTAGGCCAAAAACGGCTTTTCTTATGTCAATAAAATCATGCCTGTTTCTCTTTCTCAGGGGATCCTCTATTGTATCTGCTTACAATTTCTTGTATTAAAAAAAGCTTAATTTCACACCTAGGACATGAGTATGATATGCGTCTATGAAGGCATTTCTGCATGAAGCTGAAGTAATGTAATTACATTTAACAAATCTGATTCAGGATAGAACCAAAGGAATATATCTAATGGTGAATCACTTTATCAATTTCAACTATTGTCTCAACCTGAGTTTTAATAGATACTGGAAAAGACATTTCAAAATGAAGAAAAATTCTGTGGAGTAAAAGGAAACTATATGTCTATTTTAAGTGGACAAAGATGACATTTTACCATAAAGAAATGAGCCACAAAACATCTTCATTCAGGTCCCAATTTTTGTCTTTTCAGTGTTGATTCCCAAAAGCTTTATTCATGATAGATAAAGAATAAGTAGAAATAGCTAACACTTTTATAGCACTTACCAAGCAGGCACAATCCTCAAAATAATCCAAAATATGTTAAATATTATTATCCCCAATAAATGTGGCTAAGACAGTAAAGAATCTGCCTGCAATGCAGGAGGCCTGGTTCAGTCATAGTGTTGGGAAGATCACCTGGAGAAGGGAATGGTAACCCCATTCCAATATTCTTGCCTGAAGAATTCCAGGGACAGAAGAGTCTGGCAGGCTCCATCCAGTCCATGGAGTCACAGAGTCGGACAAGATTGAGCGACTTAAGACCAGACTGTTAGACATGGAGATAAATCTTATTAGATGTGAATGATCAGGGAAATAAACCTGGTTTTAATTTGTAAAAGTCTCAGAAACTGTTCAATTAATACAAAATAGCAAATGTTTGTGAATTCCACTTTTTAAATTATTTCCTTCATTGGATAGGTATTTAGTGAGCACCCTCTTCTGGTCTGAAGGCAAGAATACCGGAGTGGGAAGCCATTCGCTTCTCTAGGGGATCTTCCAAACCCTGGGATACAACACAGGTCTCCTGAATTGCAGGCAGATTCTTTACCATCTGAGCCACTGCTGTTGTGCAAACAACAAAGAACAAAACAAAAACCCTGCCCTCAAAATTTTACGTATTAATGGGAGAGACAAACAAGTTAAAACTGAGCAGGGAGATGTTCCTGTTACTATGAATGCCTTCGGAACAATTTTTTAAAGACTTGGCAGGAGTGGAGTACAAATAAAACTAGCTCACCAAAACAAGCCCGAGACGAGGCTTTTACAGTCTGAGAGTCATCACCTGGGTCGTCACAGCCACTCCAGCTACAGTTTTGTACAGTCAACAAATGGCATAATGTCCTTAAAAAAAAAAAGACTCCTTTGTTTAGAAATGGAATCCTGCCTATGTCCTCTGTGTTCTTCTTCAGTTGATCTGGAATATTCCCCTGTCCTGGATCCAAAGGGGGTTGGGGACCTCCACTTCTCTTAGGCACCTCACGGCTGGCGTCCTTGGCCCGCCTGATGTATACAATTAGTGGCAGCAGGGGACTGAGTGCTTTGCTCTGAATCTAAAATCTCCAGCGATCTCTGCCTCTGGATCAGAAGCTACTAGGCCTTGAGACATGTTAGAACTGGACATGGAACGGACTGGTTCCAAATTGGGAAAGGAGTATGTCAAGGCTGTTATGTTGTCACCCTGCTTATTTAACCTATATGCAGTGTATGTCATGCGAAATGCCGGGCTGGATGAAGCATAAGCTGGAATCAAAATTGCCGGGAGAAATATCAATAACCTCAGATATGCAGATAACACCATCCTTATGG
>SJYX01020993.1:210572-227229 GCA_006410675.1 Oreotragus oreotragus | reverse complement strand
GGGACAACAGAGGATGAGATGGTTGGATGGCATCACCAACTCAATGGACATGGGTTTGGGTAGACTCCGACAGTTGATGATGGATAGGGAGGCCTGGTGTGCTGCAGTTCATAGGGTCGCAAAGAGTGGGACGTGATTGAGTGACTGAAATGAACCAAACTGAATGCAACGCTTTCACAACATCTGTTAGGATTTGAAATAGCTCAGTTGGAATTCCATCACTTTCACTAGCTATGTTCATAGTGATGTTTCCTAAGGCCCAGTTGACTTTGCATTTCAGGATGTCTGGCTTTAGGTGGGTGATCATACCATCATGATCCTCTGGGTTGAGAAGATCTTTTTATATAGTTCTTATGTGTATTCTTGCCACCCCTTAATATTTTCTGCTTCTGTTGGGTCCATACCATTTCTGTCCTTTATTGGGCCCATCTTTGAATGAAATATCCCCTTGGTATCTCCAGTTTTCTTGAAGAGATCTCTAGTCTTTCCCATGTTATTGTTTTCCTCTATTTCTTTGCACTGATCACTGAGGAAGGCTCTCTTTACGTCTCCTTGCTATTCTTTGAAACTCTGCATTCAAATGAGATATCTTTCCTTGTCTCCTTTGCTTTTCTCTTCTCTTATTTTCACAGCTATTTGTAAGCCCTCCTCAGACAGCTATCTTGCTTTTTTGCATTTCTTTTTCTTGGGGATGATCTTGATCCCTGTCTCCTGTACAGTGTCATGAACCTCCATCCATAGTTCATCAGGTGCTCTGTCTATAAGAGCTAATCCCTTGAATCTATTTCTCACTTCTACTGTATAATATAAGGGATTTGATTTAGGTCATACCTGAATGGTCTGGTGTTTATCCCCACTTTCTTCTATTTAAGTCTGAATTTGGCAATAAGGGGTTCATGATCTGAGCCACAGTCAGCTCCCAGTCTTGTTTTTGCTGACTGTATAGAGCTTCTCCATCTTTGGCTGCAAAGAATATAATCAATCTGATTTCGGTATTGACCATCTGGTGATGTCCACGTGTACAGTGTTCTCTTGTGTTGTTGGAAGAGGTTGTTTGCTATGACCAGTGTATTCTCTTGGCAAAACTCTATTAACATTTGCCTTGCTTCATTCTGTACTCCAAGGCCAAATTTGCTTGTTACTCCAGGTGTTTCTTGACTTCCTACATTTGCATCCCAGTCCACTATAATGAAAAGGACATCTTTTGGGAGTGTTAGTTCTAGAAGGTCTTATAGGTCTTCATAGAACTGTTCAACTTCAGCTTCTTCAGCATTACTGGTTGGGGCGTAGACTTGGATTACGGTGATATTGAATGGTTTGCCTTGGATACAAACAGAAATCTTTCTGTCGTTTTTGAGATTCCATCCAAGTATTGCATTTCAGACTCTTTCATTGACTATGATGGTTATTCCATTTCTTCTAAGGGATTCTTGCCCACAGTAGTAGATATAATGGTCATCTGAGTTAAATTCACCCATTCCAGTCCATTTTAGTTCGCTGATTCCTAAAATGTCGACATTCACTCTTGCCATCTCCTGTTTGACCTTGATTCATGGACCTAACATTCCAGGTTCTTATGCAATATTGCTCTTTACAGCATTGGACTTTACTTCCATCACCAGTCACATCCACAACTGACTGTTNTTCGCTGATTCCTAAAATGTCGACATTCACTCTTGCCATCTCCTGTTTGACCTTGATTCATGGACCTAACATTCCAGGTTCTTATGCAATATTGCTCTTTACAGCATTGGACTTTACTTCCATCACCAGTCACATCCACAACTGACTGTTGTTTTTGCTTTAGCTCTGTCTCTTCATTCTTTCTGGAGTTATTTCTCCACTGATCTCCAGTAGCATATTGGGCATCTACTGACCTGGGGAGTTCATCTTTCAGTGTCCTGTCTTTTTGCCTTTTCATACTGTTCATGGGGTTCTCCAAATAAGAATACTGAAGTGATTTGCCATTCCTTTCTTCAGTGGACCACAAATTGTCAGAACCCTTCACCATGACCCGTTTGTCTTGGGTGGCCTACTTGACATCATTCATAGTTTCACTGAGTTAGGCAAGGCTGTGGTCCATGTGATCAGATTGGTTAGTTTTCTGAGATTGTGGTTTTCAGTCTGTCTGCCCTCTGATGGAGAAGGATAAGAGGCTTATGGAAGATTCCTGATGGGAGAGACTGACTGAATGGGAAACTGGGTCTTGTTCTGATGGGCAGGCCATGCTCAGTAAATCTTTAATCCAATTTTCTGTTGATGGGTGGAACTTTGTTCCCTCCATGCTTTTTACCTGGGGCCATACTATGGTGGAGGTAATGAAGATAATGGCGACCTCTTTCAAAAGATCCCATGCATGTACTGCTACACTCATTGTCCCCAACCCTGCAGAAGGCCACGACTGACACACGCCTCCGCTGGAGACTCCTGGACACTTCTGGGCAAGTCTGTGTCAGTCTCTTGTGGGGCCAGCCATATTACCCAACAGAATTGGAGGTCACATGAATCCAATCAGAAGTCTGAAAGAAATATAGGATGGTCACATCCTGATGCTGTTGCCCTGAGTATTAACTAACCTTTGTGACTCAAGGGGGTTACTCACTTTTGTCTTTGATTCATGGACCTAACATTCCAGGTTCCTATGCAATATTGCTCTTTACAGCATTGGACTTTACTCTGAATCCTGAATCCTCTGAATCCTCCAGCTTTCCTTAGACTCACCGCATTCCCTTGAAAACAGTACAAATCTTTTCTGAGCTTATTCTTTCTTATATTAGCTTTACAAATATATCAAGTCACAACCAATTTCAAACACCAAATACATTACATTCTCAGCCCCTCAGGTATTTAAGTTCAAAAGTTCAGCCAAATATTTTCTTATTACATAACATGGCTTTCCATTTTTCCAGACTCCTAAAAGTTTTCTTACATTACATCAACCAGCCGCAAGCCAATGCCAGAATTTTCTATTTCTTTGCTGTTACTGTAAAAAAAGATTCAATCCTAGATATAAATATCTCCACTTGTTAGCTTTAAGTATGTTATGCTCCATAATAACAACAATAACAAAAAAAAAACCCTCAAAATCATGAGGGCTCCACTACAAACACTTACATCTTATTCACATGGCTTGCTGTTGGCTGTGAATTGTGAGGGTTGCAGCCATGCTTCAGGCTGTGAACTGGATTAAGTGTGTTCCACAAACCGATGAAAATTTGTAATTTGCTTTAAAGCCAAGAGCTATCAAAATGTCACTTTTGCCATATTCCATTAACAAAGTAAGTTATATGACCAAGCCCAAAATGGATGAGGTGGGGAAGTACAGTTCTCTTAGTGGTTAAAAGAGAAGATTAAACATTGGTTGACAAACAATAAAATTTACCACAGATGCTGCTGCTGCTAAGTCGCTTCAGTCGTGTCCAACTCTGTGCAACCCCATAGACAGCAGCCCACCAGGCTCCCCCATCCCTGAGATTCTCCAGGCAAGAACACTGGAGTGGGTTGCCATTTCCTTCTCCAATGCATGAAAATGAAAAGTGAAAGTGAAGTCATTCAGTCGTGTCCGACTCTTTGCGACTCCATGGACTGCAGCCTACCAGGCTCCTCCGTCCGTGGGATTTTCCAGGCAAGAGTACTGGAGTGAGGTGCCATTGTCTTCTCACAATTACTAAACCTTTATTGGCTTTACTATGATGTGAATCCATTTTAAAAAAAGACAGCACACAAGCGTCCATACTTTGTAACTAGAGATTAGATGCTAAAACATATCTGTGCTTTTGGCACTTACAGAATAACTTTCATATACTAATAATTAGTTTGAAATCAAACTGAAAATCTTCTCACAATTACTAAACCTTTATTGGCTTTACTATGATGTGAATCCATTTTAAAAAAAGACAGCACACAAGCGTCCATACTTTGTAACTAGAGATTAGATGCTAAAACATATCTGTGCTTTTGGCACTTACAGAATAACTTTCATATACTAATAATTAGTTTGAAATCAAACTGAAACATACTTACTCCTTGCTCTCTGTAAGTGGCTTCACTAAAGCTGTGTGCTAACTTTCCCACTGTGTGCATCCTGAAGTCAGTGAGCTTCCAGTGATGACATTTAGATCTGGTACTACACAACCATCAGAAACTCATCATTAAAATATCAATGAGAAATGACAGTAATGTCTTTATCTGTAGTGTCAAAACATGAAAGTGAATTTATTACCCCTTTGCACAAATTTCAGTACAATTCAATCACCAGCATGTCCTCTAAAGGACATTCAGCAAACACAGTGGCTTTTAGCACCATTATAATATAGCCAATCTGCCTGTCACCCATGTTTACCTTGGTTTCCATTTGAAAGAGAAGAAAAATAAGTTTTTCTGTAATATGGCAAGACATAAAGTAAAATTTCTTCCATTACCCACCCTCCTTCCCCATTTCCAAATATCAGTTGTGTGGAATTTGGAATTCTTTCAAATTATTTGAATTGTTAGGCTCTAAAAGCATCACTACAAACAAAGCTAGTGGAGGTGATGGAATTCCAGTAGAGCTATTTCAAATCCTAAAAGATGATGCTGTGAAAGTGCTGCACTCAATATGCCAGCAAATTTAGAACACTCAGCAGTGGCCACAGGACTGGAAAAGGTCAGTTTTCATTCCAATCCCAAAGAAAGGCAATGCCAAAGAATCCTCAAACTACTGCACAATTGTACTCATCTCACACACTAGTAAAGTAATGCTCAAAATTCTCCAAGCCAGGCTTCAGCAGTACGTGAAATGTGAACTTCCAGATGTTCAAACTGGTTTTAGAAAAGGCAGAGGAACCAGAGATCAAATTGCCAACATCTCCTGGATCATCAAAAAAGCAAGAGAGTCCCAGAACAACATCTATTTCTTCTTTATTGACTATGCCAAAGCTTTTGACTGTGTAGATCACAATAAACTGTGGAAAATTCTTCAAGAGATAGGAATACCAGATCACTTGACCCACCTCTTGAGAAACCTGTATGCAGGTCAGGAAGTAAAAGTTAGAACTGCACATGGAACAACAGACTGGTTCCAAATAGGAAAAGGAGTACGTCAAGGCTGTATATTGTCACCCTGCTTATTTAACGTCTATGCAGAGTACATCATGAGAAACTCTGGGCTGGAAGAAGCACAAGCTGGAATCAAGATTGCCGGGAGAAATATCAATAACCTCAGATATGCAGATGACACCCCCTTTATGGCAGAAAGTGAAGAGGAGCTAAAAAGCCTCTTGATGAAAGTGAAAGTGGAGAGTGAAAAAGTTGGCTTAAAGCTCAACATTCAGAAAACGAAGATCATGGCATCNAACTCTGGGCTGGAAGAAGCACAAGCTGGAATCAAGATTGCCGGGAGAAATATCAATAACCTCAGATATGCAGATGACACCCCCTTTATGGCAGAAAGTGAAGAGGAGCTAAAAAGCCTCTTGATGAAAGTGAAAGTGGAGAGTGAAAAAGTTAGCTTAAAGCTCAACATTCAGAAAACGAAGATCATGGCATCTGGTCCCATTACTTCATGGCAAATAGATGGGGAAACAGTAGAAACAGTGTCAGACTTTATTTTGGGGGCCTCCAAAATCACTGCAGATAGTGATTGCAGCCATGAAATTAAAAGACGCTTGATCCTTGGAAGAAAAGTTATGACCAACCTAGATAGCATATTAAAAAGTAGAGACATTATTTTGCCAACAAAGGTCCATCTAGTCAGAGCTATGGTTTTTCCAGTAGTCATGTATGGATGTGAGAGTTGGACTGTGAAGAAAGCTGAGTGCTGAAGAATTGAGGCTTTTGAACTGTGGTGTTGGAGAAGACTCTTGTGAGTCCCTTGGACTGCAAGGAGGTCCAACCAGTCCATTCTAAAGGAAATCAGTCCTGGGTGTTCATTGGAAGGATTGATGCTGAAGCTGAAACTCCAGTACTTTGGCCACCTCATGCAAAGAGTTGACTCATTGGAAAAGACCCTGATGTGGGAGGGATTGGGGGCAGGAGGAGAAGGAGACACCAGAGCATGAGATGGCTGGATGGCATCACCAACTCTATGGATACGAATTTGGGAAAACTCCGAGAGTTGGTGATGGACAGGGAGGCCTGACATGCTGCAATTCATGGGGTCGCAAAGAGTCAGACACGACTGAGCAACTGAACTGAACTGAACTGATCCTTCAAATACTATGTACATACAAGGATCAGAATTAGAACTGTCATCCCAAATCTTACTGTTAAAAGGGAAGTGTGAACCATGGAGAATATGCGTCTCTGACCAGGAATTTTTCTTCTTCACTCTCAGCTCCTTCATAAATGTCACTCTCACCTGCCAGTCACTTCATAACGTTAACAGATCTCTGAAAGAAGCAACTGTATCAGTGCCCTGTGTGCTATTTCACAGCTTTTTACCTGTTTCCTAATCCACATCCATCCTATGACCTTTGGGTATCCATTTGTCACATCTCATAAATGCAGGGATAAAAATTAAAAAGGCAGTGCTTTGAAAGAAATTTTATACCTGCTGCTGGTGTCCATTTTCCACCTGTTTATTTTATAACAGGCTCAACTTTACAAGGAGGAGTGGGTATAACCACATTCAAGGGAAAGGTGGGGCCATTAGTTCCAGAGCTGGGACTGTCTCCACCATTCTTCAGGAGTACTGTGTTGATTCATTCATCATCACAGTGATCTGACCTACTTTTGGACATAAGCCAGAAAAAAACCTGGTGTGAGTAAAAAGAGAGGTAAATTGGACCAAATTTTAACTCTTCAAAGCATGTTTTTCAGCTTAAGTTCCCACTTGTTCATACATGAAAGTTGAGTCTAACACCCAACATAATTGAAGACTTCAATAAGTTAAGCCTGGATTCTCAGATGTAAAGCTCAATTTTCTACTATTTGTTCCTCTTTTCTTACATAATAAGGAGGACTTTGTCTGAAAACATATGATAGAATTAAGTATCGTAGAATAAAAATTTAAGAAAGACCACTACATGCTTACTTAAAATGACTAAAACCCAAACAAAATACTGACAGTGCCAAGTGCTGACAAGGAAAGAAGTGGCAGGGAGGCACATCCATTGCTGGTGGGAATGCAAAATGGCATAGACACTTTGGAAGACTGTCTGGCAGTTTCTTACAAAATGAAAGATACTCTCAAAGATGACTCAGCAATCTTGCTCCTTGGTAGTTACCCAAATGATTTGATAACTTCTCTTCACACAAAAATCTGCACATGAATTTTTTAAACAGCTTTAGTTATACATTGCCCAAACCTGGAGGCAGCCAAGAAGTCCTTTAACAAGTAAATGGATAAATAAACTATGGAAATCCATATAATGGAATATTACTCATTAATGAGAAGATATGAGCCATCAAGTCATGAAAAGACATGGAGGGAACTTGAATACATATTATTAAGTGAAAGAAGCCAATCTGAAAGGATACATACTGTATGATCCCAGGTATATGATATTCAGGAAAACAGAAAACTATGGAGACAGTGAAAAGATCAGTGGTTGCCAGAGCTTCAGAAGGAAGGACGAAGGGAAGGCTGAATAGACAGGGCATGTAGAATTCTGGAGGCACTGAAATTATTCTGTATGATACTACAATAGTGGGCACATGTCATTACATATTTACAACACAGCACAAGGCGTGAACTCTAATCTAGCCTATGGAGGTTAGCCATTCATAATGCATCAGTATTGGTTCATCGATTATAATGAATAATTATACACATTCTCCTACTCTAACATCTTTACTATAATCCAGGAAGTTAATAGCAGGGGAAACCATGGGGAAGGGAGAGGCATATGAAAACCCCCTGTACTTTATGCTAAATCCTCCTGTAAACTTAAAATTGCTCAAAAATTAAACTCTATTACTGTAAGAAAAATAATTTAAGAAGATAGAGCTGCGGATAGAATGAATTAAGTTACAACATATAGTGTCATGATTTGAAATCAGTCCAACTGATCCCATCTTATATATGGCAATAAATTTCATTACACACCACTTTTACTTCATATTTCATAAAAATTCCAGATACATCCAACAAAAAGTTAAGAGTGAAAACTGGCACAGTATTTTCTGAGTGTTTAAAAGCTGTATATTTTTAAAATATAGTTTATTTTTAAAGAACAATATTTTTTTAAGTATTCATTTGAAGAAGAATTTCAAAATTGAATGTATCTTTAAACAGTTATTCATACTGCTTCTTGCCATTGCCTTAAAGATACTTCTTGCTTAGAAAACTCTTTCACTAATTTGTCCAACATTTATAAAGTATTTACTATGTGCTGGGCATTGCCCCATATGTTTTGGTAGAACAAGATATAATGAAGAAAGACCCCTGAGCTCAAGGAGTGTGCACAATCTAGTGAGACACGATGTGTTTAGTTCTGTAACAAACATGTTGAAATCTCAGCAGCCTAATTCAGCAAAGGTTAGTTACCAGTTTATATCACAGTTTAGGGTAGATTGCTATAAGGGGCGGGGGGTGGATTTGTGAGGGTAGGGGGCTCCAGCCAATGACTCAGAAATTCAGTCTCTTTTTACCTAGCGGCTCCATCAACTAC
The DNA here is from genome assembly GCA_006410675.1 of Oreotragus oreotragus. NCBI lineage: Eukaryota > Metazoa > Chordata > Mammalia > Artiodactyla > Bovidae > Oreotragus > Oreotragus oreotragus. The sequence goes on along the minus strand of SJYX01020993.1, from coordinate 218,638 downwards.
AGTATATGGCCTTAAATACTGCCATACAGGGGAAAAAAGAAAGATAGAATGAAAACTGGAAAGGGGTCATACAGCCAAGCCTCTCTATTAACATACAAGTCATGGTTTCAACCTCATTATACGGGGGAGTAGAACACAGTACCTTTCTATTTGGCTGGGAAGGCAGCAGCATACAGAAGGTAATGCTTTCTCTGTCACATAGACATACAAGAAAGTATTTTTAATACAATGTGGTAAGTAGTACAACAGAGCCCTGTGTAGGCAGTCCTGTTTTATTCAAAGGGGAAGTCTCCAAAGACATTAAATTAACACTCGCATAATTAAAATAATGTTCCCATAAAATAAAAATAAATGTCAGTGAGAGGAGATGTGTTTTGGGACATGATAATAACTCTTCAACTATTTGCTTGTCTGACCCCTTTCATTTTCTCAACCCATGTCCAATATTTTAAAGTTTTCCATTTTAGATGAATTAGCAAGGCTGGTCTTGTAGTGTGTGACTTTGGCATTTCCTCACATCTCATGTGCATCTCAAAGTTTGAGGATATAATTGTCATCAAATGCAGTTATACCACCAGTACAAATGACCTCCAAAATATTGTAGAATGGACATTTCGTACAAAAGATACAAAACTATTCTCTGTGATAATATCATATGATAAAATACAACTCCTTGTAGAGAGAGTCTGAGGTCCATAAAAAAATTCACAGAATAATGGCTAAATATAGATGAAAGGCAGAGCTGTTTACTGGCCAAATTGGTACCACAATACAGTTTATAGTTTACAATTTCTTCTGCCTGAAAGCTTTAAATATATGTGATCTTAACAACTGAAACTAACACAATATTGTAAACCAACTATGTGTGTGTCTGTGCTAAGTCACTTTAGTTATATCTGAGTTTTCATGACCCTGTGGACCGTAGGCCACCAAGTTCCCTTCTCCATGTGGTATTTCAGTTTAAAAAAAAGAAAAAAAAAAAAAGGATGTGATCTTGATGAATACGTTTAAATGTTTTCAGATTCTCAATATCTCAAAAGTATGATAATCAATATTTTAGTGGTTTAAAATTACATAATCAACTTGGCATAAAAACTGACCAAATTTGCAAACTGTTTTTTTCAATAACATCATAAGCTACAGAGTAATCTGGAATAGCTTTTCTATCCTTAGAATTTCAATTCCTCCTTCATATCATCCACAGAGAATTGCCAATGAGTAGCAGGCATCTCACTGTGTGATTCCCTTAAGTCAGAGCCTTCAAATGGTTCCTCACTCCACTGACTCCACTATAAGACAAAGGCCAAACACTAAAACTTTTAAGTACAATTCCACACAACAAACGTCTAATGAAAATCTCCTAGATGCCACGTCTTTGGGAGAAACAAAACTTAGACACTCCATAGTCTTTTAGAACTTACTCTCCCATCTGTAGTTTCTGCCACATCCATCTCTGGCACCAACATACCTAGCAGCAACTCATCCCCTTACCACAAGATTCTTTTTTTCACATCTCTTGCCTTTGAACATGCCGAATCAGCCAGAATGGAGTGTGGTAAACAGATATTTCCAGCAGATGGGATTTGACACAGGAAATTAAATGCTTATGAAATGATTGAAGGGCTGCAGGAGGAGGGGGAGGTATGGGGCTGCTCCTGGACTGATTAGTTCAAAGACACACTGGATGCTGACAGCTAGACTCAGGTATGTGGATTCCAGCTCCTACACAGACTGCCTGTAGACTCACCAATTCCTGGCCTACGTCAGTCTAGCTGCTACCACCTGTAAACTCCAACATCTCTCTGGAATTATTTGCCACTTAAAATAGCAGGAAGAAAACAACTCCCCCCCCATATCCACATTCCAAATTTCACGTGAAAGCATTCAATTAGCATAACCTAATTTGCATCCAGGCCTGGGCTACAAGGAATTCTAAGAGACATAGTTTTGGGCTCTCTGTCTACTATCATTGAGGAATGGAAAGAGCAAAAAGTAGGAAAGGATTCTGAGTCACATCCAGAACATAGATGTATCTGATGCTTCAGTTGAATTCCTCTCTTTCTTACTACCATCCCCATGCATCTAATGCTAGTGGGGGCATGTTAAGTCGTTTCAGTCATTGCTGACTCTTTGTGACCCTATGGGCTGCAGCCCACCAGGCTCCTCTGACCCTGAATTCTCCAGGCAAGAATACTGGAGGGGGTTGCCATGCCCTCTTGTGGAGTGTCTTCCTGGGAAGTCCATCTAACACTCGTATTTGCTTCTATAAGATGATTTCCAAGTTGTTACGACCACAATCTAGCTCAGTTCCTGAGCATACCACTCTCATAGGAGGTACTGAAGATAAAGAATCCATAGAACATCTTGGGTTCTGAGCGAGTGGTCCGGTTCTGAGTGAGTGGTTCCTCCTGAAATTGTTCACCTCAGCATCACTGTGGTAAACTTGTCATAACCTGATTATACTGTGATGCTCTGCTCTCTCTTTACCCCACTAGATTGTGTACTTTCGGAAAGCAAAACCTACATCCTACTCAATTTTCTTTTCTTTTTCCCACATGCCCAGGTGTATAAAATGTTCCTTAGATGATGCACACTTGAAACCAACACAACACTGTACATCAACACTACTTCAATTTAAGAAATAGATTTTTAAAAAGAATGTAAATACAGGCAAGAATTATTTAAGTAGCAAAATCAATAAAACTTGGTGACTGCTTGGAAAATAAGTAAAATAAAAGCATGCCATCTATAAAATAAATACATAAATAAAAGGCACAGGAAAATTTTTTTAAGTGAATGAATGAATAAGTAAATAAATCTTTCAATCATAGACATATAGGTCATTTTTGATTGCTGTCTTCAGAGCAAGATGGAGACTTCTGGAAACTTTTATATATATATATGGAGAAAATGCTTGTGAAAGCTTTAGGTATATAGGAGATTCTTTTTAATTACTAATCTTAAATGAGTTTAAGATGATTATCTGGGTAAAACTACACAGATACATAATTTACTCATACTGGAATGTTACCAGTTCTGAATCAAGTACATGAGTTTCAAATGCATGAGTGATCTTCCATGAACTTCTCAGTTTTTGCGTGTTTGTTTTGTTTTTGCTTCTTTTTCCTATTAACAGTTCAGAATTAAACTGGAAACAAAGGAGGCATTTTAATGTGGTTGATAAAACACACATTCTCTTTAGAGATTGGTGGTTGGTGTTTTGTGGAACGTGAGCTCCCTGGGAATTCACGTAATCAGGGGCGTAAAGTGAAGCTGGAAATAGCCATGAACCCAAGCAGCTCTGGGGAGGAGCCCTGTGCTGTCTCTCAAGCCACAGGTCTTCCCTGGTCTCTCCCATTCTCTGTGCATTCACACTTCTCTCCTTGTCAGCTTCCTGAGGAACTCCCTTCCCCTCACATTTTTCTTCTGCAGGAGTTTGACTCTCTTGAGATCCCATGGCTCTGTCGACATCCATCCACATTTTTTGCATTGCTTAGCTGCAGCGCCTGCTGCTGTCCTATTTGGTCCCCCATCAGAATCTCCAGAGAAGACTCCCCTTGGTCCAGCTTGTGTCTTCACGCTGGACCACATCATGGGAAGTTTTCAAATCAGGTCCATGTCTTCACCCCTGAGAGTCACTGCTGAAAACATTTTCAGTGTCCCCGGGGTATTGGCCTGCCCCCAAACAACAGAAAGATGAATTCTTATAACTCCGGGGCAGTTGCTTCCCACATAACAGTTTACCCCAGTTGTCTGTTCCTGGTTTTTTGTGGTGTATGTAGACAGTACACATTTTATGACATACAGAGTCTAGATCTGTAAACAATCTGCCAAGAACTGTCATGAGTTTGAGATTATACTCTGCTCCCAAGCTGTGTTAGATGGCCTACAGCTTGTAGTTTGACGGGTACCTTTTGTGTTTCCTACTCTGAGAAGGACTCCTTTTCAAGGACTAGGACCTCTAACCCCACTGAAACCTGAGATTTCATTGCAGCCATAGAAAGCATAGAGTCCCTGGTCAGGCATAGGCAGTGACAGTAGGTGGGATCGATCTGGTTCTGAGAACCATGTATTCTTCCAACTGGATATAGAGTCATATGCAGAGGGCTCTTGATTTGTTTTTGTTCATTTTTTACTGAAGTATAGTTGATTTACAATGTTGTCTTCTTTCAGTTGCATAGCGAAGTGACTCAGCTATACATACATAGATATATATGCTAAAATATCTATATACACATATATATTTTTCATCAGATTCTTCTTCCCCACAAAAGTCATCACAAAACAATGAGCACAGTTCCTCATGCTATGCAGCAGGTCCTTGTTGGTTATCCATCCCATATGTGTATTTGCTAGTCCCAAATTCCTAATTATTCCTACCTACCCACCCCACAACAGATTCAACATTCAAAAAACTAAGATCATAGCATCCAGTCCCATCACTTCATGGCAAACAGATGAGGAAAAGTGGAAACAGTGTCAGATTTCATTTTCTTCAACTCCAGAATCACTGTGGACAGTGACTGTAGCCATGAAATTAAAAGATGGTTGCTCCTTAGAAGAAAAGCTCTGACAAACCTAGACAACACATTAAAAAGAAGAGACATCAATTTACCACAAAAGGTCCATATAATCAAAAAGGTCCATTTTTCCACTAGTCATGTAAGGATGCGAGAGCTGAACCGTAAAGGAGGCTCAGCACTGAAGAACTGATGCTTTTAATTTGTGGTGCTGGAGAAGACTCTTGAGTCCCTCAGACAGCAAGGAGATCAAACCAGTTCATCCTAAAGGAAGTCAACCTTGACCATTCATTGGAAGAACTTGTCCTGAAGCTGAAGCTCCAATACTTTGGCTGCCTGATGCGAAGAGCCAGTTCACTGGAAAAGACCCTGATGCTGGGAAAGGTTGAGGGCAGAAAGAGAAGAGGGTGACAGAGGATGAGATGGTTGGATGGCATCACTGACTCAATGGACAGGACAGCAGACTTGGGGAAATAGTGAAGGACAGGGAAGCCTGGCATGCTGTAGTTCATGGGGTTGCAAAGAGTTGGACACGACTTAGCAACTGAACAACAACGACAACTCTGCCCACCCCCAACACACACACGCATAATGTGAGCACAGTCCACAGAGTCTAGCCCACAACTTTGAAATCCCAGGCTGCAAGCCATCTCGAGCTTCAGAACTGCTCCTCAGCACCCTGTGCCGAGATATCCTTGGCTCTCCCCTCTTTGCACTCTTTCTTGAGATTTCACAGCTTCAAATTTTGTTTTATATTTTATATCAGAGTTAATTTACAATGTCATGTTAGTTCCAGGTATACAACAAAATGATTCAGTTACACATATACATGTATCTATTCTTTTCCAAATTACTTTCCCATTCGAGTTGTTACAGAGTTTTGGGCAGAGTTCCCTGTGCTATACTGCAGGTCCTTATTTTGTTTTACTTTATATGCAGTAGTGTATATGTGTCAATCCCAAACTCCTAGTCTTTCCCTCCCCACCTTTCCTTTTCCCACTTGGTAGGTATAAAATTCTGACTGTGAATCTGTTCCTGTTTTGTAGATAAGTACATTGTGTCAATTTTTTTTTTTTAGATTCCACACATAAGTGATATCATATTTGTATTTGTCTTTGTCTGACTAACTTCACTTAGTACAGTATCTCCAGGTCTATCCATATTGCTGCAAATGGCATTATTTCATTATTATTTATGGCTGAGTAATATTCCATTGTATATATGTACCTCTTTTTAATCCTTTCGTCTGCTGATAGACCCTTAGGTTGCTTCCATGCCTTGGCTATTATAAAGAATGTTTCTGTGAACACTGCAGTGCACATGTCTTTTCAGATCATGGTTTTCTTGGGAGGCCTCTTAATTTGATGCCTAGGCTGTATCCAGGGAATGACACCACTTCTCTGCAGACTATTACTTCCAAGATGACACTTCAGGCGTGCCTTCAAAAAGAGATCCCTAGGCTCTAGCAGACCAGCCACATTTGGTTGGCACGGTACATAATACAACCAGAACATTCCAGGAAAACAGGTCTTATACCATTTCCGCTCTTCAGTGTTCAGATGACGTCATGTGACATTTCCTGTCTGAGGGTAAGGCACTCTGTAAGCTCAAAGAGTGATGCTGACTGAGGCTCTGAAGGCAAGAGAGGCAGGCCCATACTCCAGATAGGTACCTATTCTTCCAGGTACCTGGAGGGATAAAGTCTAGCCCTTTCAAGACAGGGAGCCCCAGTGTAGCTCAGTTGCCACCATGCAGGCGGTTGGTCTCTTTGAGAAACAGTGGCAAATGGGAGGCTCAGCATTGGTCTCCATTACTGGCAAGTGACGTAGAGGTGGAAGCAACTGTGTCAGCCTCAGCAAGTGGGACTCCACATGGCTGAGTGTATGTGCATTCTCCTCTAGGTCATCTTAGCCACCCTACTTCTGGGCTCATCATGCCAGTTCTTGGATGACTGATGACCAAGACAGGTCACATCATTCTGTCCACATAGCTCTTCAGTGCCTTTCCCATGATGAATACTTTCTGGTGGATGGACATGAACATGTGACTTTAAAAATATCTTCACAGTTTCTGCTCATTCCTATGTATCCACCTACACACATCCCTCTACTTCCCATGTCTTTGTCTCTGATTTTCTTCCAGGCCCCTGACCAACTGGCCAGGGCATTGACCACTGTCTGAAAGTTTGTGTATCTTCTCCTCCTGGGCCACTTCTTCCTCCGTGACAATGAAGCTTCAGCCATTGGAAAGAGTTTCCTGCATTGCGGTGTGTATATGCACGATTCTCCTACACCTTTCGCGTGTCGGAATCACACACTGGCAAGTGTGTTCCCCTTCAACAGGACACTTCCCCAGGTCACCGCTGGTGACTTCTCAGCAGCTGGGCCACCGTCCTGTGCCAGAGAGTGTTGTGGCATTCCTCCTGCCTTCTCAGCAGAATCGACTGTATCAGCTTATCCTCTGGGAAGCAGGTGCCCAGTAGAAACTGCAAATACAAGAGCCTTATCAAGGGTAAATCTCTGAAGAAAAAAAGAGGGTAGTGGGAGTAAGCAGGGGGAGCCTACAGACTGCCAGGTTGGTCGGACATTTGTGAAAGGAAGTTGCATAGGAAAACTTGACTGCAAAGCTGTGTTGAGAAAATCTTGGTGGAGTCAGTGGAGCACCCAGCACGAGAAGAGTCCACGTCAGACAGAAAGGCCCCAGCTTTCATCCCCCGACCACATTGTCAGAGGCTGGGAGCCACCCTGGGAGATGCGTCTTCCTGTGAAGTCAGAGGCCACTGGAGGCCACAGGTCACCTGTTCTCGCAGTGTGAAATCTGAGATGTCGTCGTGGAGTCAGGATGGGGCGTGTTTAGCCCCTTTATGGTTGCATAGAGGAATCTTCAAGCCTAAAGACTTATACATGGGGTGGGAACATTATGGGTCTGTTGTCCGCAGAGCTATTTCTTATTTTCTCATCATCTTAACAGAGCATTTTATTATTTTTTGTCATTTTTGTGATTTATTATCAGGTCTTTAGTTAGTTAGCTTTCAGGCAATGTGCTCCATCCATGATGACTTTCCAGCATTAGATGCTTGGTCCTTGCTAGGCATTTGCATCTGATATCCTATCCCACCTTCCTACCTGACTCTGGCACACTTTTCTGACACATCACTTGGTAATTCTCAATCTTATATGACGTTCTGTTCTAGCCTTGTGGTTTCCCACCCGTTTCTTCCTGCACTCACTTCCCATCACTAGAAATTAACTTACCTATATCTTCAGTTCAGTTCAGTCGCACAGTCGTGTCCGACTCTTTGTGACCCCATGAATCGCAGCACGCCAGGCCTCCCTGTCCATCACCAACTCCCGGAGTTCACTCAGACTCACGTCCATCGAATCAGTGATGCCATCCAGCCATCTCATCCTCGGTCGTCCCCTTCTCCTCCTGCCCCCAATCCCTCCCAGCATCAGAGTCTTTTCCAATGAGTCAACTCTTCGCATGAGGTGGCCAAAGTACTGGAGTTTCAGCTTTAGCATCATTCCTTCCAAAGAAATCCCAGGG
>SJYX01020993.1:136328-210286 GCA_006410675.1 Oreotragus oreotragus | reverse complement strand
GTGCTCAGCCTTCTTCACAGGCCAACTCTCACATCCATACATGACCACAGGAAAAACCACAGCCTTGACTAGATGGACCTTAGTCGGCAAAGTAATGTCTCTGCTTTTTAATACACTATCTAGGTTGCTCGTAACTTTTCTTCCAAGAAGTAAGCATCTTTTAATTTCATGGCTGCAGTCACCATCTACAGTGATTTTGGAGCCCAAAAAAATAAAGTCTGACACTGTTTCCACTGTTTCCCCATCTATTTCCCATGAAGTGATGGACCAGATGCCATGATCTTCGTTTTCTGAATGTTGAGCTTTAAGACAACTTTTTCACTCTCCTCTTTCACTTTCATCAACAAGCTTTTTAATTCCTTTTCACTTTCTGTCATAAGGGTGGTCATCTGCATATCTGAGGTTATTGATATTTCTTCCAGCAATCTTGATTCCAGCTTGTGTTTCTTCCAGTCCAGCGTTTCTCATGATGTACTCTGTATAATAAGCTTATATCTTACCAGAGATTAAATTTTTCTATGATCTGATGGATCATAGAAAAAGCAAGAGAATTCCAGAAAAACATCTACTTCTGCTTCATTGACTACGCCATAAGCCTTTGACTGTGTGGATCACAACAAACTGTGGAAAATTATTCAAGAGATGGAGATACCAGACCACCTTACCTGACTTCTGAGAAACCTGTATGCAGGTTAAGAAGCAACAGTTAGAACCGGACATGGAACAATGGAGTGGTTTCAAATTGGGAAAGGACTACAGCAAGGCTATATATTGTCACCTTGTTTATTTAACTTATATGCAGAGTACATCAAGCAATATACCAGTCTGAATGAAGCACAATCTGGAATCAAAATTTCTGGGAAATATATCAATTACCTCAGATACGTAGATGACACCACCCTTATGGCAGAAAGTGAAAAGGAACTGAAGAACCTCTTGATGAAGGTAAAGGAGGATAGTGAAAAATCTGGCTTAAAACTCAACATTTGAAAAACTAAGATCGTGGCATCCAGTCCCATCACTTCATGGCAAATAGATGGGGAAACAATAGAAACAGTGAGAGACTTTATTTTCTTGGACTTCAAAATCACTGCAGATGGTAACTGCAGCCATGAAATTAAAAGACACTTGCTCCTTGAAAGAAAAGCTATGACCAACCTAGACAGCATATTCAAAAGCAGAGACACAATTACTTTGCCAACAAAGGCCTGTCTAGTCAAAGCTCTGGTTTTTCCAGTAGTCATATGTGGATATGCGAGTTGGACCATAAACAAGGCTGAATGACGAAGAAGCTGTGGTTTTGGAGGAGACTCTTGAGTCCCTTGTGCTACAAGGAAGTCAAACCAGTAGATACTAAAGGAAATCAATCCTGAATATTCATTAGAAGGACTGATGTTGAAGCTGAAGCTCCAATACTTTGGTCACCTTATGCAAAGAGCAGACTCATTAGAAAAGATCCTGATGCTGGGAAAGATTGAAGGCAGGAGGAAAAAGGGACCAGAGAGGACAAGATGGGTGGATGGCATCACAGACTTAACGGACATGAGTGTGAGCAAGCCCCAGGAGATGGGGAAGGACAGAGAAGCCTGGTGTACTGCAGTTCATGGGGTCACAAAGAGTTGCCCATGACTGAGCAACTGAGCAACAATATCTTACCTACTCACAATCTTATTAATTTTTTGCTGACTTAACATGAAACACTAACATCAACTAAAATAATGTGCAATTTGGATTATGCCACTACAGTGAGGACATTGACCCTATAATGAATGACACTGTCATTCTGGATAAGGTTAATTACAGTATAAGAACACTTAAAATGCTGTGAAATCATACAGTTTCCATTTGAAATAAACTAGACAGAGATTTTCTTAAACATAACTACAATCTTATAAATTAACAATATAATTCAATTAAGTTGAAACTCTAAAACAATCATTTCTAAACCATTAACAAGAAGAAATGAATCTTGATTTGCCAGACTATAGGAAAGTAGATATTATTTCTCTATTCTCTCTACAACACATGACATTAATAAATTACAGTCATATGAAAAGGTCAATTCAACTATACATCAAAATAAGATAAAAATTCAAGGAAGGGAAGTATCAGACAGTTTGTTTTCTATAAAGGCTATATCTACCAGAGTGAAGCATTTTAAAACATTCATATAGAGTGTTATCTGGAGTAGGAAATGGCAACCCACTCCAGTACTCTTGCCTGGAAAATCCCATTAATGGAGGAGCCTGGTAGACTGGTAGACCCTGGGGTCGCAAAGAGTCGAACACAGCTGAGCGACTTCACTTTCACTTTTCACTCTCATGCATCGTAGGAGGAAATGGCAACCCACTCCAGTATTCTTGCCTGGAGAATCCCAGGGACAGAGGAGCCCAGTGGGCTGCTGTCTATGGGTCACACAGGGTCGGACATGACTGAAGCAACTTAGCAGCAGTAGCAGCAGCAGCAGACTGTTATCTGTGTCTTACAGCATAAATGTAAAAGTATATTACTGGTGGGAATGTAAGTTGTTATAAACTTATAGCAATGGAAATCAAAATTTTAAGTTTATGACAAATTTTTTGAAAGATAGACTTCTAAGCTTTCAGTGTATACACTGAATATATCTATTGGCTTCAAGAGCACTAAAGCAATTACATTTTGACAGAAATAAGGACATGTTACCCTTCTGAAATATTAGCATCATAGTAGAATAGAAAGACATAGGCCTGGAAACCAGTCTAACTAGCTGCTAATCTCATTTCTATCATAAATCAATTTTTTCCTTTGGTGCAGTCATTAACTCAGCCTTTTCATCTGAAAACTTAGAGGAATGACCAAAGTTTATAGCTAAACTAAAAATTATGTGATTATTACCATCAATTCTCTAGAAAATATAAAAGCCATCTTTTCACATATATTCTGTTTTGTAACGTGATATAAAACCAAATAAAATTTCAGGTATTGCAACAGCTCTGTCAGTGATTAGTATTATCAGTCAGGACCAATATTTATCAAGCTTTTAATTTCTAGGGATATTCTAGAAATTTTTTCTATTACTTTTAAGACAATTTTTTTTTTTTTTTTTTTTTTTGAGAGAGAGAGAGTAAATGGAGAAATATTTGCAACTACCAAATCCAACTGTGCTGTATATCAACTGTAGCAAAGAGGTCAAAAACCAGTAACTTGAATAAGAAGAACTTTTTATTTTTCTATGTAAAACGAATCCAGGAATAAGCAATCCAAGTTCATGAAACCTTTACAAACCAAGGCTCCTTCTTAGTTTCTACTCTGCCTTCTCCAGAGTGATAGTCATGGTCCAAAATGGCTCTAGAGCACCAGCCTTCAAATTTGCATTTTACATAACAGGATGGATGGAAAATACAGGAAAGGAATAGACAGCTCCTTTAAAGTAGCATACCACTTTTGCTACAGCAGGTGGGCCAAACTGTCATCTCTTGGCTATAATCAGCTGCAAGAACGGATGGAGAATGCCCTTACTTCTTCCTGGTCTGCAGTGTGTTCACTGGCCACCAGCATTGTTATTACAAAGTAAGGAAGGAAGGCAAGGTACTGGGATTCCACTAGCCATCTCTACAACAGCATGCTTACCTCATCCTCTAAGAAGTTATTGTAAGTATGATGCTTTATTTCTAAGAATTTGTTTAGCTTCTAGCCTTCCAGTTTTTTCCTGATTTCTGTTCCATTGCCTTGCTCTAATTTTTTTGGTTTCAAGAGAGAACTTCTGGCCACCTTCCTTTCTTCTAATCTGGCTTTTTCCTGGGACTGCCTCTCAAAGCACAGCCTCTTCTTGGCTCAGCCACTGGAGCCTACAGTCAAGAGATACATTCCCCACCTTCAAGTCCAGCTCTGTAAGTCCATTCTCAAGCCTGAACCTAGCACTCCAGCTCCTTTCTTTTCAAGGAAAAGAGATCATCCACTAACAGTCTAAGATTTTTCTGTGCAAACTAGGACCCTGGTTTTTCAAGCTCTATCTAAGTTTTACTAACGGATAGGTTTTCATCTTTTAGACCAATTGCTCCAGGACTACATTGATTGATTCATCCATTGCCTAATTACCGAACATCTACTGAGTACCCACCACACACCAGACACTGAATTAGCAGAGAATCCTTCTTCCTCTGTATTGACTTATTTTTATAAAACACATGCTTCAAAAACAGCAGCAAAAGTGGGTTAAGGATTGATCACTCTTTTTCTTACCAGAACACATTGCCACGTGAAACAAGGGATCACTGTGTACTTTCACAATGCCTCCCAGGCTAATATTTCAATATTTCAAGACAGTTATAGCACATTTCCTTATTTATCTCCCTGACTCTTTCAACTCCTGGGTTTCAGTTGTTGGCAGGTAGACTTTGGCACCTTCCCTTGGATATTCTTACACACCTTCCAGCAGGAATAGCTTCAAAGAATCAGCCTATTTACTGTTACTGATTATGCAACCCATCATCCTGACAACCATAACACTACTTCCTGGAATTATGAGAACACACTGTACTGAACTGGCAATTAGTGGAAAGAAGTTTAAAAATAATTACTCAAGAAAATAGTGTATGATAAATCAAAAAAATTTAAAGTATTTCTTATATCAAGTGATGCCTAAATATATTTCAATAATCTAGAGCAGACAAGTCATAGAAAATATTTTAGAAAACAATAGAGTGATTTAATATAGGCCTTTAGTTTCACTGAGATCAGATTCCTGGCAATGAGGTCAAATTCTTGGCAAATCACCAAATGTGTAAATTCAGATACGAGTTTCCATTCAACTATGGGGATCGGAAGGTAAAAAGTGACATTATCCACTCAAAATGGGTTAATTGTATGATCTAAAAACCAAACAAGTTACCTTAGACTCTCATAATGCTGCTATAGCATCTCAATTTTATATTAATAAAATCAAATATTAAAAAATGTGTGTTTGCTTTTAAGACCTTGAAAACTCCCCTTGTTTCCTCCTTTTCCTCATTATCAGATTTTTAAAAAAATAATCTCTCTATTTTTAACCCACTTTGTCACCACTTGCTCAGTTTTGTGACTCTTAGAACTTAGTATATAATTTACAATAAGATTTACTACAGGAATAAATGCATTGCAAGCACACACATACACACACATGTGTTTCTTGTCTTGCCTGCAGGAAGTCTGCCACAAGTCCAGTGCCTCTGCAGAACATTTTCCTTCCAAAGATTCAGGGATCTAGAATGTTCCATCTCATGGCTCCAGAATCTCACTACAGTAAATCCTCTACATAGGAACAAGTTCTGTTCCAAGAGCATGCTTGTAAGTCCACTTTGTCTGCAAGTCCAACAGAGTTAGCCTAGGTACCCAACTAACACAATCTGCTATATAATACTATATAATAATAGGTTAATAATACTTTTCACACAGATAATACATAAAAGACATACACAGAAAAATAAAGTGCTTTTAATCTCTCAGTACAGTACCCTGAAAAGTGTGGTAGTTCAGTACCACCTGGCATACAGAGACTGGTATAGAGTGAATAGGAAAGAAGTGTTCTTGACTGGAAGAAGGAGAGGAGGTAGGAGATGGTAGAGCTGAAGAATCGTCAGCAATAGGAGCAAGTGGGTAAGCTGCAATTACACTTATGCCTGATGTTGATGGAACGCGTGTTCACATCTTTGAAAATTCATGACTTGAGAGTTTGTATCTAGGGGACTTACTGTACATAGTCTCATGAGCTCTGTGGGTGGAAAAGGACCAATTGGAACATCATACCATAGATTTTCATCACCTCAGCCCAGAAGTGACACACAGCAGTTACTTCTCCTCTATGTTACTGCATCCTTCATAACTAAGCACGTGGTTTTGCTGTTTGCAAGAGAGCTGATAAGTAGAGCTGTTGGTCCTGAATGATTCAGAAGACAGAGACTTGACTGTTGGGAAATTTTAGTAGTGTTTAGCATACCGATTTATTGAAACTATCCTCTTTATTATTAAATATAACCATACTTCCCTAGTGCCTTACATTTGTTAATTTTGTTATCATTTTCTTCCTGAAATTATTATTTCTGTTCCAAAATTAGGATACACTCAGAACCCATTTGAACTTTTGGCCAAGATTGCAAGCATATTTTTTAAAAAAACAAAACCACAATGAAAATGTTACTCTTAGTGTGGCCCCTGTGGTCTGCACCTCAAGAAATTCATCTGGATTCCTCTTCTGGGCTGGTGCCCAGTGACATGGTCTCTCTGTTGGCTGTGAGGCCAGATGCCCTCACAGTCAGGAAGGACACAGAACAGATGTGATGTCAGCATCTGCGTGGGTGCCCACCCCACTCCCACCACACTGCCTTTATACTTGCAGATGTGCTGTTTCATGACAAGACCTTTATGGAAGTCCCATCCATTTTTCAGAGGAGAGCATCAGTAGCTTCAGCCCTCAGATTCTTGGAATTCCTGTCTTGCAGGAACTGCTTCTAACAGTCCTGGACTGTTCTTTGTGATCCTGACCCAACCCTAATCAAGTTCCTGTGTCGAAAACTCCGGTAGTCTTAAATCAACTTCCATTGTCAATTGCCTCTAACCTTCCTGCTCTGACTTGGAGGTGCTACAGAGCTCCATGGAAGTGGTGTCCTCCTTTCCCAGTGAGCAAGCACTCAGCTGTGTGTTACCAACACAACTCGGCACTGAGGTCTAGGGAGCTGGGTAACTATTTCTTATCTGGTTTCTGCCTCTTTGCCTCACAAATTTAGAGTGATTCTTTCTTTAAAAATGGCTTCACTATCATAGGATAGCACTTACATGTGGAATCTAAAAATATGATATAAATGAACTTATTTACAAAACAGGAACAGATTTACAAATATCAAAATAAAACTGTTGGTTACCAAAGGGGAAACATGGGTGAGGGGTAAATCAGCAGCTTGGGATGAATACACACACATTACTATATATAAAATAGATAACAAGGACCTACTGTACAGCACAGGGAATTCTCCTCAATATTCTATAATAACCTATCATGGAAAAGAGTGTATAAAAGTCTGTACAGATACACACACACACATGGCTGAACTTGCTGTACAACAGAAACCAACACAAAACTGTAAATCAAATCAAACTCTCACCATCTTAGAGTAAACCGCTGTGCTTCGTTGGCACAATCATTTCAATATTCCCGAGCTATTAATGTTCATTCTTTGGATTCTTTTCAACCAATTATCATCTCTGCCTGGATTTTGTATTGATTATTAGTTTAATGAATCTTTAACACATATTCATTTTATAGCTACATAAGAGTTATGATTTTACCCTTTTTTGAGATTAACTTTTAACAGAAATGAGTCCCTCTTTCATTCTTCCTGGTGTTGGTATAAATTCGGGCTACCAAGTTGTAAGTAGGACATTGCATAAACTAGAAAACAATAAAAGGAAGGTGGCCAGAATAGTATGGAAATGTTGATACCTGACATAAAGAACACTTGGAAAAAAATGGGGGAAGTTTAGGCTAAGGGAAATGATCACAGTTTCCAAAAAACTTAAAGGGCTACTGTTCAGCAAAGCAGTTGGTCAGGTTTTATGAATTTTTAAGGAATGAATATGAAAAATGCAAAAAAATTTACATGGAAACTTTGACTCAATATAAACACAAACATGTCCACAATTAGAACAGTACAGAAATGATGTGATCAGCTTTGAGAAATGGAAATGTCCTTGTTTCCAGTGGAATTCAAGCCAAGTTTGAACACAGGAGTCTTTTGCTATTGATTAAACTGTTGATTGTAGAATTGAACTAGATGCCTTCTGGAAGATTTCAACTCAGAGTTACAAATTTTGAATTTTTGCAGGACCCTGTGGGGCTCCTGGGTATGGAAGCCTTTCTGTGTCTCCCATTTTCTTTGTAGGGATCAGAGTCCAGCCTCCATGAACTTCCCTGAGTCCCAAAGGGCAGGTTCTCACAGTTGCTAATCAGGGAAGGGAGGAGATGCAGACACAAGGGAAGAGCAGCCAAGAAACAATAGTACAGCCCTGGGACAGGTTCCTGGCTCCTCCTCAAGGGCTATCTTTGAGCTCTTCTGAAAAACTAAGTTCAGCTCAGTTCAGTTCAGTCACTCAGTCGTGTCCAACTCTTTGCGACCCCATGAATCACAGCACGCCAGGTCTCCCTGTCCATCACCAGCTCCCGGAGTTCACCCAAAACTCATGTGCATCAAGNGACACAGCTTTGCCAAGGTTTTCAGCCTCCCTATGGTGTGTGTTCTGGTTAGTGAACTGTGCTGTATGTTAATACTCTACAGCATGTGTAGCCACCGCCTTTGCTTGACTGCTGTTTTTCTTTCCTCTCCCTGAGCCCCGATCACACTGTTTCTTTCTGAGAACCCATTGCTCCCACAGATGCCAGAAAATTGGGTGTGAGCAGCTGGAGAGTTCCTGGGGCCACATTTTGATCAAAGCTGGTGGCTTTTCAGTCCATTGTGCTCTCTTCAGCTAAGCTGTCACTGTTCTTTCTCTTTTACGTCTTTGAAAGACACTTCTTTGCACTGCAATGCCATTCAGCACACACTTTCTAGTGTCAGTTGCGAGCAGCTCCCCATGCTAAATGCAAAAGAAAAAGAAAGACGAGTAAGACAGAGCCTGTGTCCTTGGAAGGGTCGCCAGTGAGTGAGGGAGAGAGACTTGGAAACAATTAGAGGTAATAAAAATCAGATGGTGATGAGTAGTTTAAAAGAGGTATTCAAAAACAGAATACTATAAGAGAACGGAGCGGAGAAAAACATGTTCTGGATGAATAGGCTTTGGGTTGCTTTCCAGAGAAGCTATTTGAGCTTGGCAGTGAAGGAGGAATGTGAGAGGGCAAAAAAAAAAAAGGGAGGGGGGCGGGTCTTACAGTGAAAGTAACCAACCCATCCCTAGATGGTGCAGTGATAAAGACTGCACTGATGTTGCAGGAGACTCAGGAGACTCAGGTTCGATCCCTGAGTTGGGAAGACCCCTGGGAGAAGGAAATGGCAAACCGCTGCAGTATTCTTGCCTAGAAAGTTCCATGGACAGGGTAGCCTGGTGGGCTGCAGTCCACTAAGGGTTGGACATGACTGAGCATGCACGCAACAATGACCAAGTATATGCAAAAATATGTTGCATATTCAGGCAGGAATACTACAGTGGGTTGCCATTTCCTCCTCCAGGGGATCTTCCCAACCCAGGGATTGAACCCAGGTTTCNATTCCATGGACAGGGTAGCCTGGTGGGCTGCAGTCCACTAAGGGTTGGACATGACTGAGCATGCACGCAACAATGACCAAGTATATGCAAAAATATGTTGCATATTCAGGCAGGAATACTACAGTGGGTTGCCATTTCCTCCTCCAGGGGATCTTCCCAACCCAGGGATTGAACCCAGGTTTCCTGCATTGCAGGCAGATGCTTTACCATCTGAGCCAAATGAGAGTGAAGGAATGGGGGAAAAAATCTGGTGAAGGTGGCTCTGTGGAAAGAGGGGAAGCAGTACTTTCACTGGGCAGTAGATTGAGGAGGGGGCTTCCTCAGTGGTTCAGTGGTAAAGAATCCTCCTGTCAGTGCAGGAAACACAGGAGATGGCAGTTCGATCCCTGGGTCAGAAAGATCCCCTGGAGTAAGAAATGGCAACATAACCTACTCCAGTATTCCTGCCTGAAACATCCCATGGACAGAGGAGCCTGGTGAGCTACAATCCATGGGGTCCCAAAGAGTTAGACATGACTGAAGCAACTTTGTACACACAAAGGGAAAATACATCTATCAAGTTTCAAGATCTGTTCCTTCTGTGGGCCAATGTATTACTCTTGCATTTGCAACTGGCAGAAACTCAGGTCAATCCAAGTTCTTTAAAAAGAGAGAATGATTAGTTCACACAAAAAGGAATTCCCAGGGGCTAATCAGACACTTTAAGAATTTTCCACAGTTTATTGTGATCCACACAGTCAAAGGCTTTGGCATAGTCAATAAAGCAGAAATAGATGTTTTTCTGGAACTCTCTTACTTTTTCCATGATCCAGTGGATGTTGGCAATTTGATCTCTGGTTCCTCTGCCTGTTCTAAAACCAGCTTGAACATCAGGGAGTTCACGGTTCACATATTGCTGAAGCCTGGCTTGGAGAATTTTGAGTATTACTTTACTAGCATGTGAGATGAGTGCAATTTTGTGGTAGTTTGAGCATTCTTTGGCATTGCTTTTCTTTGGAACTGAAATGAAAACTGACCTTTTCCAGTCCTGTGGCCACTGAAAACCCCCACCAAATGGAAGATGTTCCAAGAGAACAGTTTGATAACCTCAAAGCTTGTCAGGAGACCCCCTAAGGCCAGATTAAAAAAGTGTAAGCCCTGAACACACTTTAACCTTATCAGCAACTCCATCCTTAAACCATTGCTGTAATCCTCTTCACCAAACCTCCCAGGCTGGGATAGACAGTTTTTGGAGGGTGCCAGCCCACTATGTCCCCCTCTGCCTGTCAAAGTAATAAACCTATTCTTTTCTACTTTACCCCAAACTCTGTCTCTAAGATTTGATTCAGCATCAGTGCATGGAGGCCGAGTTTTCAACATCAGTTTCAGAATTGAATTAGATCCTAGTTGTGTATGTGCATTGAATCTCTGGTGCCACCTTAAGTGCCCTCTTGTAGGGTTGCTGCAAATCATACTGGTTTAGCAGGATATTAAGGTGAGGCTTTCCTCTTGGAGGCTTTGGCTCAAGTCTCAAAGCTGAGAACAAAGTATGATAGAGGGTGTAATGTGGATGGTCCAAAACAGTCTTTTGTGAATGGAGAGCATGCCAGCTTTTTAGAAACAAGAAAATATGTTTCTGTACCCAGTTGGGTGCTCAGGAAGCTGCAGGAACTCAGGCTTCTGAACACAGTGCCAGCATCCTTGGGAATTTGCAATCCCTGGGATTTAGGGGTGGTTGACTGGCTGCTGTGATTCTTCCCTGGGAGACTCAAAGTCTAGGATTGGAGTTGCTTGAGAATCTGAGCAAAGCTTGCAGCTGCCAGGGGAAGAGCTGGTCCTAAAGAATTCGGTGGGCAAAAGAAGTATAACATTTCCCAAAGCCAGAGGCAGCAGTCTGGAAGGCAGCCAGAGTGATTCATCAGGAAAGAATGTGACATCAGCAGTTGCTCCTTGGTGAATACTCCTGGGGCTGGACTTGAGTGGGGAATGTATGGAAAATGTTAGCCAGAGAATCCACCGTTGAGTTAGGAAACTGTGCAGTGCTGGAGAAGGGGGTGGAGTGGGAAAGGGGATTCCCAATTCCAGTAGGACTGAAGTGCTTGTCAGGACAGGAGGCCCACTTGCCTATGACAGGAGCACCATTCCTGGAGAACGTAGCCTTTCATCTCTTTACTCCGCCCTTTCCTGATCCTGGAGCATCAGCAGCCTGGAGTGATGAGGGGTCTTGGAGGAGGCAACTGGGAAAGAGACAAGAGTGAGGTGACCTGCCGCCTCCCAGGACCCACGAACTTGCCTATGACAGGAGCACCATTCCTGGAGAACGTAGCCTTTCATCTCTTTACTCCGCCCTTTCCTGATCCTGGAGCATCAGCAGCCTGGAGTGATGAGGGGTCTTGGAGGAGGCAACTGGGAAAGAGACAAGAGTGAGGTGACCTGCCGCCTCCCAGGACCCACGGGAGAGAGCTCATAAACTGGGAGAAGCTTTGAGACTGAAGTTGTGACTCACTGTAAATCATGTCACAGTTAGAACTGTATAGAAATGATGTGGTCAACTTTGAGATGTGGAAATGTCCTTTGGAGACTGGAACAACACTTGAATAACTAAAAATGATGTTGTATCGATACCTGAAAGTTACTGGAAGGCCAAGACATCTGCCCAGAATGTTGTTATAGAAGCAGGAGAGAGGGGCCCAAAGGTAGATTTGTAATGCAGAGGTGGGAGAAAGGAAGTCATTTCCATTTGCAACTCAACGAGTACGGACAATTTTATAAACCTTTTTCAGTTGTCATGGTGAACATTCTTGGTCATTCTTCACAGTTCAGTTCAGTTGCTCAGTCATGTCTGACTCTTTATGACCCCACGGACTGCAGCACACCAGGCCTCCCTGACCGTCACCAACTCCCAGAACATACTCAAACGCATGTCCATTGAGTCAGTGATGCCATCCAACCATCTCACTCTCTGTTGTCCCCTTCTCCTCCTACCTTCAATCTTTCCCAGCATCAAAGTCTTTTCCAATAAATCAGTTCTTCTCATCAGGTGACCAAAGTATTGGAGTTTCAGTTTCAGCATCAGTTCTTCCAATGAATATTCAGGGCTGATTTCCTTTGAGATTGACTGGCTGGTTCTCCTTGCAGACCAAGGGACACTCAAGAGTCTTTTCCAACACCACAGTTCAAAAGCATCAGTTATTCGGCACTCAGCTTTCTTTACAGTTCAACTCTCACATCCATACATGACTACTGGAAAAACCATAGCTTTGACTAAACGGACCTTTGTTGGCAAAATAATGTCTCTACTTTTCAATATGCTGTCTAGCCTGGTCAAAAGATATCTAGGCATCACTCTTCGAATTCTGTACAAATATGGTGATGCAAGGGCCCATTTATGATTTGAATTGTGTGTCATTCAGTTAAACACAGAGCTCCCAGATTTACATTTTTGCAGAAATTCTTCTTTTCATGACTAGTACAATACTCAAGTTTCCCTCTTTCTTGTCTCTGTTTAACTTTTTAAAATTTTATTGAAATATAGTTAATTTACAATGTTGCATTAATTTCTTCTGTACAGCAAAGTAAGTCAGTTATATATATACTATATATAATAAAAAAAGAAAAGAAAGAAAGAAAGTGAAGTCTCTTAGCTGTGTCTGACTCTTTGTGAGCCCATGGACTGTAGCCCACCAGACTCCACCATCCATGGAGTTTTCCAGGCAAGAGTACTGGAGTGGGTTGCCATTTCTTTTTCCAGGGTACTTCCTGACCCAGATATCGAACCCAGGTCTCCCACATTGCAGGCAGATATTTTACTGTCTGAGCCTCCAGGAAAGCCCATACTATATATAGATAATATATATATATATTCTTTTTCATATTCTTTTCCATTATCATTTACCCTAGGATATTGTACGTAGTTCCCTGCGCTACACAGTAGTACCATGTTGTTTGCCCATTCTATATATACTAGCTTGCCTCTGCTACCATCTTTAAATTCAAAGATGCCATGGTTTAGACATTAGTTATTTGAGAACATCAGTTTAACTCCCACGTCACTGCATGGCTGGAGGAGTCTTTCTCCTCCTCCATCCACCATGTCCTTCATCAATGACACTCCACTCTCTATCCACTGGCAGCCTCGGACAAAAACAAGGGAGTGAAGGGAAATAGTAGTATTTGTCAACTTAAAGAAATATGCACAACCTGAAAGCTGAGAGTTGTATTTTATTTGGTGGGAATTTTTAGGACTCAAGCCCAGGAGGTAGCATCTCAAGTAACCCTGAGAGAACTGCTCCAAGGAGGCAAGGAGGTGGGGTGGGGAACCAGGTTACATAGGACTTTTTCAACAAAGAGCAGGTAGTCTGAAAATCAGAAGATTATTTTTAATTAAACTAACACCAGATATTCCAAGTTAAGTAATTTAGTGCTTTTCTGTGTATGGAAAGATACAAGAGACTGGGCTCAATGAAATCATTTCTTTGGTGTGTACCTTGACTATCTGGGCCCTGTATCCGTGTTTTTCACATCCTGAGTTTCCTCAGGGCTCACCAGCTCACCATTGTGGTGAGCAATCACTGGTGACTGTGACATCCTTGTTTAGTGATATAGCAGGAAATACTCCATTTGTCCTATCTTAAAAGGGTATTTTAAAAAACAGGCTGAAGTTGAAGGGAGAGAGATGGACACTGGTTTAGCATGTACTGGAACCAGTATACTGTAGAAGATGTTCTAGACAGCAGTTAAGCTGAACAACTTAAGATCTGATTTTCTTTTAAATAGTCCATCTGGAGACTAGATGATTTTGAAATTCTCAGACTCTTTCTCCTCCTCCTGGTCAGCCTTCTTCTTTCTGGTCCTCCTCATCCACACTAAGAAGATGGGGTAGGGAAGAAGGAAGGATGGATGCTTGAGCTGTGATTCAGAGGACTTGAGGGATGAGGAGGGACTGATGGGGGCATCATGGCAGGACTTGCTCTGACACCTCTAGACCAGGGCTTCCCTGGTGGTTCAGGAGTAATGAATCTCCCAGGTGTGCCAGAGAGCCAGATTCAATCCTTGGGTAGGGTAGATCCCCTGGAGAAGGGAATGGCTACCTACTCCAGTATTTTTGCCTGGAGAATTTCATGGACAGAGAAGCATGGCTGGCCAGAGTCCATGGGGTTGCGAAGAGTCAGACAAGACTGACCAACTAGCAAACTAGACTAGAATCCCTGTGTCTGGAAACAGAGCTGGGAATAACATGGGAGAAACTGAAGCTCTCAAAACTTCCAGCTATCCTTGAACATTGTATGAGCCCAAATATCTACCGGCCGTCTTTGTTGTAGCTGCAGTATCTTGCCAGACGTCATTGGGGTCAATACATCTCTTCCTCCTTCCCACCCTAGAACAAAGTCTAACTTTGGAGTTCACGTCCCCATTCTCAGGTTTCAGTTCAGTAGCTCAGTTGTGTCTGACTCTTTGAGACCCCATGGACTGTAGCACACCAGCCTTCCCTGTCCATCACCAACTCCCAGAGCTTGCTCAAACTCATGTCCTTTGAGTCAGTGATGCCGTCCAATCATCTCATCCTGTTATCCCCTTCTCTTCCTGCCCTCAAACTTTCCCAGCATCAAGGTCTTTTCCAATGAGTCAGTCCTTTGCAACAGGTGGCCAAAGTATTGGAGTTTCAGTTTCAGCATCAGTCCTTCCAATGAATACTCAGGACTGATTTCCTTTAGGATTGACTGGGTGGTTCTCCTTGCAGTCAAGGGACTCGCAAGAGTCTTCTCCAATATCAAAGTTCAAAAGCATTAGTTATTTGGCACTCAGCTTTCTTTATAGTTCAACTCTCACATCCATACATGACTATTGAAAAAGCTATAGCTTTGACTAGATGGACCTTTGTTGACCAAGTAATGTCCCTGCTTTTGAATATGCTGTCTCAGTTCAGTTCAGTTCAGTCGCTCAGTCGTGTCCGACTCTTTGCGACCCCATGAATCGCAGCACGCCAGGCCTCCCTATCCATCACCATCTCCCGGAGTTCACTCAGACTCACGTCCATCGAGTCCATGATGCCATCCAGCCATCTCATCCTCGGTCGTCCCCTTCTCCTTCCGCTCCCAATCCCTCCCAGCATCAGAGTCTTTTCCAATGAGTCAACTCTTCGCATGAGGTGGCCAAAGTACGATTGCCATATCTTTTCTTCCAAGGAGCAAGTATCTTTTAATTTCATGGCTGAAGTCACCATCTGAAGTGATTTTAGAGCCCCCCAAAATAAATTCTATTTGACATGAGTGATGGGACCAGATGCCATGATCTTAGTTTTCTGTATGTTCAGTTTTAAGCCAAATTTTTCACTTTCCTCTTTCACTTTCACCAAGAGGATTTTTAGTTCTTCTTTGCTTTCTTCCATAAGGGTGGTGTCATCTACGTATCTGAGGTAACTGATATTTCCTCAGCAATCTTGTTTCCGAGAAGCTTGTTCTTCCTCCAACCTAGCATTTCACATGATGTACTCTGCATATAAGTTAAATAAGCACGGTGACAAGATACAGCCTTGTCATATCCCATTTTGAAATCAGTCCATTGTTCCATGTCTGGTTCTAACTGTTGCTTCTTGACCTGCACAAACGTTTCTCAGGAGGTAGTCAAGGTGGTCTGGTATTCCCATCTCTTGAAGAATTTCCCACAGTTTGTTGTGATCCACACAGTCAAAGGCTTTGATGTAGTCAATAAAGCAGAAGTAGATGTTTTTCTGGAACTCTCTTGCTTTTTTGATGATCCAACGGATGTTGGCAATTTGATCTTTGGTTCCTCTGTCTTTTCTAAATCCAGCTGGAACATCTGGAAGTTTACATTTCACATATTATTTTATCCTGGCTTGGAGAATTTTGAGCATTACTTTACTAGCATGTGAGATGAATGCAGCTGTGCAGTAGTTTGAGCATTCTTTGCCATTGTCTTTCTTTGGGATTGGAATGAAAACTGACCTTTTCCAGTCCTGTGGCCACTGCTGAGTTTTCCAAATTTGCTGGCATATTGAGTGCAGCACTTTCACAGCATCATCTCTTAGGATTTGAAATAGCTCAACTGGAATTCCATCACCTCCACTAGCTTTGTTCAGAGTGATGCTTCCTAAGGCCCACTTGAGTTCGCATTCCAGGATGTCTGGCTTTAGGTGAGTGATCATACCACAATGATTATCTGGGTCATGAAGATCTTTTTTGTATAGTTCTTCTGTGTATTCTTGCTGCCTCTTCTTAATATCTTCTGCTTCTGTTAGGTCCATACCATTTCTGTCCTTTACTGAGCCCATCTTTGCATGAAGTATTCTGTTGGTATCTCTAATTTTCTTGAAGAGATCTCTAGTCTTTCCCATTCTATTGTTTTCCTCTATTTCTTTTTCATTGATCACTGAGGAAGGCTTTCTTATCTCTCTTTGCTATTCTTTGGAACTCTTCATTCAAATGAGTGTATCTTTCTTTTTCTCCTTTGCCTTTCGCTTCTCTTCCTTACTCAGCTATTTGTAAGGCCTCCTCAGACAAGTGTTTGCCTTTTTGCATTTCTTTTTCTTGGGGATGGTCTTGATCACTGCCTCCTGAACAATGTCATGAACCTCCATCCATAGTTCTTTGGGCACTCTATCAGATCAAAGCCCTTGAATCTGTTTATCACTTCCACTGTGTAATTGTAAGGGATTTAATTTAGGTTATACCTGAATGGTCTACTGGTTTTCCCTACTTTCTTCAATTTTAAGTCTGAATTTGGCAGTAAGGAGTTCATGATCTGAGCCACAGTCAGCTCCTGATCTTGTTTTTGCTGACTATATAGAGCTTCTCCATCTCTGGCTGCAAAGAATATAATCAATCTGATTTCAGTATTGACCATCTGGTGATGTCCATGTGTAGAATCTTCTCTTGTGTTGTTGAAAGTGGGTATTTGCTATGACCAGTGCACTATTTTGGCAAAACTCTTTGTCCTGCTTCATTTTGTACTTGGATTTAACCCCTCCCCTTAGTCTTCAAGGGCCTATAAAACTGCATGCTTTTGTTCCATTTCCCTATAAACCAGGCTCCCTCTAGCTTCTAGATCCTTTTTTTTTTTCCTAATGAGAACTTTCTCCCACTCCACATTCACCTGAGTATCTCCTATAATAACTCTGCTCTGAGGCACCTCCCACTGGATGAGCATCCCTGCCCCAGTCCAGGCGGAGTTTCTGCGTGCCCTGCAGACGGCTGCTCTCTGGTACCTTGTGCTCATTACCCTGTGCCCTGGTGTGCAGTCCTCACTGCTCTCAGGCTTAGGGAGAGCAGAGTGTTGGTCACTGGTGGGTCCTCAGAACCTTGCACACATTTGGCAGCAATTAGACACTCAGGAGGATGGGGAAAACTAAAGTGTACTGGAAGATACAGCATTTACTGTTGCAACTAAAATCAAGAATTGAGGTCCTTGTTTTGAGACAGAATCATGTTGGCTCTCCAGTGTCTCTAGAATTTGATTCCAGAATTCATTTGATCAGCTCCATCATCTGTGTTCCTGAAATTCTGTATAGTTTCTCTCTTATAAAACTTCTATGCTTTATTATAAAAACGTAGGGATGAGCGTGTTCGCCAACCAGATTCAGCACAGGAGAAAAGACATTTTCTCCATTTGGTGTAGGGTTACCCACATTGTAGGCATTCAGAGGTGCTTGCTAAAGTCTGATGGACCCTCCAACACAAAATTATCCTCTCAGGAATATGATCCCTCTAGTGGCTGACATACATTAATACATATTTTCACTTTGATAAAACTCTTGATTAGGAACTAGCTCAGCAAAATACTTAACAAGAGAATTATATTTGGTCTATCCATTTTATTATATGATATTTGCAATACCTTGTACTTTACACACCTTTCTATTGAGGAGAAGGAACAGGTAGGGAAGAGAATTTATGGATCACACTTTAAAAATATGAATTCACTGCATTCTTATCTCTTAATACATATCTAAGGAATAATAATCATTTTTAATTAACACTTAAGAAGAAAATGTTAAGATTTTTGGGTTTATTAGTATATATATATTTTAAAATGTTTTTGCCATCAAAAAATTAAATCATGTTTCCTCTACATTATCATGTATCTGATAGTAGGCTCATTATGAAAATTAGATACATATCCTAGTGGGAATCTATTAGACTTTGGATACATTCACAGGGCTCAGCCTATTAAACACTTGACTTGATGCCATAAGCCACCAATAAAACATATTTTTAAAATTTTCATGTGAGTGGAGACTACCAAGTATTGAAAAATTATTGCAATTTCATCAAAATCATTCTTTACATTGGCAGCATGGGGGTGAAGGAAGCAGTAAAGCATGTGAGACTCCAATTTCAAGAAATGATTTTCTAGTAGATTCACAATATCACAATAATTTATTTTTTTCATTTATGATTCTAAGATAAATATGTCTGTCATTTATGTGGCTCATTTTGTTTTAATAATAATCTACCCCAAAGTATTTTGTTGTACTTAAATGGGTCTTTGGAATATTCATCATAGAAACTAGTAGGGCTGGCATTGCTCAAAATTTACCTTCAAAGCATGTTATATTTGGGTATTATGTCAGGTGTGTAGGCATTTATTTATTTAGCAAACATTTAATGAACATCTGCTGTGCACCTGATTATGTGAATCAACTCCTGTCTCAAAAATTTGGGGAGTGGGATGGATGGTGAGCTCACCTGAGTTAATACTCATAATCTAATGCAGTCAGTGGAGTGATAGAGATGCCCACCCAATCCAGGATCCCAGGGGAGAGACATGTAACTCAGCACGGAGATTTCCAGAAGGTTTCCAGGGGGCAATTATGTCAGAGCTGTGATCTCACAGGTACATGGACATTAGGGAGGAAAAGGAGAGGAGAACGTGGTAAGCAGAAGTATGAGGGCAAGAAAGAACCTGATGTGCAGGGGGGAAAAGCAGCAGAGTGGAGAGATGAAGGACAAGAAATGGACAGCAAGGTCCTGGAGGTCAGGCCATGTCATCTGCCATGATGAAAAACAGCTGATGACCATTGAGAATGGGGATGGCATGACATCGTCATATTTGGAAAGAAGAAGTCTGAATCTAAGAAAGAGGAGACCAGAAAGAGTAAGGCCAATTACAAGGCAGCTAAAATTGCTTAAGTGAAAGTCACGAAGGCCTTTAATAGAATAATAATAGTAGGACTGGGAGAGGGGCCTGAATTGAAGACTATTTCAAAGATCATCCTCTGCTACGAGGGAGGAAGGAGAATCCAGGATGATTTCTTAGACTCCAGCTTGGGTGATAAACGAACTATGAGGATTTATTCTACAAATGACAAAAATCTCATTTGAAAGTGGCTTAAAAAGACATGAGACTAAATTAGGAGATTGGAATTGACATATAATACTATATATACTATTGACATATACACATATTATATATTATGCCATGTATGCACACTTATACACAATATACATATATGTCAATACGTATATTGATGTATACATACTACTAGTCTATAAAATAGATAACTAATAAGGACCTACTGTATAGCATAGGGAAATCTACTCGATACTCTGTAATTATGTATATGGTAAAATGATCTGAAAAAGAGTGGATATATGTATATGTGTAACTGATTCATTTTGCTGTACACCTGAAGCTAACACATCATTGTAAATCAATTATACTCCAGTAACAACTGCCGCTTGAGAAATCTGTATGAAGATCAGGAAGCAACAGTTAGAACTGAACGTGGAACAACAGACTGGTTCCAAATAGGAAAAGGAGTACGTCAAGGCTGTATATTGTCACCCTGCTTATTTAACTTCTATGCAGAGTACATCATGAGAAATGCTGGGCTGGATGAAGCACAAGCTGGAATCAAGATTGCCGGGAGAAATATCAATAACCTCAGATATGCAGATGACACCACCCTTATGGCAGAAAGTGAAGAGGAGCTAAAAAGCCTCTTGATGAAAGTGAAAGAGGAGAGTGAAAAAGCTGGCTTAAAGCTCAACATTCAGAAAACAAAGATCATGGCATCCGGTCCCATCACTTCATGGGAAATAGATAGGGAAACAGAGGAAACAGTGTCAGACTTTATCTTTTGGGGCTTCAAGATCACTGCAGATGGTGACTGCAGCCATGAAATTAGAAGACGCTTACTCCTTGGAAGAAAAGTTATGACCAACCTAGACAGTATATTCAAAAGCAGAGACATTACTTTGCTGACTAAGGTCTGTCTAGTCAAGGCTATGGTTTTTCCTGTGGTCATGTATGGATGTGAGAGTTGGACTGTGAAGAAGGCTGAGCGCCAACGAATTGATGCTTTTGAACTGTGGTGTTGGAGAAGACTCCTGAGAGTCCCTTGGACTGCAAGGAGATCCAACCAGTCCATTCTGAAGGAGATCAACCCTGGGATTTGTTTGGAAGAAATGATGCTAAAGCTGAAACTCCAATACTTTGGCCACCTCATGTGAAGAGTTGATTCACTGGAAAAGACTCTGATGCTGGGAGGGATTGGGGGCAGGAGGAGAAGGGGACGAACAAGGATGAGATGGCTGGATGGCATCACAGACTCGATGGATGTGAGTCTGAGTGAACTCCAGGGGATGGTGATGAACAGGGAGGCCTGGCATGCTGCGATTCATGGGGTCGCAAAGAGTCGGACACGACTGAGCGACTGAACTGAACTGAACTGAACAATTAATTTAAAGAAAAAATGAGACTGAAACAGTCTTGCTTTAGGCATGAAGCTCACGTGGAACATACGAAGTTTTGTCCCTCTGTTCCTTCCCTCCCCCCATTTGGAACTCAAACCTCAAATGTCCTGGTCGACTCTCTGCTTCTCTGGGACCCCCAAGCCTCTCCAAAATCTGGCAAGAAGATTTACCCTTGGTCCAGCATGAAACTTCCACCAATCAGCTCCAGCATCATGGCCAATATCTAGGTGCTGTACAAATGGTTAAATCCTTTCAATAGCCACTTGATAGAGGACTCATGACACAGGTTCATTTTGTATTAGACACCGGTAATACAGAGTGTTTTGTTATATGAGATCATGGCACTGATCCATCTGATTTGGTGAGCAGAAATTGGCAAGTTCTCTAGATGCCCCAGTAAGACACTTGTGTGCTATCACGTAAAGCTTAAAAAAGATCTGGAGGCCTAGTGCACTGGTGAAGCTTTAGGGGTCCAGGGGTCCGAGTCTGGCTATGATGCTCTTTCTATAGTCATGAATTTATTCATAGTTTACCATCCCCTAGAAGCAAACCCTGAGACAAAGCATAGAGTGCAGTAAGTTTAACAAGTGATTCCAACCAACATCAGTAGGGAAATAGGAAAGTTAAGCCAAATCAGAACATTTTACAACAGATTATATTGTGTAAGCAGAACTTAATCCTTTGGGAATTCTAGCAGCCAAGAAGCCTGACCTCAGCATTGATCCACTTGAGGGGCCAAGGAGCTAGGATGTTTATACAACAGCTTCCATAAGCAATTGGTTAAGGAACAACTGTGGAAATTGATTCCTCAGTATTTCTGGCCTTCATGCAGTTCTGACCACCAAGAAAGCACTCAGTCAAAAGGTACGGATGCTGGGAGTTAGAGGTCAGCTCTGGGAAGGCTGGACTGAGGATGGGGTAACATCTAGACTACTTATGGCATAGGTTCAGCTCATCCATCCCATCGCCGCTTCTTCAAGTTGATGCCTGACCACAACTTCTGATGGAAAGAATCTAGTAGAAAGTTTTGTAGAGCCAAATATAGTCCCCAGATACAGTGAGCTTTTACTAGAAGAACTAGACAAAAAAATAAGCAAGAATATAGAGGGACTGATAACACTGTCAATCATTTTAATAACTGCAAAACATACATTCATCTCAAATGTAACCATTTAATGTAAACAGTAATCGAGTTAAACCATTTTATGAGGTCAGTGTTACACTGAAACCAAATTCACAAAAATACATTCCAAATAAAACTACAGACTATAGACACAAAGATCTTTTATAAATTCAGTACCAGCAAACTGAATATGACTAAGTACAACTAAGTCACCTGAATTAGAAGAAAACTTTGTCAACCTGATAAAAAGCCACAGCCAACGTCAGACGTGGGGTGAAAATCTAGATGCATAATTCTCTGGGATCGGGATGGAGCCATGGGTGTTTGTGCTTCTCACCTCTAACCCGAGTCTTATCGTAAAGACTAGCTACTGCAATGCAGTAGCAAGAAGAAATAAATGACACAGAGATTGGAAAGAAAGAAGGAAAGCCGTCTTTACTTTCAGTTTCTTAGGGCTGCCATAACAAATACCACAAGGTAATTTCTGGGGGCTGAAGTCTAAAATCAACTTATTGGCCACGATCCTTCTGAAACTTCTAGAGGGAGGATCTTTGTCTGTCTCTTCCTGTCTTCTGGTAGAGTCTACCAATCTCCAGCATTCCTTGCCTTGCAGCTATTTAACACCATAATCTGTCCTAATCTTCAGAGGATGTTCTTCTTGTGTGTCTGTATCTGTGCATGGCCATCTTCTTATAAAGATATCAATCTTATTGAGTTAAGGTCCCTCCCCATGACTTCGTCTTAAATTAGTAAAATCTTCAAAGACCCTACTTTTAAACAAGGTCATATTCACAGGTGCTAGGTGTTAGAACTTCAACATATGATTTGAGGGGAGATGTTCAACCCATAATAAGATCACTTGATTATGTACATAGAAAATTATAAGGAATCTGTGAAAGATCTATTAGAATTAGGAAGTCAATTTAGGTAAATCAACAAGATCAGTATACAAAAATTGATACGATTTCTACTTCCTAGGAACACACAGTTAGAAAAAGAAGTAAAAAAAAAACAGTTCAAAAGCATCAATTATTCGGCGCTCAGCTTTCTTTATAGTCCAACTCTCACATCCATACATGACCACTGGAGAAATCATAGGAGGTCAGATCCTCCCAAATTTATCTGTAGATTTAAAGTAATCCTAATAAAAATTCCAGCATGCTTTTTGGGTAGAATTTGAATGGCTGATTGATTTATCTATAGTCGAAGCAATCTAAAAAAGAAAAAGAACAAGACTGGAGGATTTAGATTTCTTGATTCCAAGGGTCACTATGACGCTGCAATAGTTTGGATGGCACTGTAGAGAGAGAGAAATAGAAATACAGATCCAGGGACTGAATGAAGAGTTCAGATGTGGACCAACACACACATGCTCAATCGATTATCAATGAAGGTGCCAAGTTAATTCAATGGGGAAAGTAAAGTCTTTTCAACAGTTTTGGAACAACTAGGTATTCAAAGTGGGAGGAAAATGTAATATGTTTCCACTTTCCTCCAAACCCAAATGTTAAGTTGAAATGGATCCTAGACAAAAGCTTAAACGATAAAAATTTCAGAAGAAAACACAGGAAAAAGTTGTATAAATTTGAGTAGGCAAAGATTTCTTTGATAAGATGTAAAAACTTCAAAGGGACTTCCCTAGTGACTCAGATGGTAAAGAATCTGCCTGCAATGTGGGATGCCTGAGTTCTATCCCTGGGTTGGAAAGATCCCTGGAGGAGGGCATGGCAACCCACGCCAGGATTCTTCCCTGGAGAATCACCGTGGACACAGGAGCCTGGCAAGCTACAGTTCATGGGGTCGCAAAGAGTTGGACACAACTGAGCAACTAAGCACAAGACAAAAGCCCCAAAGCTTCAAAAACCCTGAAATAAACACGCGATAACTCAGACTTCAAATAAAAACACTTTCTTTACTAAAAATACCATTAAGCAACCAAGAAGGTTAACCATGGAACCGTTAGCCTAGTGTTCTCAAATAATATTTCTGACAAAAGTCATCTTTCTATAGAGAGAACGCTCACACGCAGCCCAAGTTGGTGGGGGAACAGACACTTGTATCAGTTTGCCAGGGCTGCCATAAGCCCAGTAAACAGCCAAAAATACCACAGCCAGGGTGGCTTAGACAGCAAAGGTTTATTTTCTCCCAATTTTGGAGATTAGAAGTCTGAGGTCAAAGCGTGGGTATTTCTGGCTTCTTTTGAGGACTCAGGCTTACACGTGGCAGCCTTGCCTCCTTGCTGTGTCTTCATGCCATCTTTCCCATCACTTCCCTATTGGTCTACATGTGGCAAAACTAACCAAATAACTGTGCATTGGTGTAATACAGTGAATTATTTAAATTAAAAACAATCTCCAATGAACCCTTCTGCTCATCCCATTCTAGTTGCAGTTATTGCTTTGCTACTAGCATTGATTTTATCAAGATCAGCAATAACCTCCGTGATCCCAAAATCAGTGTGTTCTTTATCCAGTTCCTATAGATGCTACCTTACCTCCTTCCTTACCTCTAACGACTGATATCACGTACTTTCCCCAGCTCTCCTGACAACATCTGTATTTATTACACCTCACAAGTCTGGGTCTTCTTAGACCCCTTTTCTCAATTGTTCTTCTCAACCCAAAGTCTACATATTAGAAGTTCTTGGGGCTTCATCTTAGCTAGGTCTTCCAGAATCTAGCACAGTGTCTGATACACATAGTCAATGTATGTTGAAAGAAGGAGGAAATAAAATACTGAAAATACAAGCCCAGAATATCTCTGTATCAATACAGTATTGTGATTCATGACCTGGAAAAGGGTATCTTTCTAGGATGTTAAGCATGGCACATGAAAGTTAATGTATTTCTCTGTCCACTCATCCTAAAAATGATTTTGGTCAGCATATTCAAATCAAATTTATCCATGATGTAGTCCAAATCCTCTTTATGATTTTTTGTGTTATAAAGGGTAATAAATATCCAGTAAGTGACAGAGCTATGATTAGAGCCAGATCAGACTGTCTTTACAGCCTAATTATGTGTAAGCATTTTTAAAGGAAAAGAAAAGTTATAGTTTATTCTTAAAAACTCAGCTATGTATATTGTTCCAACTAACTACATTTTCCTTGAGAAGAAAAATAGGAAGCATATGACTTTAAACAATATTTAAAATGTGATGTTTAATTTTCTACAGTTTTTAAAAGTTGGGCAGTAATATTTAAATTTACACATAACAATGGTTGCTTTTTCTTTCAAAATATGACCAATAGTCACCATAGTAACAGATACAGAGTCTCCTGTATGTGCCTCCTGGTGCTATCAATGTGAATAATCACACAATATTAGATTCAGAAAAAGGCAAAGAACAAATCCATAGCAGAATGTCAGGAGATAAGTTTGAATAATTGCAGTACTTTTAATTTACATTTAAATCTAGCAATATTAATATTCATTATTATGAAATAATGATAAAGGAAGTGTTCTCTTTTTAGTCTAGATAATATTAATACAAACATAATTTGCATATGTATAGAAGAACAGACTGAAGCATCAATCAATATCCTTTTATACTGCTCCATGGAGTTCAAACATCACAGACAAGCTCGTTACTGCAGAACCACCAGCAGAAGTCAAAAGAGAAAGTGGCTCTGTCACTTTGTAACTCATATGTATATTAAAAGATAATGACCAAAGGCTGTGTAAAAGTCCTAAATTGTTCAACACTTGAAGAATAACTTGTAAAATAGATTTTTTTAAAGACACTGAAATTTTGATTATAAGATCTTTATCTTTTCCTTTGGTAGTTTTTTTTTTCCTTCCTTCTCTTTTTAGATTCCATATTCTTTCCCCCTGCCCCCCAATAAGTTTTTGTTGTAAACATCTGAAAATTTTAGAGTGATGTATACTCTGCCTCTGGTCAGAAAAGTCTTTAAGGCCCAGGTCGGCAAGTCTCTAACAAATCATGACTACTCTGATGTGATGTTCAGCTAATTAGAATCTTTCTGGACACAGGTTGTTTCCCTTTAAAGAAAAAAAAAAAAAAGATTTTTGAAGATGCAATTGTCTCCCCAAAAGAAAGACTATGAGAATAGATATTTTTTTCTTTCCTAGTAGAAAAGAGGCAGATTGGACATTGGGAATCAGTAAATGTTGGAAAAAGAATCTTGAAATCAACCAGGTAAACTTTCAGCTTTGCAGCTATAGAAACTGAGAAAGTTAACTTCTATGAATTGTGGAGACTTACCATAGCAACGTGATGCTCTGTAATAAACTAGTATCCTACCCCAGCGTTTGGTACACTGTAAAACATTTTAAAATCTTTCAAAAGTACATTACTAATGAAAGTTCCCTCCCAGTTTCAGAAATATAAGATACCTTTCATTTGTGAAGTTTTGTGTCTGATCAACTTCACGAGGTACAATTACATGGAGCAGTGGTTGGAAGCGCCATACCACATCAATTGTAAACATATCATTTCAGCATCTGCACAGTGAAAGGAATAAAGAAAATACCATAAACAGCAGTTTTGTTTATTTTTATTCAAGTATAGTTGATTTACAATGTTACATTAGTGTCAGGTGTACAACACAGTGATTCAGCTCTTTTATAGACTATGTGTTAATCACTCAGTCATGCCCCCACAACTCTTTGTGACCCCATGGACTGTAGCCACCAGCCTCCTCTGTCCATGGAATGCTCCAGGCAAATGTTGGAAAAAGAATCTTGAAATCAACCAGAAAAACTTTCAGCTTTGCAGCTATAGAAACTGAGGAAGTTAACTTCTATCAATTGTGGGGACTTACCATAGTAATGTGATGCTCTGTAATAAATTAGTATCCTACCCCAGCGTTTGGTACACTGTAAAACATTTTAAAATCTTTCAAAATTACATTACTAATGAAAGCTCCCGTCCAGTTTCAGAAATATAAGATACAGTGCGCTGCCATTCTCTTCTTCAGTGATAAACAAGATTTTTAGGTCATAACAAACAGAATTCATTTTTATGAACTTAGAGTAATTATATTTTATCTAACCTCATCGAGGAAGTTTTTTCATGACAGTGTTATGAATTAATTTAGTATAAGAATAGAATCTCGGCCTGTATGCTTTAAGTTTTTTTAGTTAAGTATAATTGATTTACAATGTTGTGTTAATTTCAGGTGTACAATGAAGTTATTCAGTTATACATTCATAAATATCTATATTTATATCTCTATATATTCTTTTTCACATTCTTTCCCCTTATAGGTTATTAAAAATGTTTATTATAGTTCCCTACTTGCTGGTTTTAAAGTAACAAATTGGTGTTAGATAAGATAAAAAATCATGAGTGGTATGTCTGATTCATTCCATGGCCATTTCTTTATTTTTTAAGATATTAACTCAGAGTTGAAGTCTAAGTTTTCACATTAAAATTAATTTCCCAAAGTACATGAAATGCAAAGGGAACTGTCATTTTGTAAAATTACTTTACATATGAATCTTCATAAAACAGAGATCCTTCATATACCATTTTATTTAGATCACTGACTCTTAAAAGTTCTTTCACATAGGCAGCAACAGTCAGCAATTAAAACCACATCTTTTCACACACAAACACATTTTAAATTGTAACACACAAACTTTAAAATCTAAAAATAAAAAAAGCGAAGAATTTCATTTGACATCATACTTTGATGTCATGAAGAAGATGCTCTCATAAACGTTATTTTCCAAAATGATGACATCTTGGATATACAGATTGGCTATTAAATAGAGTCTTGGGAACCAACTGTTACATAAGATTTTTCTATCATAAGGAGTTAACTCTGTTTAAACCAGTCAAGCAATGACTATGGGCTGTTTGCCAGGCTTTAGAAATAACCTTTTAATATTGGCATGAGTATTACCATAGGATTTATTAAAAGGCAGATTCTGCACTGATTCCACTTTGCAAAGTGTTTACTTGTTTTTTTTTTAGCTCATCAAATACATAAAATTATATGAATAATTTCACATAGGTGTGAACTTAGACATTAGTACAGCTTGACTCCTGTTTTCCATAATTTAGCTCTTTCATTTATAAGCTCCCCAACTCTGACTGACAGCCAAGCCAGAAAATGAACTCCACATGGTTCTAGTCTTTCATTGTATCAAGAGCTGAGCTTCATTCATTTTTTCCTTCCATGAAGATTTATCATGGGTGTAACTGCATTTGGCTACTTCATACTTTTGTTAATTTCACTTACCAGCTATTACAAGATGTGTTAAACATGGAACTGCACCCACTCAGTGTTAAGTGCTGCCATGGTGAGATGGGGAAGGGGTGGAAAGCACAATTTCTTCCATTGAAGAGTTTATATGGAGAGTACATCAACAAAATTAGAGGATGTAATCATTAATTTGGTCACAGTGAGGTTAAGGATTTGTCCTGGAAAGTTTTGGGGAAGATGAGACTTTCCCTGGTGATGTAAACCTGTGGTGGCAAGTAAAGCAGAGGAGAGAGGGAAAGACTTTTTATTTAGCAAAAAAAAATTACTTAGTATTATCTTCATTTTAAGACACCATTAATGATAAAACTCTCTATTGAATTAATAACAGCTTTTTGGAGAGAAAAAAAAAAAGATGTTAGCTTTTACTGCTGACTTTAGTGTTTGGATTGTGATTGGGCATATTCATGGCCTTCGGTACTCGTTGAACACTATCTGTTAAAGACAGCGTGATGGCTGAATGCAGGGATTTGAGATAGACTTGCCAAGTTCAAGACCCAGCTCTGCTAACAACCACGTGAGTAGTCTTAGGCCAATAGCCTCTCTGTTCTTACTGTTTCCCTATGAAAGTGCTAGTCACTCAGTCGTGTCCGTCTCTTTGCAACCCCACGTAGCCTGCCAGGTTCCTCTGTCCATGGAATTCTCTAGGCAAGAATGCTGCAGTCGGTAGTCCTTCCTTTCTCCAGGAGATCTTCCAGATCCAGGGATCAAACCCAGGTCTCCCATACTGCAGGCAGATTCTTCACTGTCTGAGCCAGCAGGGAGGCCCAGCAAATACTAATTAATACACCCATCTCAGACAGAGAAAGACAAACGCCACAGGATATAACTTATACGTGGAATCCAGAATATGACACAAATGGACATATCTATGAAACAGAAACAGACTCACAGACACAGAGATCAGACTTGTGGTTGCCAAGGGGGATGGGAGGTAGGGGAGGGATGGACTGGAAGTTTGAGATTAGCAGATGCAAACTACTCTATCTATATAAGATGGATAAACAACAACGTCCTACTGTATTCAACTTCCTGCAATAAACCATAATGTAAAAGAATATGAAAATGAATATAAATATACGAATCACTTTGCTGTATAACAGAAATTAACACATTGAAAATCAACTATAGCTCAATAAAATAAATTTTAAAAATTACAGCGATCTCATATGTTTTTGGTGAGAACTAAGAAGTGAATAAACATGAAGTTGTTTTTAAAGTAGTCTGGCACATAGGAGAGTTCACTATCATTATTTGATAAGTGCAGTATGTTAAATACTGGGGAAAAAGAAGCTAAGAAAAAAATGAAACAGAAGAAGTTCTAGGTTGAGTTATCTCTAACTATGGAATGAGCATAAGAAAAGAAGCAAAGACCAGCAAGTATGGGAATCGTGGTGCCTCAGGAGTGTGAGACCTGGAGTGGAAAGAAGAGCAGATGATGCCCACGGAGAACACTTTTTCTTCCGCAGGCAAAGGGGAGGCTCAGATTTTTAGAGTAGGGATCGGGCTGCGATCAGCTTCGTGTTTAAACAGATCAAGCTCGTCTGAGGACAGCTTGCAGGAACATGAGTGGCCCAGGCAGAGGGCAGTCTTTAGGCACAGATAATGCTGGAAGACAGGTTGCATCAGAGGTGGACACAAACATACCTGAGGATGACTGGCGGCACCAAATCAGGGTGAACTCCCTGAGGGCAGTGATCCCGCCTTTTACCCACCTTGTGATTTCTTGGGGCCAGAAACATCATCAATGGTCTTGACAGATTGCTGTCTTGGTCAAGTCCATGATGATCTCAAGGTCACTGCTAACCAAAACTGTCTTCCACGCAGAACGTTCACCTTACCCGAGAAACTAATAAATCGTCTCACTACCTTTGCTTTTCCTACTTTTGACCTTCAGAAACTTATTTGAATGCATGTTACAGGTTTCCTTCATCACAAGCTGTCAGAACCCGCGACAGTGTAATGGCGATTTTATGGCAGGGTTTTATCACTAAGAATCAGACAACAGACCCTTTTTTCCTTCAGATGGTTTCAAAAGGTTCATTTCTCATATCTATTGCCACTAAAGAGGGTATTCCATCTAAGACACTGTGATGCTTTTCTTGACTAAGTGCCTCATTCCTGTAGGCTTGGGGCACTGTCCTTTTGATGTGAGATCAAAATCAGAATGATGTCCTGTTTGTTGTTGGCAGTAGAATTTTAAGTTACATATTTCTGATTAGAATGGTGTGAAGTTATAAAAAAAAACTCCCAGTGCTCAACAGAAATGGATATTTCATAAGTATGAAATGTCTGTTTGAAGTCACTCCACACCTCGCACTCTGCTCGGTGGTGTGGAGGAATGGGAATGAGAGGTTTAAAGCGCCAGCTCTGGAAGTGGGTACTTGCCTCCCAATTCTGAC
The DNA here is from genome assembly GCA_006410675.1 of Oreotragus oreotragus. Classification (NCBI taxonomy): domain Eukaryota; kingdom Metazoa; phylum Chordata; class Mammalia; order Artiodactyla; family Bovidae; genus Oreotragus; species Oreotragus oreotragus. The sequence goes on along the minus strand of SJYX01020993.1, from coordinate 179,629 downwards.
TTCAGTACTCATGCAGGAAACTGGCCTCTGTGCACCAGTGCCGAAGGGAATCTCAGAGACAGAGTTTGGGTGAACTAGAAAAGAATTAGCTTTATTACTTTTCCAGGCAAAGGGAAACACAGCAGGCTCCTGCCTTTGAAAACTGTTTGTCTCAACCCCAGAGGATTTGGTGAGGAATTTTATAGCAAAGGATGGAGCTGCTGCTAAGATGATAAGATCAGGGTGTGTGCAGGGCCTACACTCCTTTCATCTAGCCTCAGGAGGGTTCTTGATGAGGTTCATGGTTATCAAATTGTGACTTTCTCTCTGGAACATCCTCCAGTTTGTGAGGGTTATAGCTCCACCCAAGAACTCAAAGATACTGTTATGTATATCGTTGAGGAGGAACCAGGACCCTGACCCAAGTCTGCACTATTGATTCTTGGCTGCTCTTCCCACACCTGTGCATCTTCTCAATTATCTGATTGGCAACTATGAGAACGTGCCTTTTGGGACTCAGGTCATGGGTCATGGAATCTGTTCCTTACAAACACGAAACAGGGGACAGAAAGGCTTCTTTGCCCAGGGACCCCACAGGGTTCTGCTCGGTTGCACTACACACCTCGCACTCTGCTCGGTGGTGTGGAGGAATGGGAATGAGAGGTTTAAAGCGCCAGCTCTGGAAGTGGGTACTTGCCTCCCAATTCTGACTTCAGTACTCATGCAGGAAACTGGCCTCTGTGCACCAGTGCCGAAGGGAATCTCAGAGACAGAGTTTGGGTGAACTAGAAAAGAATTAGCTTTATTACTTTTCCAGGCAAAGGGAAACACAGCAGGCTCCTGCCTTTGAAAACTGTTTGTCTCAACCCCAGAGGATTTGGTGAGGAATTTTATAGCAAAGGATGGAGCTGCTGCTAAGATGATAAGATCAGGGTGTGTGCAGGGCCTACACTCCTTTCATCTAGCCTCAGGAGGGTTCTTGATGAGGTTCATGGTTATCAAATTGTGACTTTCTCTCTGGAACATCCTCCAGTTTGTGAGGGTTAGAGCTCCACCCAAGAACTCAAAGATACTGTTATGTATATCGTTGAGGAGGAACCAGGACCCTGACCCAAGTCTGCACTATTGATTCTTGGCTGCTCTTCCCACACCTGTGCATCTTCTCAATTATCTGATTGGCAACTATGAGAACGTGCCTTTTGGGACTCAGGTCATGGGTCATGGAATCTGTTCCTTACAAACACGAAACAGGGGACAGAAAGGCTTCTTTGCCCAGGGACCCCACAGGGTTCTGCTCGGTTGCACTACTTTTAAATATGTGTCTCTGCTCAAGTTACAGAACCTTCCTGGGCCTCAGTTTCTCATCTTTAAAAAAAGGATTCTATTAATATTTATGCATGGAGTTGCACTTAATAATCAGTAGAAGACTCCAATGTAGAGTTCATCATTGTGGACATTTCAATTAAAAAAAAAAGTAGTGATGTAACAACCATTCCCCAAGATGTAAATGAAAGTGTGCAGGTTACTCTGCTTCACTGACTAGATGACAGTCGGTTCATACACCAGACCACACAGAGTCTGAAGGATGAGACATTTCTTTCCCCTTAGCAGAGCTGAGAACACTGAACGTGGGTTTACACAGAGATGATCATCTTGGAACAGAAATCTCGGTAGGCAGGAAGATAGTGATATTAGGACATGTTTTGAATTCTTAAAATAATGTTTTTAACAGATGCATAGTTTAATCATTTGCTTCAATTAGTATGAATAATAGTGGCTAGAATGAGTGGCTGATTCTCACATTTTTCTGTTCAGTTTTATGTGTGTCTAAAATGTTGTTCAAGAAAGAAAAGAATGTAAAGACTTTTTTCTCTTTCTGTCCATTGGAACAAAAATGGATATTATGAGTTATCTTTTCGTATGGTATATCCCTTCCGATATGGGTCTTGGGAATTAGAATTTCAATTGAAGACATTTTCCTGTTTGAGGGCTTAACAGGTCACTGGTTCCTTCGAATAACTTCAGCCAATCTAAAAACATCTTGATAAAAGTATCAGTGAAAATGCAAATCCGCCTTGTCATAGGACTTAACAAAAACCCTTGACCAGAAACTTTGAATTAGAAACACACGAAGGGATACACATAGGAACAGTGTGCATGAGCGAAGGCTAGGCTCTGACACCTAGAGTTCATCATGAATTGATTCTTCAAAGGGAACAACTGGGAAAACACTGTATTTCTTCCCAGCCCTGATGCTTTTGTTCAGTAGCAATCGTGAGCAGGAGGAGAGGAATGATAATTCATTCCCTTTGTCTTCAAAGACGAGGAGATAGATTCTCTGGCATAACTGCCCACAGATGGTGGAGGCTGAGGCATTAGCTGGATGACTAACTTGGCCAGGGTAAACAGGATACTCAGGCTAGCCCACGCTTTGGGTGGGCTTCCACCCCAGGCCAGCTTTCTGATGCCTTAGTCATCATCTCTGCCTCCAGTAACCCAGATTCCGTGTGGCTCAAACCTTTTATGTAGGCTGTTCCAGAAGGATAGCTGTCTTAGTGCTGTGCTCTTAAACATGTGGTATAGTCTAAGTACCCAAGGGTCTCCCCCAGGGCAAACATGGGGAGGTCAGTGGAAAACTTAGGGAAGCATACAAAAGCTTCCCATAGGAATGGTCTTGTCCAAAACCCAGGGACTCTAGCATCACATGAAAAGCACAGCAGTCTAAGGGGAGTCCTGGGGACAAAGGTGATCTGTACTGGTCACCCATAGGGTCACCCTGGGAAAATTCTCCATTAATTCTCCATTTCTCTGCAGTAACATGGGGAAGTTCTGGCTTTCCTTGAAGGACTGGTGGGACGATGAAATGAGAAAATATATTTTAAGGTATCTAATAGTTCCTGGAACATGATCAATGCTTCACAAGGTAAATCTGAACCTGAATGATTCTCCTCTTGTATTCATTTACCCTGGGTTGACTTTTATTTAACTATCAGTCCTTTTGAGTTGTCTGTAGGAGGAAAACACGCGTTGCACCCTCCTAATATTATGGAAGAGAAGTAAAAGAGCATCCGGACAATGAACAAGCAGTGCAGGTGGTCCAGGGAGATGCGAAAAGCATCAAAGCCAACTGGGCTGATAAAAATAAAATTTGGAAAATAAAACAATGCCTTAAAATGTCACACACTGCTTTAGAACAGAAAGGAGCAGGCACTTTTCTGACTGTGGCTATAAAGACGACAGACGGCTGACAGTCATAATCATCATAGAAAAGAGTTATGGAAATTCCTTGAACTATCTTGAACTCCAAAAACAATTGAGGTTACTTTAATGTTAGATGAGTTAAGCTCTATTTTCCTTCCTTCTAATCAACAATACTTTTTTAAACATTCATGAAGTCGGGTACTGATGCTCTGGGTCTCTTTTACAAAGGCTGGCAGCCAAGGAAAGACTGCATTTGAAACAATGATCGCAAAGTGAGAGGGTCCTTCTCTCATGACCTTGGAAAGAAGGGGGTCACTGTCTGAGGAAGGAAGATCTGTAGCCATGTCTTGACCCCTTTACTATGATTTGTCACCATGTGGACAGAAGCCTTCCTATCCTACACATGACTTCACGCAAGAGAAAAGTGACATTTATTGACTCGGGGATATGACCAAGCACAGTGTTTGATTGCTGGTCTCATTTTTAGGGGATTTCCCCCCGATTTAAGGATTTGTTAGAGATGCCACTGATGGAGCTCTACAGGATAGTAGGAGGTTGGACATTCATTCTTGGCTAATGACAATAGAATTTCCTTATCATTGACAACTTGTTTGTGTACTATAGTTATATTTATTTACCTTCAGACCAATCCTTGGCCTCTTTTGATGTTGTTCCCATGATATCAAACAAATATTAAATATTAAAATATGACTCCCACACAAATTTTATTGTTTCCCTGAATGCAATACAATTCCTGATACTTCTATTAGTCAGTGATTTCCAAACTCCTTTTTTCTTCTCTCATTTTGGTTATCAGTACATTTTTTTCTTTCCCAACCAAGATCACAACAGATAAAACCGAACTTTTGTGCTTGACTGCACAAATTCAGGGAGCAGCTCTGCTCATCATCTCTTGCCAGCCTCCAAGGCACCTCTGAGTTGAGGCCAGGAAACTTGTCCTAGTTCAATATCATCACAGAAGCACTGTTAAGGTTTAAAAGAACTGCCATCATCATCTGTTGCATTCCAAAGAATTCTAAAGCAGTTAGAGGATGGAGTTAAGAATCTAATGTGCCTCTGTGTCTCCTAGGGGGAGCCGAGGAGGGGATGAATTGAGAGAGCAGCACTGACGTATATGTGCTACCATATAAAATAGACAGCGAGTGAGAACCTGCCGTACAGCACGGGGAGCTCAGCTCGGTGCTCTGTGATAACCGAGGGGCTGGGATCAGGGGGCTGGGAAGGGGACCTTAGAAGGAGGGGTTGTGCATGTACATACGGCGTACACACTTTGCTGTACAGCAGAAACTAACACAACATTGCAAAGCAACTATACTATAACACAGAAAAAGAGTTCAGTGCAAGTTTCTCCCGTAAAGAAAGGGGGCAGGAAGAAGTCTAGATTAAGGTTGTGCTATTGCTAGCAGTAAGGCCAGACCAGGTCCCTGGTCTCTCATCTCCCGGGGAAATGACCTTTGGCTGTGGTGGTCCTAAGGTGATCAGGGCTCCTGTCTCTTTGGGGCTGTGTCTGGCTTCATCCTCCCTCGAGTTCTGAGTAGACCAGCACTTCTGAGATCTTGTAGAGTCTTTGCATGCTTCACCATGACTGCCAAAAGGAAAGAGCAGCTTCACTTCAGTGGGAAAGACCACAGAGCGCCACCCCAAGGCCTGTCCTTGTCACCGGTTTCTCTAGATCACACACCTGCAACTTCCCACCCCCGGACTCTCCACTCTCAAAAAGTTGGATTTAGGATCCTTGGGAGCAGGATCCTAACACAACCCCCTGCCATCTGCTTCAGCAAGCCAACCTTTCTGATAGCATTACTACACTGGTAAAGGGTGACTGATCTGGACCAACAAAATATAAGGAAAAGTGTGTTTTTATTTTTCTAGGTTGGAAAAGTAAGAGTCTAAATATATCCTGAAAGAGCCAGAGAAAGCATGGTCATATGTTTCTCTGGGTGGGGTAGTTGGAGAAACTGGAGAGAGGAAAGGATGATTCTAAGATCACTTCATTTCTTTTGTTTCCCCACTAGAACAGTTTTTATTCCTGCTGTGATCTGTGGGCATTTACTTTGCTTACTAATGATACCCTCAGCTCTCAGCCTCGTTTAAATCTATATAGAAGTGTTGCCAGTTAGTTATTTTGGAAAGTAGTGGATACTTAGGTCCGATCATAGGGCTCTCAACTTCAGAAACTCATGTTCAAATCACCTGCCACTAAAATACTGAAAAGTTCTAGGAAAAGTCTTAATATCGTTTTGCACCTGTGTGTGTTATGATTAATTCCGAAGAAGACAGGAAGAAAATTTGCAATATTTTATTTTCTGAGCAAACACTTGTCCCCATAGTTTCTGCTCTCCTGAATGTTAAATGCCTAGTTGAATGGATAGTTGACTTTAAATGTTATTTCACTTCAAAAAGAATTTAATAGTGACGTCCACCCTCCCTCCTCAGATTATCACTGCTCATAACCCAGTAACTTCTGGCATGTTCCTCACCAGGAATTTGTAGGTAGCGCTCTCTGCATTCAGCCGGAGTGGCACGCCTGCTGAATATTTAAGAAAACATGAAAACCACAAAGAATGTTCCCAACTATTTTCTCCTGGTTGGTGGAACAGATGCCTTTCCTCAAGGAAAATGCTTTAGGCCAAAACAAAGCCACATTCATTCAGAATCTATTGTTTAGTAATTGTGCAGACTTTGGATTATATAAAATGTTTCAATGCAAAGATTCCACTTTCCTAGGAAGGGTTTGTAAGCAGAATAGAGTAGGAAGACAGGCAGAGGATACAGTGCTAAAATAAACTTGCCAAGGGCAAGAGCAGTTCAGAAGACAGCAATTTAAGGACACTGGAGGGAATCCAGGCAATGCAGTTGTGGACATGGTCAGGTTTGGGGTCCTGTAGGAGCACCTGGCTGGCTTTACTTATAAGGCCAGTCTTAAAACAATCTATAGAATATGGATGAGGTGAAACCCAGAGCTGGAGTATTATTCCTGATCATCTGTAACTTTTCAAATGCATCCTCCATACTGAAATTCTAGGGCAAATTTAAGTGACTCCAATAAAGAAACCTGCCAGTCAGGCAAGAGTATTATTTATGACCCCCTTGGGCCAGGCACTCTTCTGGCCGATATGAAATGACACAAAATAAAGGGCATCCTCACCCTTATGATCTCATGAAAGCAAATGGATTGAATTTGCACACACACACACACACACACACACACACACACACTCTATGTGGGTGGTCATCAAACTCAACTATATAGACATAGCAGCCTCATTTATTAATAGAAAAATCTTGATTAGAAAATTAAATGTATCAAATTAGAAAAATTGGGGAGTAATTAATTTTATTACAAATAGATTAAAGTGTGTTCATAAAACATGTCTTTTACATAACGAGTCTCATTAAGCCTTTAAAACTGAGAACACTCCCTCACCCTCCCACAAATCTACAGAAACCTCTTGGAACCTATTATTTATTGTGCAAATGTGGATACACACTGGCCTTGAGGAGCTGCTGGAGTGAATACAATGACAAGGCCTGTGTCCTGCTAAACTGTAACTTCTTCAAAGACTGGACTTTCCCTACTGGCCTTGACATCCTGCACTCTGGATACACTTGGAACCTATTATTTATTGTGCAAATGTGGATACACACTGGCCTTGAGGAGCTGCTGGAGTGAATACAATGACAAGGCCTGTGTCCTGCTAAACTGTAACTTCTTCAAAGACTGGACTTTCCTTACTGGCCTTGACATCCTGCACTCTGGATACAGACATGGTGAAGGAGTAAGAATGAAAGGATGGTCTAGGTGAGTAAAGGTTCAAAGAGGAGATGAACTTAGGAGAATTTTAAGAAGGAAAGAAAGAAGAGGACTAGGATGTTAAGTGGGTCAAGTGGGTTGGTCTCAGTGGGCTCCCAAGCTTAGGAAGAGGACCTGACATTTTCAGCCTGACTGAGGAAGGGTCTGCACCGTTTGGTCCAGGGGACGTCTGAGCATCCCTGGATCTTTGTCAGGGCACCTCTCCACAGTCCTCAGGGAGGGCCTAACAGGGCAAGAAAGCAAAGCTACTTAAAAGAGAAACATTGAAACTCCACGGGATTTCAGCTTACTGCTTCCTTGGTGGCTCAGCGGTAAATGCTGGAGACACAGGTTCAATCCCTGAGTTGGGAAGATCCCCTGGAGAAGGAAATGGCAACCCACCCCAGTATTCTTGACCGGGAAATTCCATGGACAGACGAACTTGGTGGGCACAATTCATGGGGGCGCAATAGTCAAACATGACTTAACCACTAAATCATCACCACCATTTCTGCTCACATCTTAAGGATCCATCCTTCAGTCTGACTCCAGGTGGAGTATATACCCGAGTACAACCTGTCAGTTTCCATCCACTTGTCGACAAGCGGTTGGAGGGTATTTCTTCTTTGCCTGCCCTGGCCCTTGCTTGATCCTGATTTAAGGCAAGTTTCAGGAGGCCGGAGACTTATGCCTGTTTTCATTTCTGCAGGCTTGGAACAGTGCCTGCCTTCGTAGGCATTCAGTCAACAGAGCGTTCATTAAATGAATAAATGTGATTATTCTGGCCATTTGTCTTCGTTTGTCTTTACTTTTGCTTTTTCCACCCCCTGCTTCATAGTTGTTAACAGGAAGCAAAGAAGTCCCTTCGTACCTTCAGCCCACAGTCCCTGGCCAAGGGTCCCGGCCCAGCCCTTTGGGAATGGGGATCCCTCGGGAAGGAACAAGGAGTCCTGGCTCAGGGGCGGGGAAGAGGGAAGAGGCAGGAAGTTCTTCCCACTTCTTCTGGCTCCCGCGGCATTCGCAGCGCCCGGCCCGCCCGTTATTTGGGGCTCGGGGCGTCCGGGAAGGGGAACTCGGGCCGCTCGGGCGCATCCCCGTCCGGGGCCCTGGGCACCCAGCCCTCCCGCAGCACCCCGACAGCGCTGGCACCTGCCGGACCGCCCTGCGGCGGCCCCGGCGAGCGGGACCGGCCCCCCCTCCCCGCTCCCCCCGCCGCCGCCGCCGCCGCGAAGGTGGGGAAGGGGAGGGGACAGGCGAGCTCGCGCCGGCCTGCTGCGCGCCCGGGGCCCACTCGCGGCGCCGCTGGAGCGCGGGGGAGGGGACGGCGAGCGCCCCCGGCGCGACCCCAGTCCGACCTCCAGAGCTGCGCCGGGCGAGGGCGCCCGGGCCCGAGAACTCTGGTCGCGGGACCCGCATCCAGGTGCCGGATCCGCGCTGCGCGCCGGGCGAGGAGCGCGTCCCTCGGCCTCCCTGCGCCCGGCCCCGGGCGGCCTCGGCCTGGACCCGGGCCGGCTCGGGACCCCCGGCCCCGGCGCCGCGCCCGCGCCTGGGTCTCCCCTCCCCCTCGGGGTGGGGGCGGGGCGGCTGCGGCGCCTGGAGAGCGCATCGATCGGCAGCTTTGTTATTGATCAGAAAGTGCCCGCCGCCGACCCGGCTGCCGGCCGGCCCCGCGCGACCCCCAACCCGTTGCCGGTGCCGTCCCCCGGCTGACAGGTGCTCCCAGCCCCTCGCCAGGGACTCCTCGGCGCGCCCGNGTAGCAATCAACATGGTAGAAGTCGTAATAAATGTCCCTTCATTTACTTTGTCTGATTTTAATTTTTCTGATGATTTTAGTTGAAAACATTATCCGTAGTCAGAATGTCTTTGTATCAACGGTCCCCAACTTTTTCGGAGATGTGTATAAGAGACAGCCCACCCCCCTTTCCTCCCTCGCCTTCGCCCCCACCCCACCCCCACCGCCTCGGCACAGCGCAGGATTTGTTTAAACCTTGGGAAACTGGTTCAGGTCCAGGTTTTGCTTTGATCCTCGGCACAAGCTGGAGAAGCAGAAGAGGGCCCTCGGAGAAAGTCTTGGATGGGAGTATGTGGAAAGTGCCCCGCGAGGCTCGGCGGCCAGAGCAGGCGCGGCGCGTCCCGCCCGGCGCGGCCCTCGCCCGGCGGCGCTGATCCCGGCCCGGAGCCCCGCTCCCCAAGTGCCCGCCGACCGCGCGCCCGCCCGCCCAGCCCAATGCTCCTCTTCGGGCTGCTCCTGCTGACATCCGCCCTAGCCGGCCAGAGACCTGGGACCCGGGCTGAGCCCAGCCTGAGCAGCAAACTCCAGATCGGCAGCGGCAAGGAGCAGAACGGTGAGTCCCCCCCAGCTCCTTCTCCCGCTCGCTTCCCGCGCCGCATGGTGCGCCCGGGCGGGATGCACCCCGGCCCGCGCTGGGACGGACGCCTCCGCGCGTGTTCGCAGGCACCGGCTTTCGGAGGTTCAGCGGAGTTTGCAACTTCGGGAGCGGCCGCCGGGGCTCCAGCTCCGCGGCGTGAGTGTCTCTGCGGGCGCACCCAGAGAGGGGACGTTCGGGGAGCCCTGGGGAACGTCGGTGCCAGCGTGCCTTGCAAGAACTCTTGTTGCCAGAGTTCTAAGTTCAAGAACTGGCTCTAAATCCGAAGCCAACACGACTGAGTCTTGGCGTGTTTGACTTTACTCAGAGTTTTTTGGATTGGGGAGGGGTTGTCCCAGGACGTGTATCAACCTCATTAATTGAAGCGCTCTAAGTGGAAAGACATCAATTAATCAATAAATAGATAGTAAAGCGGTCAAGAGGCCGTGTGGATGTCTTTAGGAGGTATTTAAAAAATGAATTTCTCTTGCGCTTTTTTTTTTTTTTAAATATGCCTTTGTACAGTAGCCTTTACCTTTCTGGTGGTGTGTTTTTATATGCGATGGTGAGTGGCTGCTATTTTGTGTGTGCTGGAAACGACTTAATCCTGCATAGGAAATGAGAATTACTTTCAGCTTTCAAGTGTACCTGAAATGTTTAGAAAACTCTCAGATGCAAGTTCCCTTGGGCTGCGATTGCACAGGGCTGGAGAAAGGCTCCTTTCATGAAGCCAGGGCTGCTTCAGGGTGTGTAATTTGCTTAGCCTCTGAACCCCATATGATTTACATCATTCAGTTTCTAAACTCTTTTGCTCTTGATCTACCATTATGAAGTCATTTTTGAGACTACTTTGTAAATAGAAATTTTATACTGCACATGAGACCACAATGTTAATGCAGGCTGTCTAAAATTAGAATATTAAACACCCTGTTTACAAGCAGTGGCTCTAAGTTTTATTTGAAAAGAAATGTACATGTTTTTACTGCTTTGTGTGCCATCTATTTAGAATGCAAGAATGCTGTCTCTTCATTAACCAGGCGACATGAACATAAGCAGCATACTTAGGAGATGGGAATGGTGTGCGCTGTGTTTTTAAGTCTGAGCACCATTTTCTCTGTTTTGGGGGCTGTTTCCAAGCTTTAGTTGTGTACTGAAACTCTCCAAAGTGTTCACCTTTAAGAAAGCACAGAAAGTTCTAAAGTACAGAAGGAGAGAAAATAAGGATTCTGGGGACCTTTGTAGCCATTATGTGTATTTATTGTACTGGCAGCAAGACAAGCTATCACGTTCATCAGCTAGACTTCATGTGGCTGCTTCTTACAACTTGTTGATGTGATGGCACATGGCACCTGCAGGCTGCTTGAGCTGCTGATCAAAAGGCAGCCTAGGGATCCATCTCTAATCACGGGGACTGCAGAGAACTGGGGAGAGGGGTGATCAAAGAAGTCACAGCACCAGCTGTGCCCTGGCAGGAAACAGATCAGACCAACCTTTGTTCTTTCTCATGTAAAATAAATGTCAAGCTCAAAATATTGCCTCTTACTGGACAGACTTTCTCAAAATGAGTATGCATGCTATTCCTGGCTTCTGGCTTCTGTTTTTTGCTTTTCCTGCCCCAGGTCACTTCTCCTGCTGCTCTCACATATCAGGCCTGGCCTGACATCCCTTATGTTCCTGAGTCCCTTTAGGACTTGTACCCATCATTGTCCCTTCCTTGTCATTTTGTCGTGTGGTCCATGTGCCACCATCCCTTTTAACCAGACTCCGGAACTTTCACAGGATCTTAGGCCACTTCCTGGAGTAGGTGCACACCCTCCTGAAGGATGGGCTCATGAAGTCAGGCCACACACATTCTGTTGCCATGAGACTGGGCCATTTCTCTTCCTAAGATGCATGACGCTAAAAATAGCTGGGTTGTTTCCTAATCTGTGGGCAGAGGACTGGGCTATGTTTAGCCCTATGAGGGTTGGCCTCCGGAAGTAAGTGGAGGTGGAGGCACCACTCACCTTGCGGTATTTAGTCTGAGAAGCGAGGCGATCAACGCTAGGGGGCGGTATAGAGCTATTTTCCCCGCACAGGCAAGTTCCAGGATGGGAGGGTAACAGGTAGTTGCTGATTAAGACTTTCCCCGGGGAATGTGAACAGTTCGTGTGACTTTCAAATTTTCCACCCCGTCAGGTGGGCATTTTTTGCCCTCCTGTTGAATTTTGATTGATTTTTGCTCGCCCTGTTGCTCTTCTCAATTTAGGTAAGTGTCTAATCCTGAAAGTACAGACCTACGTGAGGATGCCACCTAAAAAATGCCATTGGCCCAGTTTGTAATGGATCTTTTTCTGAAAGAGCTAAGTGCGAGATGTGAAATGTCCAAATTGACCTATCATGACCATAGGAGTTTATTTTGACTTTCATGGACCCCTCCTCCACCATGGGACTGTTTTTTCTGGAGTATTCCAAAGTCTCCTGCGGTGTCGACCCCATCACATCCCCAGGCCTGCTCAGTTTCACATCAGCTGGGTGTCCTGAGATGTGTTATAAATGGAGATTGACTGCTGTAGCCAGTGTGGATACTTGGATTTACACTGGGGCAAGGGAGGTGTTTCAAAGTTATCGTTGGGAGATCAGTGTCATTTACGCAGTTAATTAAGTACTTGGATGTTTACTGAAGACTACGTTGCAATTCTTGCCACTTTACTGTAAAGATAATTGTGCCCTCCAGTATCACCTGTTACCTCTGTGCCTTTTGTTTCTGCTTGTGCCATGTGGCTTGTGAGATCTTAGTTCCCCACCGAATATGGATTGAACTCCCCCCCCACCCCCGCAGTGAAATTGCCCAGTATTAACCACTAGACTACCAGGGAAGTCCCGCCTTTGTGTTTTCATCCTTCACACGACTCCTAGCAGTGAAGTCTCCCATATCTACCAAGGGTTTCCACCCAGATTTCACTTAAAGAGGGAGATAAAAAACCAGAACGCTGAGGTAGGCAGGGTTTCTTACCTGTACACTCATGCCCATGGAAAAATTACTGTGATCTGTGTGCACTTATTTTAGCAGAGGATGCCTCCCAAGAAAAGAGTAAGTTCCAAGATACTGTAGCAGAAGGAACCCTATATATCACAAACAAAACAAAACTCAGCTTGTTTGTTTATGCCCTGTGTGTAAGCCCTGGGCTTCCCAGGTGGCTCCGTGGTAAAGAATCCACCTGCCAGGGCAGGAGCTGAAGGAAACTGGGGTTCGATCCCTGGGTCAGGAAGATCCCCTGGAGGAGGAAGTGGTAACCCACTCCAGTGTTCTTGCCTGGACAATGCCATGGACAGAGGAAAGGAGCCCGGTGGGTTGTGTCCATAGGGTCGCAAAGGTCAGACAGGACTGAGTGACTGAGCACACACAAGTAGCCTCTGTAGACGCCAATCCCAAGTGTCTGGACTAAGGCCTCGCCTGCCTTGTGTCACTGGACAGGCGTCTTTAATTACCCACAGTCCTGAAACGTGCTTCTGACTTCATCTTCTTCAACTATTGTGAGTGTAGATTTGGAATATGCCTCTGTTGGGGTTGTCCTAATAAACAACACTTTTAAAAAATTGAGTACAGTTGATCTTTAATCTTATGTAATGTACAGTATAATGAGTCACAGTTATTACAGTTTATACTCCACTTATAGTTATTGTAAAGTATTGGCTACATTCCTGTCTGGTGTAATATACCTTGTAGCTTATTTTATACACAATAGTGGAACTTCTAATTCCCTATCCTTATAAGCTCCTCCTCCTTCCCTCTCCCAATGCATATCGTTTATCATATGTGCTCTTTTCCTCAAGGACTTTGAAAGCCTGTGAAGCCATTTACTTTGGGGACAAATGGTCCCCTTGCAATGTGTCACTGAGTACGTGTATCTTGTATTTGTGGCTTTTCCATCATTTTCAGTGCCAACTTTCTCCTCCTTTGGCCAGTATGTCCCTACCCAGCACCACCCCCCCACCACCATTCTCAGGGAGCCGCTTCAAAGCTGTATTTGAAGCAGAACCGGTCATCACAATCCTTAGAATATTGTCCAGGAGTAAAGAACTCTGCCCAAGGACTCAGGGGACTTTCCTGTTAGTCTGTAAATTGTCATGAAAGACCTTTGTGACAATTATTTTTGTTGTTTAGGGTTTTTTTTTTTTTTTTTTAACTTCCTCCTGGTTCTCTGCTCTCTTTGGGATGGTTGAGGAAGTGGAAGAAGTGAAGTACCCTTATGTAATGATGAGTATTGCTTTTCAGAAGAGGTGACCAGAAAAATCCCCTCAATTTTATGATAACTTTACTTATCCTACCAACTCTTAGCTTTTCTGCTTAATCTGATAAACTTGGTGATTACTTCTAAAAGGTGATTAGAAAGTACAAAGATCTGTGTGAAGCTTCAGGGACTATATATCATTTGTGAATAGTTGTAAGTAGATGCTAGCGGCCGACCCTAAACTTTCCTCTTTGTTGCATTTTGTAGATCACTGTCTTGGCCATTGGGATCCTAGCTTGGTCTATTCTTATTTCATCCTTCCTAAAATTTATTTCTTACATATATTCTGGGCATTCTTTTCTACTTCATGTTTTTTCAAAAATTTTGGTGCTAAAATTTTGCTGTACCTGTAAATTGCAGAGTTTTTGTAGAAATAGAAATCTAGTGATCATGCGATGTGTGTTAAATAGGTCATAATTGAATCAATGCATTTGTAATATCCACCCTCCCTGAAGTCCCCAAGACTGCTAAACTTTTCCCCAAAGATTTCTGTTTTGTTTTTATTTTAAAAATTTTAAGTTTATTTTATATTTTATATTTGTTGATTAACCAAGTTGGGTTAGTTGTAGGTAGATTTCAAAGTGACTCAACTATACATACACTTTTATCCCTTCTTTTTAAAATTGTTTTCCCCTTTAGGTTATTCCAGAATATTGAGCANCCCCAAAGATTTCTGTTTTGTTTTTATTTTAAAAATTTTAAGTTTATTTTATATTTTATATTTGTTGATTAACCAAGTTGGGTTAGTTGTAGGTAGATTTCAAAGTGACTCAACTATACATACACTTTTATCCCTTCTTTTTAAAATTGTTTTCCCCTTTAGGTTATTCCAGAATATTGAGCAAAGTGGAAGCTTCTGTTTGTAGCAATCAACATGGTAGAAGTCGTAATAAATGTCCCTTCATTTACTTTGTCTGATTTTAATTTTTCTGATGATTTTAGTTGAAAACATTATCCGTAGTCAGAATGTCTTTGTATCAACGGTCCCCAACTTTTTCGGCACCAGGGACAGGTTTCATGGAAGACAATTTTTCCACAGACCATGGGAAGATAGTTTCAGGATGATTCAAGTGTATTACATATATTTGCACTTTATTTCTGTTATTAATACATCAGCTCCACCTCAGACCATCAGGCATTTGATCCCAGAGGTTGGGGATCTCTGGTGTATATAATGCTATATCATTTCTGTATAACTCGTTGGTTAAGGGGGTCTCTGTGAATTATTTTTCTCTACCATTGTCTCCACCTGCGATATTTTTTTCTTGCATCTCCCTTTCCTGTCTCCTGAGGACATGTCTAGTGGTTGATTTTTGGCTAGGAACCCCAGGTACGACCACACCAATTGTGGAAATATTGAAACATCCCCAGAGGGTTGGGAAGGAGCCCAGCTGCTCCTCCAGGACAGATGGAGCATCTTTGTGCCTGGCCCAGCTCTGGACATCGGAGGCAGTGCCTCAGCCCTGCTGGCCTCCTTCCTGATGAATCCCTGTGCCTGCCACTCTGATGGTTAAGCCTTTTGACACTTTCCGCTGTGGACAAATTAGTTCATAATGGAGTTAAAACTGCTGTCTCTTCTCCCTACTGCTGGGCATTCAGGCCTGATGCACCTGTGGCTTGAAGGACCCAGAGAGAAAAAAGGGTACAGCCTCCTTCAAGCCTTCTTCTTGCAGCTTCTTTGGTTCTAGCCAAGGGTGTGTGTGTGGGTGAGATGAGGCAGGGGACGTGGCACAGATGGCATGGGATTGGAGCGCTCAGGTGCCTGATCCTGGGGATCCTGCTTCCCCAGGTGACACGAGCAGCTGCTTCCCACTGGGTATCACCTTCCTGTTATCTGGGTTAAAGAGACTGTCTGCTCTCTGAGGCCCTTTTTCTAACTACTTACATTAACCACCCCCGTTTATCACATCAAGGTGAATCCACTCTTTGGTATTCTGCTTGTTGTTTATTGGTTTATTTGTTGTCTCTGTGCCCTGATCCCCGCCTTGTAGAATGACAGGTCCCTGAGAGCACAGCCCTGTCTGACTTATTCTCTGTGGACACTCCAGGGCGGGGAACTGAGGGTGTCATATGTTGAGTATTTGTTGGATGGTTCTGGATGTTAGTGTCTTGTTCCAGGAGGACTCTGGCATTGCCTGGAACGTGCAGGCCATCTTGGAAGGTGGCATTCTGACGCTGGAGCTTTCACATTGCTTGACTGTTTTCATAGGAAGAGAAACTTGCTTATTGGCCGGGACGGGAGATGCCAACGAGAGTTTTACTTTGCCATTTTGGTAAACGTCCCACATTACCAGGAGTGTGCTAATTCGGTGGGTAGGCTTCCTAGAAATGGTGCTAGTGACTGTCTTAGAAGTGCCACTCTGCTAGGCGCTCTGCAGGTGGACCACGTGCGGTCAGGCTCCTGCACTGCCCAGGATGGTGAGCTCTGAATGGCTGATACAACTCCAGAACCAGTGTGCTTCCCGCCTTCTGCTTGTGGCGGACAGGTTAGAAATCAGCAGTAAGTCTGGTGTGTGGAGCCTTAGAGCTGGAGGGGTCCCAGGAATCTGTCCCCATTGATGTTTAAAGTGAGGCCTGGACCACCAAGGTGACTTGGTCAAGGTCACCCTGGAGGGCAGCCAAGTTCAACGGCTCATGTGCTGATCTGTTTTTCTTCCAGGAGAACCAATTAGGCAAATGGAATTCTAGTGTCAAAATTCCAACACTCCGTATAAAAGCATTTTTTTTTTTAACTGTTTTATGAGGTTTGGCGGTAGTAAGGGGAGGTGGGACTCCTTTGATCCTGAAACATTGTTTATGGGAACACAAAGAACAACAATCTTAGAGTAATCATGCTAATTAAATATAATTGGCTAATGTCTATTGTAATAATGATGTGGTGGTGGAAATATGACAGTTTGGCAAATGACTTGAAATACTTCCTTTAGAATTGTGATGTGTTGAGATCTTATTTTCAGTGGGTCTGTGGATGAACAGTGTTTAGTTGCATATTTTGCCATATTTGTTGAGGATGGTGAAGAGGAAGCCTGACATTGGAAAGCCTGGCTTCACAGGGAGCTTTTCTTTTGCTTTCTGTTTTTTATTTTGGCAGTTTTGAACATTTTATTTAGCAGGATGTCTCACTGGTAAAAGTACCATCGAAATGAGTGGATGAGTGTGGTTTAGTGAGCTCTAGGGTGCACGGCCTGTTATTCTTATGCAGTGGATTTAGTGAATGATTTCAGCCTTTATTTACACTATATTACAGGATTTCCTAGTCAGAGGTTCAGATTGCTCTTCAAGCCAAGAGCATCAAGGAAATTAATTTATACCTGTGGACTTGAATGCTTTCCTAAAACAGGATTCACTTACCTTTATAAAAAATTGTGTTTGCAGAGTTCAACATCTGAGAATAGCTGAGCTGCAGTTATAAAGAGGAGTTACTTTCTTATATTTATATAAGCCACATCACTACGAGTGATGTTTTTGGTAGCATCAGCTCATTTTGTCTTTTACATTATGAGGATACATTGTAAACGGAGTTCAGCTCCTCTTACCTGCTCTCTGCCTCCATATCAGACCTCTTATGCCACCTTCAAATTGGTGACAGAGCAGCCTCCTTCCTGGACATCTGGCTTGTTGCAAAGCCAAACCATCTTTGCCAGACTGGCTTCAGTGATTTTACTTTCTTAGTTTTAGGCTTACTTCCTTTTTAATTTTCAATCTGTGATTTTTTTTTTATATTTGGCATTTCCTCTATTGCATAGTAGTTGAGCCATTTCTCAATTGAGGGGGGGNCTGGTGTGTTTTTATATGCGATGGTGAGTGGCTGCTATTTTGTGTGTGCTGGAAACGACTTAATCCTGCATAGGAAATGAGAATTACTTTCAGCTTTCAAGTGTACCTGAAATGTTTAGAAAACTCTCAGATGCAAGTTCCCTTGGGCTGCGATTGCACAGGGCTGGAGAAAGGCTCCTTTCATGAAGCCAGGGCTGCTTCAGGGTGTGTAATTTGCTTAGCCTCTGAACCCCATATGATTTACATCATTCAGTTTCTAAACTCTTTTGCTCTTGATCTACCATTATGAAGTCATTTTTGAGACTACTTTGTAAATAGAAATTTTATACTGCACATGAGACCACAATGTTAATGCAGGCTGTCTAAAATTAGAATATTAAACACCCTGTTTACAAGCAGTGGCTCTAAGTTTTATTTGAAAAGAAATGTACATGTTTTTACTGCTTTGTGTGCCATCTATTTAGAATGCAAGAATGCTGTCTCTTCATTAACCAGGCGACATGAACATAAGCAGCATACTTAGGAGATGGGAATGGTGTGCGCTGTGTTTTTAAGTCTGAGCACCATTTTCTCTGTTTTGGGGGCTGTTTCCAAGCTTTAGTTGTGTACTGAAACTCTCCAAAGTGTTCACCTTTAAGAAAGCACAGAAAGTTCTAAAGTACAGAAGGAGAGAAAATAAGGATTCTGGGGACCTTTGTAGCCATTATGTGTATTTATTGTACTGGCAGCAAGACAAGCTATCACGTTCATCAGCTAGACTTCATGTGGCTGCTTCTTACAACTTGTTGATGTGATGGCACATGGCACCTGCAGGCTGCTTGAGCTGCTGATCAAAAGGCAGCCTAGGGATCCATCTCTAATCACGGGGACTGCAGAGAACTGGGGAGAGGGGTGATCAAAGAAGTCACAGCACCAGCTGTGCCCTGGCAGGAAACAGATCAGACCAACCTTTGTTCTTTCTCATGTAAAATAAATGTCAAGCTCAAAATATTGCCTCTTACTGGACAGACTTTCTCAAAATGAGTATGCATGCTATTCCTGGCTTCTGGCTTCTGTTTTTTGCTTTTCCTGCCCCAGGTCACTTCTCCTGCTGCTCTCACATATCAGGCCTGGCCTGACATCCCTTATGTTCCTGAGTCCCTTTAGGACTTGTACCCATCATTGTCCCTTCCTTGTCATTTTGTCGTGTGGTCCATGTGCCACCATCCCTTTTAACCAGACTCCGGAACTTTCACAGGATCTTAGGCCACTTCCTGGAGTAGGTGCACACCCTCCTGAAGGATGGGCTCATGAAGTCAGGCCACACACATTCTGTTGCCATGAGACTGGGCCATTTCTCTTCCTAAGATGCATGACGCTAAAAATAGCTGGGTTGTTTCCTAATCTGTGGGCAGAGGACTGGGCTATGTTTAGCCCTATGAGGGTTGGCCTCCGGAAGTAAGTGGAGGTGGAGGCACCACTCACCTTGCGGTATTTAGTCTGAGAAGCGAGGCGATCAACGCTAGGGGGCGGTATAGAGCTATTTTCCCCGCACAGGCAAGTTCCAGGATGGGAGGGTAACAGGTAGTTGCTGATTAAGACTTTCCCCGGGGAATGTGAACAGTTCGTGTGACTTTCAAATTTTCCACCCCGTCAGGTGGGCATTTTTTGCCCTCCTGTTGAATTTTGATTGATTTTTGCTCGCCCTGTTGCTCTTCTCAATTTAGGTAAGTGTCTAATCCTGAAAGTACAGACCTACGTGAGGATGCCACCTAAAAAATGCCATTGGCCCAGTTTGTAATGGATCTTTTTCTGAAAGAGCTAAGTGCGAGATGTGAAATGTCCAAATTGACCTATCATGACCATAGGAGTTTATTTTGACTTTCATGGACCCCTCCTCCACCATGGGACTGTTTTTTCTGGAGTATTCCAAAGTCTCCTGCGGTGTCGACCCCATCACATCCCCAGGCCTGCTCAGTTTCACATCAGCTGGGTGTCCTGAGATGTGTTATAAATGGAGATTGACTGCTGTAGCCAGTGTGGATACTTGGATTTACACTGGGGCAAGGGAGGTGTTTCAAAGTTATCGTTGGGAGATCAGTGTCATTTACGCAGTTAATTAAGTACTTGGATGTTTACTGAAGACTACGTTGCAATTCTTGCCACTTTACTGTAAAGATAATTGTGCCCTCCAGTATCACCTGTTACCTCTGTGCCTTTTGTTTCTGCTTGTGCCATGTGGCTTGTGAGATCTTAGTTCCCCACCGAATATGGATTGAACTCCCCCCGCCCCCCCGCAGTGAAATTGCCCAGTATTAACCACTAGACTACCAGGGAAGTCCCGCCTTTGTGTTTTCATCCTTCACACGACTCCTAGCAGTGAAGTCTCCCATATCTACCAAGGGTTTCCACCCAGATTTCACTTAAAGAGGGAGATAAAAAACCAGAACGCTGAGGTAGGCAGGGTTTCTTACCTGTACACTCATGCCCATGGAAAAATTACTGTGATCTGTGTGCACTTATTTTAGCAGAGGATGCCTCCCAAGAAAAGAGTAAGTTCCAAGATACTGTAGCAGAAGGAACCCTATATATCACAAACAAAACAAAACTCAGCTTGTTTGTTTATGCCCTGTGTGTAAGCCCTGGGCTTCCCAGGTGGCTCCATGGTAAAGAATCCACCTGCCAGGGCAGGAGCTGAAGGAAACTGGGGTTCGATCCCTGGGTCAGGAAGATCCCCTGGAGGAGGAAGTGGTAACCCACTCCAGTGTTCTTGCCTGGACAATGCCATGGACAGAGGAAAGGAGCCCGGTGGGTTGTGTCCATAGGGTCGCAAAGGTCAGACAGGACTGAGTGACTGAGCACACACAAGTAGCCTCTGTAGACGCCAATCCCAAGTGTCTGGACTAAGGCCTCGCCTGCCTTGTGTCACTGGACAGGCGTCTTTAATTACCCACAGTCCTGAAACGTGCTTCTGACTTCATCTTCTTCAACTATTGTGAGTGTAGATTTGGAATATGCCTCTGTTGGGGTTGTCCTAATAAACAACACTTTTAAAAAATTGAGTACAGTTGATCTTTAATCTTATGTAATGTACAGTATAATGAGTCACAGTTATTACAGTTTATACTCCACTTATAGTTATTGTAAAGTATTGGCTACATTCCTGTCTGGTGTAATATACCTTGTAGCTTATTTTATACACAATAGTGGAACTTCTAATTCCCTATCCTTATAAGCTCCTCCTCCTTCCTTCTCCCAATGCATATTGTTTATCATATGTGCTCTTTTCCTCAAGGACTTTGAAAGCCTGTGAAGCCATTTACTTTGGGGACAAATGGTCCCCTTGTAATGTGTCACTGAGTACGTGTATCTTGTATTTGTGGCTTTTCCATCATTTTCAGTGCCAACTTTCTCCTCCTTTGGCCAGTATGTCCCTACCCAGCACCACCCCCCCACCACCATTCTCAGGGAGCCGCTTCAAAGCTGTATTTGAAGCAGAACCGGTCATCACAATCCTTAGAATATTGTCCAGGAGTAAAGAACTCTGCCCAAGGACTCAGGGGACTTTCCTGTTAGTCTGTAAATTGTCATGAAAGACCTTTGTGACAATTATTTTTGTTGTTTAGGGTTTTTTTTTTTTTTTTTTTTTAAACTTCCTCCTGGTTCTCTGCTCTCTTTGGGATGGTTGAGGAAGTGGAAGAAGTGAAGTACCCTTATGTAATGATGAGTATTGCTTTTCAGAAGAGGTGACCAGAAAAATCCCCTCAATTTTATGGTAACTTTACTTATCCTACCAACTCTTAGCTTTACTGCTTAATCTGATAAACTTGGTGATTACTTCTAAAAGGTGATTAGAAAGTACAAAGATCTGTGTGAAGCTTCAGGGACTATATATCATTTGTGAATAGTTGTAAGTAGATGCTAGCGGCCGACCCTAAACTTTCCTCTTTGTTGCATTTTGTAGATCACTGTCTTGGCCATTGGGATCCTAGCTTGGTCTATTCTTATTTCATCCTTCCTAAAATTTATTTCTTACATATATTCTGGGCATTCTTTTCTACTTCATGTTTTTTCAAAAATTTTGGTGCTAAAATTTTGCTATACCTGTAAATTGCAGACTTTTTGTAGAAATAGAAATCTAGTGATCATGTGATGTGTGTTAAATAGGTCATAATTGAATCAATGCATTTGTAATATCCACCCTCCCCGAAGTCCCCAAGACTGCTAAATTTTTCCCCAAAGGTTTCTGTTTTGTTTTTATTTTAAAAATTTTAAGTTTATTTTATATTTTATATTTGTTGATTAACCAAGTTGGGTTAGTTGTAGGTAGATTTCAAAGTGATTCAACTATGCATACACTTTTATCCCTTCTTTTTAAAATTCTTTTCCCCTTTAGGTTATTCCAGAATATTGAGCAAAGTGGAAGCTTCTGTTTGTAGCAATCATCATGGTAGAAGTCGTAATAAATGTCCCTTCATTTACTTTGTCTGATTTTAATTTTTCTGATGATTTTAGTTGAAAACATTATCCGTAGTCAGAATGTCTTTGTATCAACGGTCCCCAGCTTTTTCGGCACCAGGGACAGGTTTCATGGCAGACAATTTTTCCACAGACCAGGGGTGGGGAGATAGTTTCAGGATGATGCACTTTATTTCTGTTATTAATACATCAGCTCCACCTCAGACCATCAGGCATTTGATCCCAGAGGCTGGGGATCTCTGGTGTATATAATGCTATATCATTTCTGTATAACTCGTTGGTTAAGGGGGTCTCTGTGAATTATTTTTCTCTACCATTGTCTCCACCTGCGATATTTTTTTCTTGCATCTCCCTTTCCTGTCTCCTGAGGACATGTCTAGTGGTTGATTTTTGGCTAGGAACCCCAGGTACGACCACACCAATTGTGGAAATATTGAAACATCCCCAGAGGGTTGGGAAGGAGCCCAGCTGCTCCTCCAGGACAGATGGAGCATCTTTGTGCCTGGCCCAGCTCTGGACATCGGAGGCAGTGCCCCAGCCCTGCTGGCCTCCTTCCTGATGAATCCCTGTGCCTGCCACTCTGATGGTTAAGCCTTTTGACACTTTCCGCTGTGGACAAATTAGTTCATAATGGAGTTAAAACTGCTGTCTCTTCTCCCTACTGCTGGGCATTCAGGCCTGATGCACCTGTGGCTTGAAGGACCCAGAGAGAAAAAAGGGTACAGCCTCCTTCAAGCCTTCTTCTTGCAGCTTCTTTGGTTCTAGCCAAGGGTGTGTGTGTGGGTGAGATGAGGCAGGGGACGTGGCACAGATGGCATGGGATTGGAGCGCTCAGGTGCCTGATCCTGGGGATCCTGCTTCCCCAGGTGACACGAGCAGCTGCTAAGAGAAAAAAGGGTACAGCCTCCTTCAAGCCTTCTTCTTGCAGCTTCTTTGGTTCTAGCCAAGGGTGTGTGTGTGGGTGAGATGAGGCAGGGGACGTGGCACAGATGGCATGGGATTGGAGCGCTCAGGTGCCTGATCCTGGGGATCCTGCTTCCCCAGGTGACACGAGCAGCTGCTTCCCACTGGGTATCACCTTCCTGTTATCTGGGTTAAAGAGACTGTCTGCTCTCTGAGGCCCTTTTTCTAACTACTTACATTAACCACCCCCGTTTATCACATCAAGGTGAATCCACTCTTTGGTATTCTGCTTGTTGTTNCAGCTGCTCCCCACTGGGTATCACCTTCCTGTTATCTGAGTTAAAGAGACTGTCTGCTCTCTGAGGCCCTTTTTCTAACTACTTACATTAACCACCCCCGTTTATCACATCAAGGTGAATCCACTCTTTGGTATTCTGCTTGTTGTTTATTGGTTTATTTGTTGTCTCTGTGCCCTGATCCCCGCCTTGTAGAATGACAGGTCCCTGAGAGCACAGCCCTGTCTGACTTATTCTCTGTGGACACTCCAGGGCGGGGAACTGAGGGTGTCATATGTTGAGTATTTGTTGGATGGTTCTGGATGTTAGTGTCTTGTTCCAGGAGGACTCTGGCATTGCCTGGAACGTGCAGGCCATCTTGGAAGGTGGCATTCTGACGCTGGAGCTTTCACATTGCTTGACTGTTTTCATAGGAAGAGAAACTTGCTTATTGGCCGGGACGGGAGATGCCAACGAGAGTTTTACTTTGCCATTTTGGTAAACGTCCCACATTACCAGGAGTGTGCTAATTCGGTGGGTAGGCTTCCTAGAAATGGTGCTAGTGACTGTCTTAGAAGTGCCACTCTGCTAGGCGCTCTGCAGGTGGACCACGTGCGGTCAGGCTCCTGCACTGCCCAGGATGGTGAGCTCTGAATGGCTGATACAACTCCAGAACCAGTGTGCTTCCCGCCTTCTGCTTGTGGCGGACAGGTTAGAAATCAGCAGTAAGTCTGGTGTGTGGAGCCTTAGAGCTGGAGGGGTCCCAGGAATCTGTCCCCATTGATGTTTAAAGTGAGGCCTGGACCACCAAGGTGACTTGGTCAAGGTCACCCTGGAGGGCAGCCAAGTTCAACGGCTCATGTGCTGATCTGTTTTTCTTCCAGGAGAACCAATTAGGCAAATGGAATTCTAGTGTCAAAATTCCAACACTCCGTATAAAAGCATTTTTTTTTTTAACTGTTTTATGAGGTTTGGCGGTAGTAAGGGGAGGTGGGACTCCTTTGATCCTGAAACATTGTTTATGGGAACACAAAGAACAACAATCTTAGAGTAATCATGCTAATTAAATATAATTGGCTAATGTCTATTGTAATAATGATGTGGTGGTGGAAATATGACAGTTTGGCAAATGACTTGAAATACTTCCTTTAGAATTGTGATGTGTTGAGATCTTATTTTCAGTGGGTCTGTGGATGAACAGTGTTTAGTTGCATATTTTGCCATATTTGTTGAGGATGGTGAAGAGGAAGCCTGACATTGGAAAGCCTGGCTTCACAGGGAGCTTTTCTTTTGCTTTCTGTTTTTTATTTTGGCAGTTTTGAACATTTTATTTAGCAGGATGTCTCACTGGTAAAAGTACCATCGAAATGAGTGGATGAGTGTGGTTTAGTGAGCTCTAGGGTGCACGGCCTGTTATTCTTATGCAGTGGATTTAGTGAATGATTTCAGCCTTTATTTACACTATATTACAGGATTTCCTAGTCAGAGGTTCAGATTGCTCTTCAAGCCAAGAGCATCAAGGAAATTAATTTATACCTGTGGACTTGAATGCTTTCCTAAAACAGGATTCACTTACCTTTTAAAAAATTGTGTTTGCAGAGTTCAACATCTGAGAATAGCTGAGCTGCAGTTATAAAGAGGAGTTACTTTCTTATATTTATATAAGCCACATCACTACGAGTGATGTTTTTGGTAGCATCAGCTCATTTTGTCTTTTACATTATGAGGATACATTGTAAACGGAGTTCAGCTCCTCTTACCTGCTCTCTGCCTCCATATCAGACCTCTTATGCCACCTTCAAATTGGTGACAGAGCAGCCTCCTTCCTGGACATCTGGCTTGTTGCAAAGCCAAACCATCTTTGCCAGACTGGCTTCAGTGATTTTACTTTCTTAGTTTTAGGCTTACTTCCTTTTTAATTTTCAATCTGTGATTTTTTTTTTATATTTGGCATTTCCTCTATTGCATAGTAGTTGAGCCATTTCTCAATTGAGGGGGGGTGTATTGGACTGTTGCCAGGTTTTGAGGAGCTGAGGCAAAGTGGATGTCTGGCTCTTTGAGGAAACCAGCATCCCCAGCAGTGTGAGGTCCATTGATGATAATAAGTATAAGGATACGGCTCTGCCTTGCTC
This sequence comes from Oreotragus oreotragus, assembly GCA_006410675.1. Classification (NCBI taxonomy): domain Eukaryota; kingdom Metazoa; phylum Chordata; class Mammalia; order Artiodactyla; family Bovidae; genus Oreotragus; species Oreotragus oreotragus. Next base: position 154,449 of record SJYX01020993.1, on the reverse strand, counting down.
CTATGTCCACTGCGTTCTGATGAGAAACCAGGAAGCGCTCCCGGAAAGGGCAGCCTCTGGAAGCATCCTTTGGGGGCGATTCAATGGGACGAAAGGGTTCTTAGTAAGCCTCTGGTTTTCTGATGCTTAATGATGACTCCGCAGGAGAGCCTGTTAGGAGCTACTGTTGTGCTCAGCAGTTGCAGACAGTATGGAGTTTATATCTTTGTAACTTCCCCTTGTGGTATTAGGAAAAACACGGAGGCTTTACTGGCTAAGTAGCCAAGGTCGCACAGCTGGTAAATGTTTGGACCTGGATCTGACTCCAGGCCAGGACTCAGAGCCACGTGCCTCCTCCTTCATGACTTAATGGTCTAGTGTTTTATTAGAACATTGTTTTTAAACAGCAAATATTTCTAAGCGTCTACTCTGTGCTAAGCTCTGCCTTCGGTGCTGGATACACAGAGAAGACTTGCTCCTCGTCCTTGCAAAGCTCTGTCCAGGGAGGACTGTGGCTCAGAGTTTGTCTCCTGGTCTGTTGGTTCTGGGCTCCCGGTGCTGTGGGAATGCAGAGGGCTTTACCATACTCTCGCACTCTGTGAAACTCTGCTGATTGACCAGGTGGTGGATTCGACCTGGGAAAGAAGCACACGGAGAAAAGCCCCTACAAAGGAGCTGACATGTTTTGAAATAGGCTTGAAGAGGGAAAAAGAGGAAAAGGGTCTAGGCCAAGGGCACCCTGCATCAGAGAGTAGAGACAAGTCTGGGGCCTAGGGTAAGCAGAGGTGGGGGGAGATTCAAGGCCTGGATGCTGTTTGCAGGGAGTGCCTCCTGCAGGGTTGGCAGCTTACAAACAGAATTCCAGAAAAGCTTGTCTTCGCTCTGCTAACAATAGAAACCGGAGAGGGTGTGGAGACAAGAGAACTCTCTTACACTGTTGGTGGGAATGGACATTGGTGTGGTCACTATGGAGAACAGTATGGCAGGTCCTCAAAAAACTAGAAATATAGAGCTGCCATATGATCCAGTAATCCTGCTACTGGGCCTACATCCAGAGAAAAGCAGTTCAGAAGGGTTCATGCACCACAGTGTTCCTAGAAGTACTGTTTCCAGCAGCCAGGACGTGGAGGCAACCTGTGTCCATTCACAGATGAGTGGGTAAAGAAGATGTGGTACCTGCACATATATAAAGGAATATTACGCAGCCCCACAAAAGAACGAAATAGTGTCATCTGCAGAAACGTGGATGACTTAGAGATTATCAGACTAAGTCAGAAAGAGGGAGACAAATGTCGTATATATATACATCACTTATATGTGGAATCTAAAGCAAAAAAAGATACAAAGATATTTACAGAACAGACATAGAGAACAAATTCAGTGTTACCAAAGGGGAAAGGCGAGAGAAAGATAAAGCAGGAGTTTGGGACTGACATATACACCCTGCTGCTGCTGCTGCTGCTGCTGCTAAGTCGCTTCAGTCGTGTCTGACTCTGTGCGACCCCAGAGACAGCAGCCCAGCAGGCTCCCCTGTCCCTGGGACTCTCCAGGCAAGAACACTGGAGTGGGTTGCCATTTCCTTCTCCAGTGCATGAAAGTGAAAAGTCAAAGTGAAGTCGCTCAGTCGTGTCTGACTCTTCGCGACCCCATGGACTGCAGCCCACCAGGCTCCTCCGCCCATGAGATTTTCCAGGCAAGAGTACTGGAGTGGGGTGCCATTGCCTTCTCCGCATATGCACCCTACTATATATAAAATAGATAAGCAACAAAGACCAATTGTATGGCATAGGGAACTATACTCAATATTTTGTAATAACCTATAAAATAAAAGAATCGGAAAAAGAATATGTATATATACACATGTACATACCAAATACACACATACATATGTATATATACACGTGCACACACCAAATACATACACATGTATGTACACACCAAATACATACATACATACATATGTATATATACACATGTGTGTACGTGCTCAGTCTCTTCAGTCGGGTCTGACTCTTTGCAACCCTGTGGACTGTAGCCCACCAAGCTCCTCCGTCCATGGGATTCTCCAGGCAAGAGTCCTGGAGTGGGTTGCCATGCCCTTAGCGATGTTTAAAATCACTGTATGAAGAAAGATCATTTGCTTAGAATGTGATTAAGAGATGGGAACAGATGAGAAGAGAAAAAAATCCAGTTCTTTCCTGGAAAATTCTTACTAGGTTTGAAGAAAAGGGGAACTTCAGGGTTCATTTTTGATGTATCTTACTTTAAACCTGAGACATGGTGATGGGAGGGTACACATGGTTTAAGAACACAGTAAAACACAGTAACTTCCAGCACTTTCATATTTTTCCTTGGAGATAGATTAGACTTCTTAGAGTGTGACTTGAACTCCAGGGGATCTTCCTGACCCAGGGATCAAACCCGGATCTCCCTCATTGGAGGCAGACACTTTAACCTCTGGGCCCCCAGGGAAGATATATTTATAGTATCCATAGGTATATATTCAGTATGTATATACATACACATACATATACTGAATGACTGTGCTGTACACCTGAAACTAACACAGCATGGTATATCAACTGGACTTCAATAAAAAACAAAAGATTGTCTTCATGTTTAAGATTGGTCAGAAGCTTCCAGTTACTTTATATGCAGGCAGGCAGCAGAATTCTGCACTGGTCTGAGCAGAGGAGGGCTTACTGGGGCTTGCTTGGGAAGTTCTGAGCTGGTCTGAGGCAGGCTGCAGGGCCTCAGGGACACTCACATAAGGGAAGCCAGTGTCCACACTGCTCTCTGCTGCCTGCTATTTACATGAGTAAACAAAGAGCTGACTTCACACTCCATTCACAAAACGGGTGGCAGGCAGTAGGAGGCGGGGTGTAGGACCAGGATGGGGTAAGGGAGCAGGGTACCTGCACTTAGTGTAATGAAGCTCTTCCCCTGACAGGAGCAAGGAAAACAGCCTTTGCATTTTCAAGGGAAAAGATTTTGAGTTTCCTGGAAAAGTAATTCTTGTGAGGTAATGGAAATGCAGGAGGTTGGACCTGGTTCCTTGGACACAATGCTAGAAATATTTTGAGGTATTTAAGGATTTGAAATGAATGCACTCGCTTGGTGGATGGGCTGTGTGCATCTCATGTCGTTTTTTTGAAGTCAGGCTATTTGCATTCCAGGAAAGCCTTGTTCCTGAGTGGACACTATTTTAAGCTTTTCAGCCTTTGCAAGATGGTCTTGGGCGTCTTTGCTCTGAATATGCACAGCTGGCCCTTGCACCTGCCTTGGGAATCAGTGCACAGATCAGAAACCATTAACAACAGAAGCTGGCCTTCCGTGGTGCTTATCTCGTGTTGTTTCTGGCAGTTATTTTTGCTGGGTATTTATAAGGACATCTGTCTTTTAAAGAGGGATGTTTTTATCTTTTTTTTTTTTCCCTTGGCTGAAGAATAAATCACAGCTTGTTTCCTTACAGCCACACACATTCATGATCTGAGGTGATTATAAATGCAAATTATAAGTCATTAAAGTGTTATAATTTCTTTTTCTGTGGTGGCAGGCGATGTTTAAAATCACTGTATGAAGAAAGATCATTTGCTTAGAATGTGATTAAGAGATGGGAACAGATGAGAAGAGAAAAAAATCCAGTTCTTTCCTGGAAAATTCTTACTAGGTTTGAAGAAAAGGGGAACTTCAGGGTTCATTTTTGATGTATCTTACTTTAAACCTGAGACATGGTGATGGGAGGGTACACATGGTTTAAGAACACAGGAAAACACAGTAACTTCCAGCACTTTCATATTTTTCCTTGGAGATAGATTAGACTTCTTAGAGTGTGACTTGCCATCTGATTAGCCTCTCAAAGGATGGAGATTGAACTCCATAAAAACAAGAAGCCAAGCTGGCTAGTGATTATGGAGGACCAGAGATGGGGTGTCCTGGAGGCAGGTCTCCCCTGAAACACAGTAACTTCCAGCACTTTCATATTTTTCCTTGGAGATAGATTAGACTTCTTAGAGTGTGACTTGCCATCTGATTAGCCTCTCAAAGGATGGAGATTGAACTCCATAAAAACAAGAAGCCAAGCTGGCTAGTGATTATGGAGGACCAGAGATGGGGTGTCCTGGAGGCAGGTCTCCCCTGCTGGTAATAGATTTATGTTGTGGGTCATAAAAGATATTGGGGTGGCTTCCTGTTAAATAAGCAGCAGTGTTTCAACGCATGTGTTTTGTGATTGGTTTTACTTTTATCTGTAAACTAAAGTGCACTCTGTCTGGAGATCCCCACGGAAATGAGTTGCCTCTGTGATACAGGAGATGAGCTCTCATAGCAAACTACCGTTTCTAGAGTTTCAGATGCAGTTTCTTGTATAGCATAGATGTATATGATGGCCTCAGCTGTATCTTTATTTTGTGTTAGTCACAAAACCTTTTGTAGAAGAATCAACAATCAAAAATAGCAGGCATTTCCTGGTCAAAATCTGCCCAAGATATTGAGAGATGTTGAGAGAATCTAGATTCCTCATTGATAAAGGTTAACCCTTGAAAAAGTGGTTCATAGTTGAAACTGTTCATAGGCTTGATGTTTACAGGCATGATTAAAAATGAAATATTAAGAATTAAATAATCTGTATTTTTGCTCTTAGTACTTTTTTCATCATGGTAGAAGATGCATCTTTCATGTATACTGATCACTTTTAATGGGCACCGGTGGACACCTCTTAAACTAACTGCTCTAGAAAGGTTCCTTTTGAGAATTAACATTTACATCCTCAGAAATCAATTATGGTGTCTGGATCCCAATTTCCTTGCAATCTTCCTTTGTGGTCACTTCCAAATGGCCAACCTATTGTAGCAAAACACTCAGAGGTGCAAATCTTCTGGAAGAAGTGCAAATGCTATACTTTTACTTGGAAAAATGGGAAAGGAGGACTTCTTTAATATATCTGCTGGGCATTTAAAACTGCACAAAGCACAGGAAATAGTTTGGGAGTGTGGGAGCGTGTGGTGTTTCCAAGTACAAACATTGTTTTGAAAATTTCCCCGGTAGTGGTGAATTATATGAGACCACGTCCAGCTAAGGAGAGCTTGTTTAACTGGCTTGTGGTTCTGGGGTTCATTCAAACACTCTTAAACAAAATAAAGAGAGTGGATGTAATGACTTCTTTATGGAAAGGCCATAAAAAGGTACAGAGCGTGTAAACAAATTGAGTCATTTACTAGATGTTTCAGTGATAGATTTGCAGTCCGAATTCAGGGTTGTGTATTATGGTTTACAGGCTCTGACCATATTCTACCTTAAAAATGAAGTTACAAGCTTGTTTTTTGGTTTGTTTATATGTTTGCTTTTCTTTGGTGCATGGAAATCCGTTTTTGCTATTTTATGTGACAGCTTGAAAAAATACTCACAGTTCTGAACATCGACTTGTATGCTGGTTCAACTTTGGAAAATGATGAGAAACTCACGTGTGAAAAGTTGAACTGATCTGATTTTTGGTAGCCCTGGGTTCTATTCAAGAAAAATAGGATGATTGAAATTGAAGTTTTCCTTCTGGGCTCAGGCATGTCCAAACTAATTGTAAAATAATTGTTCTGGCTAACAAGAGCAGGCCCGTAACTATATGTAAAGTAGAAATCCAACAACAGTTATGATTTACAGTTACGGTAACTCTGCCAATGTTGTAATAAAACCTCTATTATAACCAACCTACAGTCACATTCATTCCTCTTAGTTGAGGCCTAGGTAAAAGGCCTCTCCTGAGTGGTCTTGCTTTTGAGAGTTGCTGTTGCATTAGGATATTCATTGACCTCCTCTAAGCTTGGTATTGGAGAAGGCAATGGCACCCCACTCCAGTACTCTTGCTTGGAAAATCCCATGGACGGAGGAGCCTGGTGGGCTGCAGTCCATGGGTCGCTGAGGGTCGGACATGACTGAGCGACTGCACTTTGACTTTTCACTTTCATGCATTGGAGAAGGAAATGGCAACCCACTCCAGTGTTCTTGCCTGGAGAATCCCAGGGACGGGGGAGCCTGGTGGGCTGCTGTCTATGGGGTCGCACAGAGTCGGACATGACTGATGTAACTTAGCAGCAGCAGCAAGCTTGGTATGAGGGCTGCGCCATCCAGTGAAGGGGAGGTGGGTGGGGTAAGAGTCAGAACACGTGGTTCTGAACACCGGTCGTGGTGACTAGCTGCAGGCGAAGCCAGAAATAAATTTGGAAATTGAAGTGAGGAAAGGAAACTAAATAATTTCTATGTTGATACCATAACATTTATTCATTCTGTAACTTCTTTCCATCAAGGTTGGCTTGCCTGGCCTTAGAGGAAGTGGATTGTGTAAGAAACCTCGGTAAAAATCAATGAGCCTTTCTAAGTTCTGAAAACTAGTGGCATCGCACCATACTGGCAGCTTTTAAGTGTTCCTGCGGGAAGTTTGGCAGCGGAAATAGCTGTTCCAGCTTCACGGGCCTGAAAAACAAGGGACAATGGTGGATATTATAGCTTCTGTGTAATGTGTGACTTGCCATTTCCTTTCCCCCGCCTCTTTTTAATGAATATGGGATGCATGGCCATAAGTCTGTGAAAGATCTAGGATCTGCCTTTAAATCAGATTCTTGGTGATTTTGACAGCAGTTCAGAGCCTGTTAACCTCTTGTACGTAGCGCAGCATTCTGATGGTCATATGTGATCGCAGCACAGAGTGACCTGGGACCTGCCTGAAACCAGGAGGGGTCACTGCCTTCAACAACTTATCTTGCAGAGGGGAGATGAGGCAGGCACTGGCCATGATGCAGAGTAACCCAAGTGTGCGGTGGGAATGCAAGGAAAGGCAGGAGGATTTATAGCTAAGACCTTAGAAGAGGGTTAGGGAGGTTGATAGGACAGAAGTGCATTCTGAGCAGAGGCACCTGGATAGAGGTGAGTCACCTGTGTTCCTGCAGAATCTGGGCTGCTGGAGTGGAGGTTGGGAAGGGGAGCTGCTGAGGAAACGTGCAGAGCAGGGAAGCCAGGAACCTCAGTCTGTCTTGCAGTGTGTTGTGATGGAGACCTCTGGGTGAATCCCAAGGGTGGATGGTGGGAAGGGAGGACCAGAGGAGGCTGGCACAGCAAGGAAAGGGTGCCTCCAGCACCATCGTGAGCTTGCTACGAGTCCTAGTGGAGCTGCCCAGGAAGCCAGGTGAAGATCTACCTTTGGTTCCTTGTGGAGTGTGGCCATTAAGAGACAGGATGTGGGCTGCGGGAAGGGGGGGTAAAGCGGAAGGACAATGAAACCCCGCGTTTGCAGTCCAGAAGCAGCAGGGAGAGTCATGCGGGGAGAGAGGGAAGAAAACAAAGAGGGGAGGAGAGGGGGGAAAGAAATAGAGAAACATGACAGGGGAGTAGGAAGGGAAGGAGAACAAGAAGGAAGGAAGAGTGGGAGGGAGGCAGGAAGGAGGCACTTTAAGGCAGGAAGAGGCGGGTGCCCAGGAAGGGAGAGAAGAATCAAGGAGCTTGGCCAACAGTAAAAAATACAGTACAGTTTCAAGAAAATGAGGACTGATGAATAGGCATGAGGTTTTGATGTAGACGGGAAAAAAAAAAAAAAGACAAAAGCAAAAATGCTTCAATGTGATGAGCAGTGCAAACGTAGAAGGCAGAATGTTTATAGAGTCCAGTGAAGACAGATATAGTCTGTGAGAGTTTGGGGAGAGCTTTAGGCATCAAGGGAAAGCAATACTGAAGTGGTTTCTGAGGGGACAGGGAAAAAAGGTTTGTTTTGTTTGCTTGTTTAATGGGTTGGAGAGAGACCTGCAGTGGGATTTTGGTCCAGCTGAATATGTCCTAGGTAACAGCAGAGAAAAAGTAAGGAAAGTAGGTGTTTCTGCCTGGCCTGTCTATCTAGAGGGATAAGGAGATGACAGGACTTGAAGATGGAAGTGGAGGAAAGATGCGTGAAGGCAGTGGCTAGGGCAGCATCAGTGAATATACTGATGTGAAAGAGAGGGACATGGAAAATATATGTGAAAAAGACACAACGGAAACCAGTGTTAGCAAGGACTTTAACCTATACAAAGCTACAGAGATTTAAAAAAAGAAGCATGGAAATTCAAATTCACCCTTTAAATTTAGTTTTTATTTTATACTGGAGTGTGGTTGATGCGCACTCTTTTGTTCCAGCTATACATATTATACATATGTATGTGTCCAGTCTTTTCCAGATTCTTTACTCCTATAGCTTATTACATAATATTGAGTGGAATTCCCTGTGCTATGCAGAAGGTCCTTGTTGGCTACCTATGCTGCTGCTGCTAAGTTGCTTCAGTCGTGTCCGACTCTGTGCGACTCCATAGACAGCAGCCCAGCAGGCTCTGCCGTCCCTGGGATTCTCCAGGCAAGAGCACTGGAGTGGGTTGCCATTGCCTTCTCCAATGCATGAAAGTGGAAAGTGAAAAGTGAAAGTGAAGTTGCTCAGTCATGTCTGAAAGTGAAGTCGCTCAGTCGTGTCTGACTCTTCGTGACCCCATGAACTGCAGCCTACCAGGCTCCTCCATCCATGGGATTTTCCGGGCAAGAGTACTGGAGTGGGGTGCCATCGCCTTCTCCATGGCTACCTATCAGTTCAGTTCAGTTCAGTTCAGTCACTCAGTCGTGTCCAACTCTTTGCAACCCTGTGAATCGCAGCATGCCTGTCCATCACCATCTCCCAGAGTTCACTCAGACTCACATCCGTCAAGTCCGTGATGCCATCCAGCCATCTCATCCTCGGTCGTCCCCTTCTCCTCCTGCCCCCAATCCCTCCCAGCATCAGAGTCTTTTCCAATGAGTCAACTCTTCGCATGAGGTGGCCAGAGTACTGGAGTTTCAGCTTTAGCATCATTCCTTCTAAAGAACATCCAGGACTGATCTTCAGAATGGACTAGTTGGATCTCCTACCCGTTGGTAACCATATGTTCCGTCTCTGAAGTCTGTGCGTCTGTTTCTATTTTATGAATAAGTTCATTTATATCACTTTTAAAAGATTCTGCATATAAGCCATAAGATATTTGTCATCCATAACTTACATTATTTAGTATGATGATCTCTAGGTCACTGACCTAGAGACTTTTACTTGATTTTTCTGGTGCTGATGCCCTTAAAAATGTGCTGTCAAGTCATAAAAGGTAGGGGAACACCAGGGCCAGCCTTCTGGGCATCTCTGCCATGGCAGCTTTAGTATCTGTTGTAAGCACTACACAATTTTGTTCCGTTTTGTTTTTTAACAGCTACTGAAGCCACATAAAAGTCTGTTGGGGGTAGTTTCAAGTTATGGTAGTTTCTTTCTTGAGAGAATATGCCTCGTGATTCCCATGCCCTCCAGAGAGAGCTGTTTTCTCTGTACGTCTGCAGGGCAAGGATTGTCTGTGCTACCGTCCTGGGGCATCCTTCTTTACGTCCCCATGATCACTGGAAAGAAGCTTTTGGAATGAGTTTGTTGAATGATCGTGACCCTTGGGTGTTGATCAAAATATGATGTTATAGTTGTTACTTACAACTTTTATTGAGCAGGGGAATTCTCCTTCTGTCCCAGGATGGATTTTTCTGTAAGGTTGTGTGTTTTTCAGCTCACTCCTGAGAGGTATACCATTCTAGAATAACTTCAGATGTCAATACCCATACAATTTACCGATGAGACTTCCCAGTCCTTTGGGATAATGAAAATTCTCAGTGGGACAGCTTTGGATCTCTTGGCCCTCTACCCAGGAGGCCTGCTTCCTGTGTGGAGAAGGAAGAGGGTGGGGTGCAGAGGGACTCCACATTCAGGGGAGGCATCTGGCCCATCCCCGTGAAACTCTGCAGATGGTGGCATGTGTCTCACTGTTGCTTTGGTATCCTGGTCCACTGGTGCCCGAGTCCCGTTAGCACACCCAATTATACTCCTGGTTGCAGGATTTCTGATTCCTCCTAGTTGCACTTGCTCTTAGAACTCCAAGTCTGAGAATGCAGTCTAAAACTAATAGCATTTGTTCTGTTTAATATCATTCCTTTACAGACATGCAAAGTGTATAATATGGTCGATTAATCAAGCACAGAATTATTGTTTACAATACAGCAGATTAAATAAGCCCAGAATTATTGTTAAGCTAGTGAATGGATATTAACACTTCTATTTTTAGATAAAGTAATTATATCTCTAATTTCTGCATTCTCACTGTAGTCACCCTAGGTCAGGTGCTGGCTAATCAGTGACAAAAACATCCTTTCTCTTCCTTCTGCATCCAGGCTTTTCCCACACTCCCACTCCCAACCTGTCACACCTAAGAGGATGATATCAGACAGTCTTCCTGCAGTAGAGTTCTGATTGTTACTCCTCTCTGGCTTGGATCCCTGCTTCTCTCACTTTGATGTTCTTATAAATCACTTGGGGAGCTCAGTAAAATGTGTTCTGATTTTGTGAGTTGTAGGGGGCATGAAGGGCATTTTTAGCAGCTCCTGGGTGTTGGCTGGTGATGTTGGTGATGGACAAGGAAGCCTGGCATGCTGCAGTCCATGGGGTCGCAAAGAGCTGGACACGACTGAGCAAATGAACTGAACTGAGAGTGCTGGTGCTGTTGGACTGAGGACCAGACTTTGAGTCACAAGGGTCTCCCCATGTCCCAAGATCTGCTGTGACCTCACCAACTTTTAATATCTTTCTGATAAACAGGTTCCACCAAGCCATCTCTGCTCCCCGCTGAGGTGACTCCATGCCTCTGTTCTTGCAACTCTGTTAACCAAGCAGTCAGGTCCATCTGATGAACATGGAGTGCTTCGGTTCTGGGTAACATGGGGAGGATAAACCCGTAGAGGTGCTTGGGGTCTGTGATGTTGACAGTCACGTGACTTGCGACACCCCAGGGGGGCACACAGAAACCTGAAGAAAGAAGAGCTATTCCATTTCCCTGTCATGAAAGACTTCTCCTGAGGCTTCCCAGTCGGGTCTTGAAGGATGAAGAGAAGTCACTAGAAAAGGGGGAATGTTCCAAGCAGAAGGCGTGGACTTCGGAGAGACCATAGTCGCTTAAAAAGGTAGCTTTATTTGATGGGAAATAAAAGATTGAGAAAGTTATTCAATGAATATGAAAAGCTCTGTTTGACATAAGGAGTATGTTTGGGTCTATGGGATGGTGTAAGGGGAAGCCCGAAGGCTTTCTGCAGTAGTCCCTGATCGTAGAGGCCTGTCTTCCCCTCCATTTTTCATATATTTTTTGTTTTGCTCATGCCATGGGGGAATCTTAGTTCCTGAACTAGGGATTGAACCCCTGCCCCTTACATGGGAAGCTCAGAGTCTAACCACTGGACTGCCAGAGAAGTCCTTCCATTTTCATAGTTTTTACACCTATAACAGATCAGTCACTCTCCGTCGGGCGGTCAGATTTGTTTTTTGTTTGTTTTGTTTTTTTGCTTTCAAAAAAGATATGTCAGAATGATCATAAAGAGAAGCTGGCGGCAGAAGCCGGACACCATTTGAAGGCACTGGTGACAGTCTGGGTGCCAGTGAGGAGTAAACTGGCCAGTTAGTGTCCCCGGGAAAGAGGCAGGTACACACCACCTCTCTATTACTCTGTGTGCTCACAGCTCACGTGGATTCAAGGTTGGCAAGTCTGTGCATGCGTGTGTGTTTGTGTGTGTTATTTGCTCAGTTGTGTCCAACTCTGCGACCCCATGGACTGTAGCCCACTAGGCTCCTCAGTCTGTGGAATTCTGCAGGCAAGAATACTGGAGTGGGTGGCCATTTCCTTGTCCAGGGAATCTTCCCAACCCAGGGACTGAACCCAGGTCCCCCGCATTGCAGGCAGATTCTTTACTGTCTGAGCCGCCCGATAGTCAAAGGCTGGCACATCAACCTTCTTCAAACTCCCAGAATATTGCAGAGTCCACCTTTTCCTACTTCAGATTCTGACTGTACATATGCCTCATCTCCCATGATTGTCAAGTGTCAGAGAGTTAAGATGTAGAAGTCTTGAATTTAGAGGCCATTGGATGGCAGATCTTTGAAATGAAAGGCAAACAGCCCTCTTGACCCAAGGCAGCTTGTTCTGTCCGTGTAGACCTCTGGCCTCCTGGCTCATGGCTGAGGAGCTCTAAGAAGTCAGCTGCCTTATTTCTCAACCAAGGATGCAGCTAACGTCCGGCTTCATTTTGAGGAACTAAAGGGGGTGCACTGTAGGGCCTCTTAATCTTTCTGCTTAGACTGAGCAAAACGAATGTGCAAAGAACCTGATTGGCAAAATTATAATGATGACTGCTTAGAATGTGATTTCCTCCACAAGAAAAAAGAAATGTATCATTTCCAGGAAACTTATTTTTAGACAGAGAACTTTGTGATAATGTTTCTTGCAATGGTTTATTCTAAGAAGAGCATGACTCGCAAAAATCCGTTTTCAAGAGTTTTACTTATTTTCATTTTCAGTTATTTCCACCCATCTGTTTATTTTCTCTAGTTAACATTAAATGTGCACATTCTTATTTTTAGTCTGTTTTTCTTTTTTTAGCCTTTAAGATTGACAAGTGTGATTGATCCCCTCGAAGGCAAAACTCTTGAAAAAGTCTTTATTTTAGAAAGTCATTCAAAGAATGTATTTTTTTTTTTTTTTGGAATACAGTGGAATTTCTGAGCCTTGATCATATGAGACTATGGGCAAGTCGTCTTTCATTCTGGCGTGTGGACAGAACAGAAGCAAGCCCTGGAGGGGAGAGTTCAGAATTCATGGCAGGGAGCACATGCTCATGTGCCAGCGTTTACGGTGTCACAGCCAAATTAAAACCATGCCCTCTGCTGTGTACAGAATGGCAGCCCCCAGACTGGACAAGTTTGTGCCCAACTTTCTGCATAAGTCCAAGACAGTAGAGATGCTCAGGACTCTTCAGGATCAAACTCTTTCTCTTCACATCCTTTCAGTTCTGCTCTGTGAGGGAGAGTGAACTATCTTCACGTCTGTTGCTTCTGAAGGGCTTGAACTGAGCAAAGATGAAAACTGGCTTTGTGTTTCACACATGATGTATTAAGGTATTAATAGTTATGCCTTGGTAGGGCTTCCCGCGTCTGCCTGCAATGTGGGAGACCTGGGTTCAATTCCTGGGTCGGGAAGATCCCCTGGAGAAGGAAATGGCAGCCCACTCCAGTATTCTCGCCTGGAGAATCCCATGGACGGAGGAGTTTGGTGGGCTAGAGTCCATGGGTTGCAAAGAGTCAGACACGACTGAGCGACTTCACTTTCACTTTCGGAGAAGGTAATGGCACCCCACTCCAGTACTCTTGCCTGGAAAATCCCATGGACAGAGGAGCCTGGTGGGCTGCAGTCCATGGGGTCTCGAAGAGTCGGACACGACTGAGCGACTTCACTTTCACTTTTCACTTTCATGCATTGGAGAAGGAAATGGCAACGCACTCCAGTGTTTTTGCCTGAAGAATCCCAGCGACGGGGGAGCCTGGTGGGCTGCCATCTATGGGGTTGCACAGAGTCAGACACTAATGAAGTGACACAGCAGCAGCAGCAGCAGTTATACCTTGGTCTTCTCACTCCCAGGCTGGGGGCAACCAGGTGTATTGCTTACTCATCATGAACATAGATGGCTTCTCATTTTTAAAAAAGAATTCAAGCGATTTTTACTTTATTGTTAAATTTTTTTTGAAATGGACATGTGGTTTTATATAATGTTTTTAAAGCTATCTCTATAGTGAGGAAAAAGATAAAATAGAATGAATATCTCATTTATAATTGCAATAGAGATATATAACAATTAGAAATAAATGTAACAAGAGATATGTAGAAAAAGCTTTAAAGCTTTGATGGATGTAAATGAAAACTTGTCTAACTAGAGAGACATCCCCTGGTATTGCATAGAATATTTTTTTTCTTTTTTCAAATTTAATTTTTTTCTTTTGTTTGTTTCTAATTGTTATTTTGTACTGAAGTATGGGCAATAATGGGAGCTTACCCAGTGGCTCAGTAGTAAAGAATTCACCTGCAATGCAGGAGATGTGGGTTTGATCCCTGGGTTGGGAAGATTCCCTGGAGAAGGAAATGGCAATCCACTCCAAGATTCTTGCCTGGAAATCCCCATGGACAGAGGAACCTGGTGGGCTATAGTCCATGTGGTCGTGAAGAGTCCGATACAACTGAGTGTCTGAACAAAACATTGGAAGTTAACAATGTTAGATTAGTTTCAGGTGTGCTGCAAAGTGATTGCGTTAAACATATACAAGCTTCTATTCTTTTTCAGATTCTTTGTCTATTTGTGCTCATTTGCTTCAGTTGTGTCGGACTCTTTGTGACCCCATGGACCATACGTAGCCCACCAGGCTCATCTGTCCATGGGATTTTCAAGGCAGGAATACTGGAGTGGGTTGTCATGCCCTCCTCCAGGGGATCCTCCTGATCCAGGGATTCGACCCGCATCTCCTGTGTCTCCTGCATTGCAGACAGATTCTTTGCCACTGAGCCACCAAAGAAGCCCCATTTCCTGTTTAGTTTATTACAGGATATTGAGCAGAGTTCCCTATGCTATACAGTGGACCTTGGTACCTGTGAACGGCTTTTTAAATTAGATGGGTAAGTCCCCGTCTTTCCCATCTAGAGTCTTATTTCTGCTAGGAGAGAACCTGGATTACACCAGTTTGGAGGGAAGAAAACAACTTTTAAGCATATTTTTGGTAAGAAGACATTTTTTTCTGTCTTTTTATGGCAAATTTGAAAGTATTACCCTTTGTAAGGATACATTTTTAAGAAAAGTAAAATGTCAGGAACTTGTTGGGAGTCCATCTTACCTTTCTATTTTACAAGACCCAGATATCTAATAATTCAAGTTATAATCCCACTGTTAGGCACTTGTCCGGCTTTGCAAGTGACAGAGATAGTACAAAACTGCATTGTTATGATTGGAAAGAGGTTTTGTAGAAAACAGACTATCACCTTGCCCAGTGGATATGACATTTGAGTGTGAATACATCCTTACTGATCCTTTTGAAAGTCCTAGGTTCCTCCCAGATAGCTGATACTGGAAAAGAAATATGGACAGGAACCAAATTATGAGACATCTTTATAGGTTGGCTCTCTGACTCTTGAGATCCTATAAGTCAGTGTCAAGAGAAGGTTTTCACAACAGTTAGTGACTACAGTGGCCATCGGTTCTGCAAAGGGGAGGCTTTCTCATTTGTGGGGTAAAAGAAGCTTTTACAGAGTAACTCCCCTCTGAACAGATGAAGCTTGACTATGTAAGTCCTTCCTTTGCAATGGAATAGAATCCAAGAATTTTTGGAAGTTATTTTATTTTTTTGAGTTCAGTAATTTAAACATTGTGCTTATTTTTTTTTTTTTTTTTTGGCAGTCCAAACATTGATCTTTAAGATTTCCTTGATGTTTCCTTAAAAAGACAAAATTCATTGTGTTTTCATTGTGAATAATTGTCTTAAAAATAGACAAAACAGAAAATAAACTTTCCTTGACCATTTTTTAGATGAATTATTTGTTTTTATGCCCAAGAATTTAAAAATGATCACAGATTTTTCACTGATCTTTTAAAATGTTATTTTGGTACTGAAGTAAACCTACACAGATTATTCTGGGTGTTTAAATCTTGTGCAGATTAATAGAAAATACCAAGGAAATTTCCTTGGTTGTGTCTTGGAAAGGTGGGGAAGATCACTGGCTTTTGCAGTCCTTTAGTAGATCAATTTATTGAATGTTTTGTGTTAGGTGTCTCATTTATCAGGCAGTGTCATGGGCTCTGGGGAGACTTGGCCTGTGCTATTTACATTCTTGTCTAGCTGCCAACATTGATTTCCCATTTTGTATGCAACTTAGGTCTTTGTACTAGAAGAGATACCAGGTTAAAGAATGGTTCATATCTTAGAACGTTAATGGATTAAGTTCCAGTGCTATCTGTGATTTTAGTGGCTAATAAAAGGACATTTGTGTGTGTGTGTATTTAAATTGTAGATTTAGAAATTCAAAAAATTAAAGAATTGAAGATTTCTTTTTAAATTTTCTACATGGTAATAAGTATGATAACTGACTATAAATAAATACTACATTTCCTAAAAAACTTGGCTGTATCATCACATGTCTCTGTGTAGTAACCTATAATTTAGACTAACACCATCATTATTTTATGACTTAAAATTCTTTGCTTCTGACTGTTTCATGGCTTCTTTTAAATTTTGTAGAAAATGCCTTATTTAAGTGGAAAGAGGATGTTGGTAAAATAAGATATTTAGTAAAGCTCTAGAAGAAAGTTGTACTTACTGGAAATATCTGATATTTAAAAGTCCGACAGAGTCATCCTTTTGCCTAAATATATTGCTTAGGTTATAAACAGGACATGTTTCAGTTTATGGTACATATGAAAGAGGTGATGCCACAAATAAGATAATGTGACCAACAGTTGCCGTTTTTAGTATTTGGAGGGAAGGAAGTCTGGAGCAGAAGCATATTCTTAGAGGAAGGATTTGGTTTCTTTTCTACCAATTTAGATGTTTCACTGTCAGTTTCTTTGCCACTAAAATGTATTCTTGAAATGGCCCAGAAGTTTTAAATGTGGAACATTTTGGGGGCTTGAGTACATTGTGGGTTTAGGAATGACTAACATCAGCCTTTTGTGCAATGAGTCTGTAGTAGAGAACAAGAACTTTTTGTCTTTCCAGCCAGGTGGAGTGTTGATCTCCAGGCTCAGATTTTGGCTAAGACCTTTCTCTGGCTAGACTGAATATCCCAAAGCTAAGGCTGAGTCTGGAACTGAGGTAGCGGTTGTCTTCTTTTTATTGTCATTTGCCATTTGAATTGTATTTGATAGATTAGTATAATGACCTTGAACATGAAAACACTCAGGAGTCAAGGTTAATTTCTGCCCTTTCAACACATGATTCAGCAAGAAACCAAAACGTTGAGAATCTAATCACAGCCCACTAAGCAAAGCTTGCGCAGTTAATGATGGTTTCAGACTTCTTTTTATTGTCATTTGCCATTTGAATTGTATTTGATAGATTAGTATAATGACCTTGAACATGAAAACACTCAGGAGTCAAGGTTAATTTCTGCCCTTTCAACACATGATTCAGCAAGAAACCAAAACGTTGAGAATCTAATCACAGCCCACTAAGCAAAGCTTGCACAGTTAATGATGGTTTCAGAATTTTAAAGGTAGTATGATGTTGACATATTTTCAAGCAAACATATAGAAAAACAGAAATATGTGTATCATGCATTCTCTTTGAAATGGTTGCCTACATTGATTGTGGTGTGTGCTTAGAAATTGAAAGAACAAAAAAGTGAATTTTAAAAACTGCAAAAATGTGAACTGTTGTTTTTGTTACAAAGATATATTAATTGGCAATTTTGATGTTTGGACTATTTTTTTTTAACCAATTTATAAACTTTTGCATTTCACAAGTTTATACTCATTTAGCACCTCAACAATTATAAACATTTTGGAGATCTGTGCATTTATGAGTGTTACTAAGCTTTTTCTAATTCAATACTGTAGAAGTTGGGGGATTTTTTTCTCTATACTTTTAGGTTTTGTTCTTGCTGTATGTAAATTTAACTGACAGAAGACACATGAAGAAGATAAAAGCATACAATTTTTGTTAATATTTTCAATTTAATCTCATAGAATCTTTACAGAAAAAAAACCCCAAAGAAGCAGTTAGATTCAGGGGCTTATATACCATTTTAACAAAGGACTATAAATTGTGTGAAAGTGACTAGGAAATATATTGGGGAGATTAATGGAAGATAATGATTATTTTCACTTTAGTGAGATCTGTTTATACATACTCATCTCTGTGCAGCCCTGTGTCTCCAGGGATAAGAGTAGTTTTTCTTGTCTGCATACTGGGATTGGGGAGGCAAAATTTATGCCACATTCCCAAGAGGGAAGTTGCATTCTGCGTTTAGACAGATGAGGGAAGAGCAGAGAATTTTCCCTGTATCTGTTGATTCTTAATTGCCTTCTGCTCAGAATAGTAATAGTCCTTGTGTCAAAGTGGTGTATTTGGGGGCCTCCATATTCTGAACTCCTAGCCATTGGCTACATCATTTGACTTTGGCTAATATTTAGCCTTGAAAACGGGTCATAAGTGGGGCTGCTGACAGTGATACTGGTGCCTGGGTACCTCTCTGTGAAGCTACTGTTCTTTTCTGGTACA
>SJYX01020993.1:56922-133884 GCA_006410675.1 Oreotragus oreotragus | reverse complement strand
ATTTTAATATTGCACACACATCCCAATGTCTTGACTATTTAAAGGAATAATTGTGAATATTTTCGAAGACTTCATAATATTAGGAAACCAGAGAACTTTTGGTTCTTAACAAAAATTTATTTTTAGTTTCTTGAGTGTTGGAAAGGTTTTTATTTATTTACTTATTTTGTTAAATCTTATTGGAGTATAGTTGATTTACAGTGTTAGTTTCCAAGTGTACAGCAAAGTGATTCAGTTATACATACACATATATCCAGTCTCTTTGAGATTTGTTTCTCATATAGGTTATCACAGAATATTGAGTAGAGCTCCTGTGTCGTACATGCAGCAGGTCCTGTTGGGTATCTGATTTATGGCATCTTTCTAGCTTCTTGACGAGATCTCCCAGGAGCTGGGTGTGTTCGGAGGTGGGCATCTGGGCTTCCATCCTGCACTCTGTAGCCACTCTTACCTTCCTCCTGTTTCAGCTGCACACACCATTGGTTAACTTAAGTGCAGGGTAGCTAGCAGAGCAGAAAACCTCCCAGAAGAAGAGCTCTGAATTATCTAGAGTTGTCACTACTCAGAGGAAATGGGGTGTGATCCAAATGCCATCACTCCTGGGAAAATACTTACACAACCATGTTAACAGAAAAGGCAGGGTGAAAGTCAGGTTTAAAAAATTTTACATATGCCCATGTATATTTATCCACAGATGTAGAAGAGTGGAACATACATGTTCTCAGTATTTGATCTACAAGGACTCCAGCAAAGCTGATATTTTCCTTCCTACAATACACTTAAAGTTTTGAAAATTTCCTACAATGTGCTTATATTATGCATATATATATAATATGCTTATATTACAATTATAGTAGAAACCAAGCTATATTAATTTTGAAAACCTAATTTTCAAACAAATTCAGGGGAGGCAAATTCAAACAATGGCACTTTCTCTTGTTCCAAAGGAAAGCACCTAAAATGCAAGCCTTGTTTTAGAAGCTAGGAGGAGATGACATCTCTAAAGGTGGCCTTTCAGGGTTAAGAACTGAAATTGGCATTTAGATTTATCCCGGAGGCTGGACGTGGCCACAGCCCTCAGCAAGGGCGCGCCATCACCACAATGATCTGTGTTGTTTTTGGCACTTGACAAGAAATGTTTTCACAAGACCTAAGTGTTTTGTCTGGGAAGGGAGAAGAGAGCTGCCAGCATTTGGCTTCATTTGGGGATTTCTCCTTTTTTTTTTTTTTCACTCTAGCTGTGTGTAGTCTGTATGCCTTTCTTCTTAACCTTTAAAGATCAAGACATTTTAGTGGGGGATTTTGCACACTTGGAAGCACCTGGAAAGAGGTGCTAGGTTGCACACATGAGCTGTGTTTACAGACAAGTATGTGATAAACCACTGTGAAAAAAGGAGAGCTGCCCTCCTTCAGCTATATTTCATGGCATGTGAGATTCCCAGGTCCTTATGGACCACAGAGTCCTGGTCGTCCTATTCACCCAAGCTAGCAGATGGAGAAACACACAGGACTCGCCCTTCCACATGGGCTTCCCTGGTGGCTCAGTTGGTAAAGAATCTGCCGGCAGTGCAGGAGACCTGGGTTTGATTCCTGGGTCAGGAAGATCCCTTAGAGAAGGAAACGGCAGCCCACTCTAGTATGATTGCCTGGAGAATTCCATGGACAGAGGAGCCTGGTAGGCTAAAGCCCTTGGGGTCCCAAGAGTAGGACATGACCTAGTGACTAAATCACCACTACCAGTCTTATGAGTACATCAGGTCCTTCAGGTGGACCGGATCCTGGACTGAGTGCTGCTGGAGTCAGACAACTTCCCCAGAACTGCCCTTCCCCAAGGCCACACGTTCTCACACTTCAGTTTTCTTTGTTTCCATTTAGAGGAAAAGAATATTTTGTTGTAGTCTAGTTGATTTACAGTGTCTTGTTAATTTCTATTGTCCAGCAAAGTGATTCACTTATACATATGTATTCTTTCTCAAGGGCTTCCCAGGTGGCACTAGAGGTAAAGAACCACCTGCCAATGCAGGAGACTTAAGAGATGTGGGTTTGATCCCTGGAGAAGGGCATGGCAACCCACTCCAGTATTCTTGCTTGGAGAATCCCATGGACAAAGGAGCCTGGCAAGCTACAGTCCATGGAGTCACAGAGAGTTGGACACGACTGAAGTGACTTAGCACGCACACATATTTTTCTTCATATCTTTTCCATTATGCTTTATCACAAGGTATTGAAAGTTCCCTGTGCTATACTAGTAGGGCCCTGTTGTTTATCCACGCTACATGTAATAGATTGTACCTGCTAATCCCAAACTCCTAAGCCACGCCCTCCTGCCACCCACCATGGTTGTTTGTTTTCTGTGTCTGTGAATCTGTTTCTATTTCATAGATAAGTTTATTTGTGTCATATTTTAGATGCCACAATGGCGACCCACTCCAGTACTCTTGCCTGGAAAATCCCATGGACAGAGGAGCCTGGTGGGCTGCAATCCATGGGATCACGAAGACTCAGCCACGACTGAGCGACTTCACTTTCACTTTTCACTTTCATGCACTGGAGAAGGAAATGGCAACCTACTCCAGTGTTCTTGCCTGGAGAATCCCAGGGACCGGGGAGCCTGGTGGGCTGCCGTCTATGGGGTCACACAGAGTCGGACACAACTGAAGCGACTTGGCAGCAGCAGCAGATGCCACATATAAGTGATATGATAGGATACTCATTCTGTGACTACTTTTTTAGAAATTCCATGCTAAAAATTATATCCAACTCCAGGTCTAAAGCACAATGAAATCTGTGCTCCAAGGAATACTATTTTGGAAGAAATGCTACAGTTGATATTTACAACACTGAAGGTTGAGTTAAGGAAATGAGAAAAAACAGACTCATAGTGATGACTTGGTTTTTCAGTGCCCGTGGGTGAAATTGCACCTGACTAAGGTGCTTATTTTGGGAGATCCCGGCTCAGCACTTCATCCGTCACATGAGCAATGACGTTGGTAACAGAACCCAAAGAAACAAAAACCCAAAATAACAAGGAAACTACACAAGTGACTGGTTTCTTGACCCTCACTTTTCCATACTTATGGCCTTGCTGTCATTCTGATGTTGGATTCTTATGGTTCCAGTAGGCAGATGGAAAATTCTGTCTCCCCAGGCTGGAGCCCCTCCAAATGCAGTGAGCTCTGAGACTTGCCAGCTCAGGGGAGAATCCTAAATGAAAAGGGAGTTTTGAGTAGAGAAGCAGACTTGGGGTTTTGCATGGGGAAGCAGAGACTGTCTGCACACAGTGGAATGTCACGACTCCCTGGTGGAGGGTGAGGGCTGCAGCTGTGTGTCCTCAGAGCCTGAGTTGGGGGTTTCCAGGCAGGGTCCTGGGCACTACCCTTGTTTTCCCTGCCTTTGGGCTTCATCCTGTTTACTTCCTCCTGGTGAGAGTCCTAGGAGATCAGAGGGCGATGCCTCTATCCACCCTGGGGCCCTCCTTTCCTCCTGTGGTTGCAGATTTGTAGGGTGACTCACCCTGCCCTGGGGCTGGGCTGTCTGAGCCATGGTGACAGCCCTGCTCCCAGACTTGAAACCAAGAGAGCCCTGGGTGTCTGCCTTCTCCACCCAAGTACTCTCAAGATTATTTCAGGATTCTGAACTAGACCTGATGATGTCTTTTTAATGCTTTGGTTGTGGACCTTTTCAGGATGGTCAGAGTCTTTCAACCTCCAGGAGCAGGCCCCGGGAGTGGGGAAGATGCTGTTAGGGGCCCCTCCTCTGGTCTGGGAGGTGAGGTCACGGCCTGAGTCATGGAGGCCTTGGCAGCAGGACCAGAAAGCAAGGCTGGCCCTCGCCCCAGCCTGTGGGCAGCATCCTGACCTGCCCTTCTGTTCACATTGTCCTCATGACAGGCGGGTGACCTTCTGAGAGAAGACAGGGTTCTGCCTTCCAGCAGTCTCCAGCAGTCTTGGCAAATCTAAACTCATTGTTGCTTCAAAAAAGGGGTTTTAAAAATAGCATGCTCATTAAATGGAGAAACGATACCAAGGCCATTTTTCAAAACAGGTCAAAACCTTGCTCTGACGTATTCCTTTACAATTTTCATTAATAAATAAATGAAGTCATCTGGGGTGGAATATTTTCTAATATGCTTTTAGGTGCGTTGGCCTCTCTTTCTGATTTACAGATTTTGTGTCTGGTTAGTTTGTTACTGTATCCTGTGTAATCAGAGCTGTTATTTCTGTCTCAGTCTGGGTTTATATTCATATTCTAGATGGTAGATAAGATGTTTCAGAATTTCACCTTATATTTCTTGACTTTTAAAATTATTTTTTATATATCTCTTCCATCTACGTGAATGATATCAGTAAACAGTACTTCTGCAGGCTCACAATTCTCCTTTTGTTGATATTCTGTAGGTTGTTTAATAGGTAGGACATAATCTACTTTTATCCATTTTTTAAAATAAATAATACATACTCTGTAGTTTACAAGAGAAAATATCAAGGCTAAAGCTTCCCATTGTTTGGATGATAAATATGACCAAACCAAACACAAGAAGAGGACAGAATATGAGTTCTGGTTCCTTCATTCTTAGCTGCTTTGGAGAAGGTGAGTTAGTGTGTTGGAGCAAGGAGTGGAGTCCTGATGTGGTCCAGGTGATGCATGAGTCATATTGAACCCATGAGTAGGTATCAGGGTAGAGAGAGGGGTACAGAACTCAATACTTTACAGATTAGAGTGGAAACTAAACTGCTGAGTCTTGATGCTCATTAAAATCCCCAAGGTGCTTTTTGCTAGTTGTTTTCTAGCATCTTGGCTACATGAGTAATTGCTCTATCAGTCAGTCCTGCAGTTTCATTACTGCAAGGTCACTCTATCTACCATCGCATTCAGAGAGAGTGGCCTTTATAGCTGAGTTCCTTAATTCACAGACTCATACACTCATCAGGCTTTGCTTTGGGAAATGAAATAGTAACTTTTTAGCATCTATAAGTTGGAGTTTAGTTTTTTTTTTTTTCCCCTTTTCTCCTTTTCAATCATTGGGTTTTAAGTTTTTGAACAGGAAAAACATAATGCTGTCTTAAGTTTTTGCTACTAAGATTACATATATCTTATTTTTAATTAAAAAATATTTTTGTATTTATTTTTGTTTGCATCAGGTCTTAGTTGCAACAGGTGGGCTTCTCTCTAGTTATGGTGTATGGGCTCGAGTGTGTAGGCTCAGTAGTTGAGGTGCTTGGGCTTAATTGCTCTACAGCATGTGGGACCTTATTTCCCTGACCAGGTATGGAACCCACGGCCCCTGCATGGTGGATTCTTAATCACTGGACCACCAGGTAAGTCCCTTTACCCATATATTCCTATCTACCGCCACCCCCTGCCCCCTCCTCCACACATTCATTTAGTCTTTCAATAAATGTTTCCTGAGAATTTAGTACATAGACAGCAAGATGCTAGACCCAGGTGGTAAACCGATCAACAGATTATCTGCAACCTCTTGAGGCAGGCTGGAATCTGAGACCTCTGCTCCAGTGCTTGCACCTAGAGAAACATCTCCAGCAACAGATACAAAGAAACTATAAGGGATGAAAAATAACTGTGTATGAATAGTTGGGTCAAATTATGGAAAACAAGATACAAAAAGACCAAAAAGCTCAAGAAAAGACAGGTCCTGTGCCTGATCCCTGCACACAGCACTACCCAGAGGGTGGGCAGACCACCCAAGTCACCCCCTGGCCCTGACCCACCCATCTGCCCCCTTCCTTACCCTGTTTTAAGGGACCAGACTGCCCTCCCCTTTCAGGCAGTAAGCACGAAAACCTGTTACTGGTTCTTACCCCTCCTGCTATAGCAGGGGCCCCATTAAAGCCTCTCCTGAATTCCTTGTCTGGCCTCTGATCAGTTTCTGTTGATTAAAGATCTAAAAAAGCTTTGGTGGTTCAGATGGTAAAGAATCCGCCTGCAGTACAGGAGAAGCCGGGTTTGATCCCTGGGTTAGGCAGATCCTTGGAGAAATAAATGGCATCCCACTCCAGTATTCTTAACCTGGAGAATCCTGTGAACAGAGAAACCTGGCGGGCTACAGTGCAACTGAGTGACTTTCACTTTCAGCTATTTTTCACTAAAGAGCCTGAGGACCCATGTCACTCACACTCTGACCTCGTGTACTCTGCATTCTAGTGAGGACGGAAGGTGATAGGCACACACTGAAGGGAGCTATTGAGATGGTGAGGCTGGATCATGCTGTGACTGGAGGGTAATTAGTGTGACTGCAGTTTAGGAGAGGTTGTGGGGGTCTCACCAAGGTGGCTTGAGCATGGATCTGAGCGGATGGGGAGAAACCTCACATTGGGATGGCGGGAGACTCAGGCCCCTAACAGGGACCCTGCTGTGTGCTGGGGACATGTGGGGACAGCAGGGGGTGGCTGGAGCAGGCTGAGGTGATGGGATTGCTACTTCTGCAGGGGAGAAATGAAAAGGATGGTGGCTTAGATCACAGTGAAGGAGGTGGGTGGTCAGATCTGTATCCCTTCTGAAATGAGAGCAGTTAGGATTGTCGAGGGTTCTGAGTCAGTTGTGAGGAGGAATCTTGAGGCTCTGGCCTGCAGGTCTGGACAGGCATTAAGGTCTGTGGCCCGTATATATGTCTTAAGAGGCTTCAGGCAACTTGTTAATTGCTCTCTTAGCTACCAGGGTCACATGACTTGTTTGTGATCATGAAAGGATGTATAAGATGCAAATTGGTGATGGATTTTGTTGTCCATATTAATAATGATAAGCAATCATACAAAACAGAAAGAGACTCACAGACTTTGAGAATGAACTTATAGTTGTCAGGGGGAAGTTTGGGATGGACATGTACACACTACTGTATTTAAAATGGATAACCAACAAGAACCTACTGTATTGCACAGGGAACTCTGCTCAATATTATGTGGCGGCCTAGATAGCTGGGGAGTTTGGGAGAGAATGGATACATGTATATGTGTAGCTGAATCCCTTTGCTGTTCACTGAAACTGTCACAGTATTGTTAATTGGCTATACCCTAATACAAAATAAAAAGTTTAAAGAAATACAAAAATCTTCTACAAAAATTACAAGAAAAAACCCCCAGAATTTATTGATTGTTAAAAAAAATAATGATAAAACGATCAATATGTGTGAGTTTAAGAGCAACGATGAACAAGAAGAAAAAGAATGTTGTCTTGATTTGGAAGGCTAGCTGCTTACTTAGTGGAAGACTGGCCCTTTTTATTTTAGCCAGAGGCAGGTTGTACTGGAATAAATTCCATTTAATATTAAATACACTTCACACCGGGCTTCCCAGGTGGCCCAGTGGTAAAGAATCTGCCTGCCAGTGCAGGGGATGCCAGAGATATAGATTCGATCCTCCAGTTGGGAAGATCCCTTGGAGTAGGAAATGGCAACCCAATCCAGTATTTTTGCCTGGAAAATTCCAAGGACAAGGAACCTGGCAGGCTATAGTCCATAGGGTTGCACAGAGTCCGGCACAACTAAACATTCATGCACCGCACCACCACACTTGATACTAGTGCTTACTGCTTACCATACAAAGGACACGTATTAATGCATATTTATGTACATTGATTCCTTTAATCCTCACAAAAACCAAGCCAAAGATGGCTTGGATTCCCAACTTGAGGAGGATGTGAGCCATGAGCCACTTGCCCAGAGTCAGGGGCTTCAAGCAAAGCAGTCTGGTCCCAGGATGCCTGCCCTTAATCACTGTGACATCTTTCCTCTAATTGCCACCCTCTTGTACTGGCCACCTCATGCGAAGAGTTGACTCATTGGAAAAGACTCTGATGCTGGGAGGGATTGGGGGCAGGAGGAGAAGGGGACTACCGAGGATGAGATGGCTGGATGGCATCACCGACTCAATGGACGTGAGTCTGAGTGAACTCCGGGAGATGGTGATGGGCAGGGAGGCCTGGCGTGCTGCGATTCATGGGGTCGCAAAGAGTCGGACACGACTGAACGACTGACCTGAACTGAACTGTGTTGCAACGGCAGGTCCATTGGTTAAGACCTGAACAAACTTAGTGACTTGTGGTTTCACTTCTAATTTTCATAACTCTTATTTGTGCATAGTTGATTTACAATGTTGTTTTCATTTCCAGTGTACCGCAGAGTGATTCAGTTGCACGTGTATGTATGCATGCATGTGTGCTAAGTTGCTTCAGTCATGTCTGACTCTACGTAACCCTGTGGAATGTAGCCCACCAGGCTCCGCTGTCTGTGGGATTCTCCAGGCAAGAATACTGGAGCGGGCTGCCATGCCCTCCTCCGGGAGATCTTCCCGACCCAGGGATTGAATCTGCATCTCTTTTGGCTCCTGCATTGGCAGGTGGATTCTTTACCGCTGTTGCCACCTGGGAAGTCCATACGTGTATGTATACTTATTCTTTTTTCAGATTTGTATCGGTCATTACAAAGTGTTGAGAACAATTACCTATACTATACAGTAGGTCTTTAGGAGTTAACTTTTATATGTAGTAGTGTGTATATGTCAGTGTTTACAAATAGCCAGGACATGGAAGCAGCCTAAATATCCATCAACAGATGAATGGATGAAGAAGATGTGGTTCATATATACACAGTGAAATATTACTAAACCCTGGAAAAGAGTGACATCATATGGTTCTATTTCTTCAATCTCAAGAAATCACTGGGGACCCTGAGTACCCTGGACGTTTTTCTCTCTGGCATCACATTCTTGTTTTTTCAAGAAAGACTGGACATTTGGGATGAGAAGAATCCATAGAGGAAGAAAAGGGTGAAAGTATGACTTAGTGGAGCCCGGAACTGAGTTTGAATCCTGGTTGACCCATTTGTTAATTCTAAGATCTTATCTTTGTTACCTTTCTGAGTTGCTAGGTATTGGATTTGGAGAATTTTAATATTAAAAATGACCTCACAGAATAACAATAATGAAAACTAGGAAAATGCCTGACTTTCTTTATATATTTGACTATCTCTGCCCATCTTCCTGGCTATGGAAGCTGAAAATGAATGTAGGAATTTCTAGGGCAAATTGGATATAATTGAAAAAAGGTTTGATGCAAGAGGGTAACAGGACAGGGCAGTGCAGCCCCAGAGAAGACCACTCAAGAACGAATCTGCATGAGTTCATTCAGATCAGTGGTTGTCAGACCGGAGTGTTCATTGGAACCTTCTGCGATTTTGTTAAAATATAAATTTTGCTTCAGCAGTCTTGGGTGGGGCCTGAAAGTCTGTTTTTCTGTCAAGCTGATGGGATGCTGGTGCTGCTAGTCTGGGGACCACACTCTGTTACCAAACAAAACTTGGGTCTGCTTGCCCACCTTGCTGCAAAGCCAACCCCCTAACACGAGGTTGTGGCCAAGACAAGTACAGCTTTTATTGCAAGAACCAGACAAGGAGAATGGATAGTTCATGCTCAAAAAGACCTGAACTCCTTGGTGACTTTTAAGGAAGGATTTTTGAAGGCATCGTTTGAAATGAGGGCTGCAGGGTGCATGCCTATCCTCTGATTGGCTGGTGATGAGGTAACAGGGTGGTGGTTCAGGAATCTTAATCATCAACAGTCTGGTTCCAACCAGCCCAGGGTCTAAGTGTTGTGGTCAGCATGTAGTCACCATCCTCCACCTGGGTGGGAGTCTTAGATTCTACAGAATTCAAAGATAATGTGTCAGATTGTTCTGTGTACCCCTTGGGGAGGAACTTGGACTCTGTTTTATCATTCAACTATTGTTTAAGCTATCATTGCTTTTCTTATTTAACTGCTTTTCTTTTGTTTCTGCTTGCCCTCCCTTCCCTAATTAATAACTGCTTGAGTCTGCTGTTTGGAACTTAAGGAAAGTTTAGGAGACTAAAGCCTTTTCTCTACAAACAAGAAATGGGTAAAATGGAAGGACTTTGCACTCGGGAGGGCCAGATTCCCGCTCAGTTTGGGGACGAGCAGGGAATTATCAAGATACATTTATGGCCACTAGTCTGTTCTCTATATCTGCGTCTTCGTTCCTTCCCAGTGATTCATCAGTACAATTTTTCTAGATTCCATACATATGCATTAATATACGACATTTGTTTTCCTGTTCCTGGCTTACTTCACTGTGTATAACAGGCTCTAGTTTTATCCACCTCACTACCACTGACTCAAATTCTTTCCTTTTTTTGGCTGAATAATATTCCACTTTGTATATGTACCACATCTTGTTGTACAGCAGAAACCCACACAATATTGTAAAGCAGTTTCCCTCCAATTAAAAATACATTAAAAAAAGAACAAATACATTTATGAAGTACATGAGAAGTGATAGTCAACATCAGGAAGACATTCTTCTAGAGCATTTCAAAGGTGAGGTGAGCTGCTTCATCGAGGACTGTTCCCCAGTCACTGTTGATGTTCTGAAGGTTGAGCCACACTCGCATCTTGTCTGACCCACTGGTATCCGGTAAGCTTACCTGGAAGTGGATGGAGTCTTCAAATGTCTTGTTTAGATGGGTTTGTCGGGGAGAGCTGACTCATTGGAAAAGACTCTGATGCTGGGAAAGATTGAAGGCAGGAGAAGGGGGCAGCAGAGAATGAGATGGCATCACTGACTCAATGGACATGAGTTTGAGAAAACTCCATACGGAGATATGGAAGGTCAAGAAAGTCTGGTGTGTCACAGTCCATGAGCTTGCAAAAGAGTCAGACACAACTAAGGAACTGAACAGCATCAACATCTGGGGGAGAGAGTCTGAGTCTGTCTGGACGATGACACCACTGAGAACATATGTTTTCAGGGGAATTTACTCAGTGAGAAGATGATCAGATGAGATACTGTTAATACTCAGTTCAGCTTTGTGATGGGTCTTTAAATTAGACACTGATTCCAGCTAAAAGCGATACTCTGAGATCTGCACAGCTTCTCTTTAACACAAGTTACTAAACTCAAATCACAAAGTTTCCTAAGAGTTTTAAATGGAAACTATTCATTGTCACGGCCACATGATCTGTGTCCACAATGTTGTAGTTACATACACTGTATACACACACAGACGCACATGTGCGTGCATGCCAAGTATATTGTGCCTACTGTGCCTTCTAATTTATTGCTACTAGTATTTTTTTGTCAGTTTTAAGCCATGGTAATGTGTGCACTTATTTCTCAGAAGCTTCCAAACTTTAGCCTTCTAGAAATGTAAATGGATAGGCCATTGTGATGGAGCAGAAACACTCTCTTTATTCCTCAGTGTTCACACAGCTGTCCTGTTACTAGAAAAAAGTGCCTATTTATGGGAAGTGTGTTTTCTCTCCTCCTGCTGAAACTTAAAGGCTTATTTCCAAATATTTCTGGAACAATCACCTGTTAAATGATAGTGATCTTATGCTTTGTAGATATTTTTCGCAGGAGAGAAGATAAGCTAGAAAAATAAAGTACATTAGATGTTGGAAAAATGTCCCAGACTTTTTGAATCCTATTTGCGTTGCACCCGGGACCCCCCTCTCTGGCCAGGCTTCAGAAGCGCCAGTGAGCACAGGGGAATGGTATGTATTTATACTCCTGTAAATAAGATCCTGTATACTCTGCCTGGGAACATGCAGGCAGTCCTTTTATGGTCAACCAGGGGGTTTTCCTCTGGCCTTTAGGCAGACGGTGGGGCTAGGAGCTGAAGAGTGTATTTTTATACCATCCATAAAAAGGGTTTCACAAGGTAGTTCCCTTTTATAAAATCTTAGAAATGGTTTTGTAATGCTTGTCTTTATTCTCTGATGGGTCATCCAGGAACATATGCAGACAGACTACATTTTTGGTGTTTATTTTTTTCAAGTTCACCTCTGTTCCTGTGCAGTGTTTAGTTTTGTTAATATATTCTACTTATAGAATAGACAACATCACCTTATTACTTTGATGATGTCTTCTTATGTTCAGAATTGCTAGGGCTCCTTCCAGGAATATATGATGTCTTATTTTGTCCCTTGAGTAACTTCCGCATTTGTCTTTGAGGAAGAATGTCGCCTATTCTATACCCAAGAAAATTACTAACCAGTCCAAAAAGATAATAGCTGAGTCATTTTAGGAAGCACCATTGCACAAACACATATTTGATATTTTCTTTGTATTTGTCATTATTTTTAATAGCAAATGATATTAAGATCAATCATAATAACATTATTTAAAAGCTTACACATTCTAGAAAATGATAGAACTGACAAGAAAATGTACTGTTTCTGTCAGCATAATTGCCCTAGGAAAGATGGCTGTGTGTCCAACTTGAAATCCAAGATTTTCTCTAGAACTGCAGCATAGACTCTGCAGAGGCAGTGGTCCGTTATCTTGTTCAGTTCCTCATTTGTAAGGGACCTCTTCATTTCAAAATTTTCTAGATGGTGCTCAACCGCTTGGAGAACATTTTAAATAGCATTACCTAATAAACTATGTACATTATTAAAGCAAAATTCTCTCCCTCTTATCTTCTACTCATCTCATAGATCTGTGCCCGCCCTTCAGACCCCAGTTTAGCAATCCCTGTGTTTGCTTGGCTTCCTTCATAGTCCCCAATTCAGTACTTACTGAGCACCAACTGTGTACTGAACCATTGGTCCAAACTTCTTGGTCTTAAGATCTCCCTTTTTTTTTTTTTCTTTTGGCCTCACTGTGCAGCATTCAGGATCTTGGTTCCCTGACCAGGGATTGAACCTGATTCCCCTGCATTGGGAGTGTGGAGTCCTAACCACTGGACCCCCAGGGAAGGCCCCAAGATTCTCGTATTCATGACAAAACTATTGAAGATGACAGAGAGCTTTTATTTGAATGGATTATATCTATTGATATTGATCATATTTGAAGTTAAACTGAGGAAGCTTCAGCATACTTATTCATTTAGAATTAGCAGCAATAAATATTAATGAGAACCTGTTTTATGGAAAAAAAAAAAACCCTTCTATTTTCTAAAGAAAAAAACGAGTTAGTAAAGTGGTGTTGCTATATATAGTTTTCAAAAGTCGTTTTAGTGTCTGGCTTCTCTACTCAGTTTGCTGTGATGTGTGCATCAAGCAACCTCAGTAAAATATTATTGAATGTTGGTGGGAAAAGAACTTTGACCTTACAGACCCCCTAAGGTTCCCAGCACACAGTTTGAGAACCCCTGTGCCAACCATGGGTATAGATTGGTACACAAAGAGACACTCGTCTTGGCTTTCATGGACCTGAGTACTGTTTATTCTCGTAGTATGTACAATTTTTCTTTTTAATTATTATTTTTCTCCTTTCCTACCCTTCTTTTTAATTATAATGTTTTAACTCTCCCCCTTACAGTGAAGTCTCCATAAAAGACTCCTTGTTTTTGATTCTTACTTACTGGTTTATTTTTCTGGTTTACATTATTAGTAAACATTTATGGAGGGAATGGATAAAGTCAACTGTTTATGGTGTTGAATATACGCTTTCTAATCCCATATTTGGGGCTTCCCTGATGGCTCATGGGCTTCCCAGCTGGAGCACTGGTAAAGATTTCGCCTGCCAAAGCAGGAGATGCTGGAGACGTGAG
This sequence comes from Oreotragus oreotragus, assembly GCA_006410675.1. Classification (NCBI taxonomy): domain Eukaryota; kingdom Metazoa; phylum Chordata; class Mammalia; order Artiodactyla; family Bovidae; genus Oreotragus; species Oreotragus oreotragus. The sequence goes on along the minus strand of SJYX01020993.1, from coordinate 120,362 downwards.
TTCGATCTCTGGGTTGAGAAGATCCCCTGGAGAAGGAGATGGCAACCTATTCCAGTGTTCTTGCTGAGGAAATCCTATGGACAGAGGAACCTAGCAGGCTACAGTTGAAAGGGTCACAAAGAGACATACCTGAAGCAACTTAGCAGCAGCAGCAGCAGCATAGACACGACTCAGAATCTTAGAGAAGGCTGGCTTCAATCTGCCTGGAGGAAGTGCTGTACTTTTTGAACTTTTTCAAGATACTTGGAAACTGATACAATTGAGCCTTGAACAACACAGGTTTGAATTGCCTGGGTCCACTTCTATGCAGATTTTTTCCATAGTAAATATACAGTACTATACAATCCAAGATTGTTTGGCTCTGAGAATATGGAAGAGCTGTGGGTTTGGAGGGCTGAGTATATGTTATATGTGGATTTTCGCCTTCCCAAAGGGTTGGTGCCCTTACCCCCGACTTTGTTCAAGACTCAACTGTAGTGAAGTACTTAGGGAGGAAATGATGTTTTTAAATTTGAAAATAATTGACTTTATGTAATAAGAAGATGGTTTCCTTTACAGTTCCTTGACTATGACCAGTAGTTTGATTCTTTAAATATCTATTTCTAGTAGTTCACATTGTTCAACATTATAAAAAACCTTTTATCTGTGAAGAGTCTACCTGAATTAGTATTAATCTATTCAGATATCATGAGGAAATGAGAAAATTGGCTTTCTTTTGTAATGATTGTAAGTGAAAAGCAGTACAGTCTTATAAAGCATCTGCAATTGTTTACCCGTTTCTAAGACTTTCTTTCCAATAAGTCACTGACAGTTTCATATTGGGTGTTGTCGTTTAGTCGCTAAGTGGTGTCCAGAGCTTTGCATCCCCACGGACTGCAGCACGCCAGGCTCCTCTCCTCCACTGTCTCGCGGAATGTGCTCAAATTCATGTTTGTTGAGTCGGTGATGCTATCTAACCACCTTATCCTCTGCCACCCCCTTTCTCTCCTGCCTTCAGTCTTTCCCAGCATCAAGGTCTTTTCCAATGAATTAACTCTTTGCATCAGGTGGCCAAAGTATTGGAACTTCAGCTTCAGCATCAGTCCTTCCAATGAATATTCAGAGTTGATTTCCTTTAAGATTAGTTTTGAATAGTTTGATCTCCTTGCAGTCCAAGGAACTCTCGAAAGCCTTCTCCAGCACCACAATTTGAAAGCATCAATTTTTCGGTGCTCAGCCTTCTTTATGGTCCAACTCTCACATCCATACATGACTACTGGAAAAATAGTTGCATCTTTTGTCTTTATTATCTTTCCCAGCATCAAGGTCTTTTCCAATGAATTAACTCTTTGCATCAGGTGGCCAAAGTATTGGAACTTCAGCTTCAGCATCAGTCCTTCCAATGAATATTCAGAGTTGATTTCCTTTAAGATTAGTTTTGAATAGTTTGATCTCCTTGCAGTCCAAGGAACTCTCGAAAGCCTTCTCCAGCACCACAATTTGAAAGCATCAATTTTTCGGTGCTCAGCCTTCTTTATGGTCCAACTCTCACATCCATACATGACTACTGGAAAAATAGTTGCATCTTTTGTCTTTATTCTTTGTCCTGCCAATGTGAAACTGGTATCAGGGTGGATGGTCTTGTATCATGGAGGCAATATCTAAGAAGTATTTTGTACAGCAAGGATCAAAGTTAGGAATCAAAAGTATTATATAAGACATGCTGAGAATCAATACCTTACAAGAATATGTTAATTTGACTTTTTATGATGGCATGTCAATATCATAATATATTTTTAAATTTAATTTTTATTGTATATTGGGCTATACTTGATTTACAATTTGTGTTAGCTTTAGGTGTACAGCAAATATTAAGAATATGCATTCAGCTATAAATATACATATGTTCATTCTTTTCCTATTCTTTTCCCATATAGATTCTTATAGAATATTGGTTAGAGTTCCCTGTGCGATACAGTTTATGTATAAGAGTGCATATATGTTAAACCCAAACTCCTAATGTGTCCCTCCTTTCTCCTTTGGTAATGTTAAGCTTGTTTTCTATGTCTGTGAGTCTGTTTTGTAAATAAGTTCATTTCTATGATTTTTTTAGGTCCACTGCAAGAGATATCATACACTATTTGTCTTTCTCTGTCTGACTCACTTCACTTAGCAAGATAATCTCTAGGTCAATCCATGCTGTTGCAGATGGCATTATTTCATTCTTTTCATGTCTGAGGAGTATTCCACTGGTTACAGGAACCGCATCTTCTTTATCCATTCATCTGTCAGCAGGCGTTCAGGTTGCTTCTATATCTTAGCCGTTGTAAACAGTGCTTCTGTGAACACTGGGGTGCATGTATCTTTCTGAGTTATGGTTTTCTCCGCAAAGATGCCCAGAAGTGGGCTTGCTGGATCACACAGTAACTTTCATTTTAGTTTTTTAAGGACCCTCCATACTGGTCTCCATAGTGGCTGTACCAATTTACATTCCCACCAGCAATGTAGGGAAGGGTTCCCTTCTCTCCACACCCTCTCCATTTATTGTTTGCAGACTTTTTGATGATGACCGTGCTGACCGCTGTGAGGTGATACCTCATTGCTTTGCATTTCTCTAATAATTAGTGGTATTGAGCATCTTATGTTTTGGTAAGATATATTATTTAAACAAACCACAATTTAACTATGCAATGATACAACATTTTCTTTGTATATTTTCATTGACTTGTGATACAATTCTGAGGTAAATTCCTCAATCTCATGTAAATGAAAAATGTGTTTTCCTATATAATATATGAGATCTGTATAGACTCCTGTTTTCAAGTCCTCTTATTTATGAACCTAATTATGTTTTTCAGGTTCATGAGAGAAAATCCAGGAGTGAGAATAGGCCTTGCTGATGAAAGGATTTTCTTTCATGCAGAGTTGAACTTGCTTGTTATTTCTTGTTTCTACATCTGACTCATGGAGTTATTTTTGTAGTGAATTCACTTTGTTCATGATGTCAGCATTACAGGTTTACATATATGTTGTATAATATAATTTAAGATAATATTTGGACCAGAAAAAAACGTAACTTTCAAGTGGTGATGTAAGTTGGACTGTGGAATATGGCCAGGCATACCTTTGAGCCTGAAGAGTAATGATATATAAATTAAATATCAGAGGATCTCTAATTAATTCATAAAGCACACCTAGACTTTATTCACTCACAGCCTGAGAGAAGCTGCAGACAAGGGCACAGCTTCTTTCCTGGTGAAGGCAGTGATCTCTGACTTGCCATTCTCTTTCCTTGGGGGTATCCAGATCATTCATCTTCTGATACATCTCTCTTTTGCTTTTTGGATAAACTCTACATTCTTGAGCATGGCTTCCAAAGCGTCCAATCTGGTCTTTCCTCTTCTACTCTCTACGTGGCGTTTACCTCTTGGCCCTACCTGTGACTCACACTGCACAGATAGAGAAGTTCTGTCTCCTCCCAGCTCCACCTCTTCCCCGTGACGGTTTCGTGTTAGCTCTCAGTTCTGTCTTGCTTGGTCCTGGAAGCCTTCTCTTCCAGGGATCTTTTAGCCGTGTTACATGCTTCTCCTTGCTTTTGTGAATATTGACCACCTGTTTACTGAAGTTAAATTTTGATGTGTGTGTCACCTTCCACTGTTTTTTAATCAATTGTATTTACAGTTTTCTTTTCACAAAAATGGAATATTATGATTCATCTGCTTTGTGGTTTTTCACAGGATAATAAAATGCCATGGATATAAAATATTAGTTGACAGCAGTATTTTGTTCATGATATGCTGCTCCTTTCAATTCATGTTCTGTAATTCCTTAATCAGTTCTCTATTGAAATATTTTGATTCAGGTGTTTTTGTATTTCTGTGAGCAGTGATGTGATAATTATCCTTTATAGATATATTTTGTTTTAAAACACAAGCAATTACTCATTTTGTGTAGAATGATTTCAGTACAGTACTGGTAAAGTTGAACATTTTTCTTCTTTCTTTTAATTTGTAGTCATCTGCATTTCTCTCTTGGCAGGTACATCTATATAACCTGGGTCTAATTTTTGTGTTGGTAAATTTTTTTTCTCATTATGTGTTAGATTATATTTACAATTAAGAATTCATTACATTGACACAAGTCTAGGGAGTATTTTCTCTCGTTTAAGATTTGCTTTTCAATTTGTGCACAGAAGAGAAAAGAGAGGTAATCAAAGAGATGTTTTTAACAATAGTTTTATCTCTTTCTCTATGAAATAGCAAATAGTTTTTGAATGAAGTATGAGTATGATCTGGCTCCTTTTATGTAGGAACCAAAGCTGCTGGGACGGATTGTACTAAACCCGTATTGGGCTCCTTATCCTTGTTACTTTTTGGCTGAAGACCTTACCTTTCTCTTTCCTTGTGGAGGCCACCAGGCCCTTGGTATTTGGAGTTTTTTGCCTCTTAGGACTGGCTGTATCGATTGACATGTTGGAATTTAACCCTCCAGTTCTTCTTGCTTTAAGGTTCCCGAGGACAAGAACAGAGACTCTCTGCATTTGAAAGGTTTTATTTTAAGTAGCAGACATTTGGTCATTAAAATGGTTATGACTATTTATAAAAACACCTATAATTGAGTCAGACTGCTTTGTTGAAGGGATGAATGAAGTTTAGGGGGGCCACTGGCTTCAGTGCATACTTTGAAACAGCAACTCCCTAAACCGTTTTCTGTTAGTGCCTTTGGAGTTGAGACATTCCTTTCCTCCTCTCCTCATCCCTGACTGAGCATGTGCCCAAAAAGTGGAGAGCCTGATGGAGACCAGAGCAACAGCCTTGCTGAAGGTTGGGCCGTCATCCAATAAGCTTACCAAATGCAGGGACTCAGAAATTTATGGTGGAGAAGAGATTTGCACTTGAGACAAAATCAGAGTTTTTGCTTCCGCTCGTTAACCTTCCTGACCTGTTTTTCCTACGAAGTCACAGAGGTGGGCATTTGCCAAAGAGGTTTGGGAGGAGATGTCTCCTGTGGCTGGTGGGGTCCTGGCAGGAAACAGGTGGAAACTTAATGTAGAAGAAACCTTAAATATAACAACAAAGCCATTCTATGTTAACTTAAATAACGTAATTTTATGAAACAGAAAATCGCATTTTCCAAAGAAGAATTTTATTGATAGTGCTGGAATTCTTTTATGTTTTTGCCAATTTCTTTCACATCTGGTCTATTGGAAGACAGCTTGGTGTTTGCATCCCTGTCTGCACTCAGTAAATTGTGGTATCAGGTCACATTGATGTTGGCAAAGTTCATTGCACACGCATGACAGAATGAGTGTGAAAAATGCAGAATGGATGTTAAGATTGTTATGAAAATCATTTTGAGCTCATGGACTCCTTGAAAGGCATTTGGGAGCACCCGGGGTACCTGGGCCACTTAGCGAGTCCCTAATTTGAGGACAAAGGGCCTCCCATGTGGCTCAGTGGTAAAACAACAATAATTTGATGACTGGAGTTCGAGGGAGAAGGGAATAAATGCACAGCCAGGACTTAAACAAGGCAAGGAGCAGAGGTAGAGGACTCAGTTTTCTCCTCTTTCTGTCCTCTGACTTGGACCAGTAACCCGGCTGGATGCTGGAGGGCAGGGGCACCAGGCCTGGTGGCCTGTGAAGGTCAGCACTCGTGGGCACAGTGCAGGACAGGAAGGGTGCAGGGTGGGGGAGGAGGGACAGTGCTCACCGCAACAGAGGGTGAAATAAGGGGGAAAGGACAAAAGGGCTCAGTGCTGGCCTTTGTAGGTCACAGAGAGAGGCCTGAAGCTGTCTGATGTTTTGTTTGAAAGACACAGTAAGAGACTTAGGAGGCAAATTCATAATGTTACTCCTTCCCCACCCTTGAAGAGGAGTGAGTTGAGGGGGTGCAGGTTGTGGGGAAGAGAAAGACTGATGCCAAATCCGGCCGCTGAATTAAATCTTGAAGTTTCGGGTGATAGGAAAGAACAGCTTTATTATTGCTTTGCCATGCAAAGAGGGCCACTGCCAATACTGTGTGTCCTGACCTGGAGGGGGTAATGAGGAGTTTTATAGGAATTGTTCAAAGAAGGGTGTGATCTGCTCATGGACATTCTTCTGATTGGTTGGTGTTGAGGTAATCGGGAGTCAACATCATCAGCCTTCTGGTTTCAACTGGCCTATGGGTCTGTGGGCAACATATAGTTAACTTCTCCCACCTGGTGAAAGTTTTAGCCTCTGTGTGTCTGTGATCAGTTGCTTCACTCATGTCTGACTGTGCGACCCTATGGACGCTAGCCTGCTAGGCTCCTCTGTCCATGGGATTTTCCAGGCAAGAATACTGGAGTGGGTTGCAATTTTCTTCTCCAGGGTATCTTCTTGATCCAGGGATTAAACCCGTATCTCCTTCATTGGCAGGTAGATTTTTCCTTGAGACACCAGGGAAGCCCCATTTGTTAATTTTACATAGTTCGGAAAAGAATGACATACATTTTGTTTATGTTTTAATGTTTTAAGAAGTATGTACTTCTTAATTTTCACTTTCCTTGATTGCAAGGGTCTGTATTTTTTCTTTCTTTCTTTTTTTTTTTTTTGTGGTTTGCTTTATTTTTGACTGGTCTATATGGCATGCAGCAGCTTAGTTCCCTGACTGGGGATCAAACCCAGGCCCCCTGCAGTGGAAGCGTGGAGTCCTAACCACTGACTGCCAGGGAATTCCCAGGGCTATGTTTTTAAATGGTGTATTCCTGTTGCTTAATATAAGATCTTGTGTATTACATAACATCAGTTATTATTTTCTGTGGTAGCTACGTTCTGTAAGATCATTGCAGATGTAAAATAGTGAATACCCAACCATTGTTCCTAGGGGAAATGTAGGATGAGGTTCCCATGAGCCCTTGGTCACAACCTGGTTTTATGTGTGTCTCTGTTTAAAGACAACTCATTTTTCTGAATTTTTAATTCATGACAACTGAACCCATAGCCAGTGGCATATAATTCCTGTCTGAACAAAGCTTCCCTCACACCCATAAGAGTCATCACAAAGTCAGCACTTTCAGTGTGGGGCTCTTGAAAACACTGAAATCTCCCCAGACTCACAGAAATGAGGAACATGAAGAGGAAAGGAAACTCATTCGCAGGATGGGATTGAAATCACAGACGAGTGCTCCATGGACACCAGCGGATCCTGGGCCTTGGGGACTGTATCCTGCTGGGCCCCAGACGATGACGGCTGTTCCTCATGTTGATTTCATGCTAGCAGATAACTTTTAGCCAACCGAACATTATAAAACATAGATTCCAAAAATAGCGAGACTCTACTCTAGTGCTTGCCAACGAATGTGAAAAGGTGAGCAGCATTTCGTTATATGAGTGGAATGCACGGCCAGCGTCTCCCAGCGTCCCAGAGTCTCTCTGCTGTAGCCAGGAGCGCCCTCACGTTCTTTTGTCTGGGTCTCTAGACAAACTTGTGTGTTTGCTGAGATTTTGGTTGAGGTGAAACAACTCAGACTCTGAGAAGTTATGGGGGCCTTAATGGTTGGAGTCTCTAAAGTGTCTGGCTCCACCGGTGATTGGTATTAAATATGAACTCTCTCCACACTCTCTTTTTGTTCCCACTTTGAGCACAGAGTAGCATTTGTAGGTTGACTTCCTTTAACCAGATAGAGTAAATATACCTGCCTGGGTATCAGAAAGCTAAACCTAAGTGCATTCATTCATAAAAAATTTTCAGTGTTGCCCTTAGAAATGTGAACTGTAGTAAATGTGAGTAGGAGATGAATACAGACAGACTGTTGATCAGAGTAGAGTCTTTGTGTATTTAGAAGTTCCTAATAATGGATTAGATTGGCATGACGTTGGTATATAGAGAGCTCTCCTCACTGCTATTTTGACATTTTCTAAAATATGGAGCTATTTGAAAGCTAACTCATCTTATAAATGTTATGACCAGGTATTGTATGTTTTTAAAATGTTGCCATGGTATACTTTTTAGGAAGAATGTATGAACAATTTTCAAAGGAAAGACACTCCTAAAATAAAAGTACGCAGGACTACCTGAGAGTTTCCTGTTCAGCAGATGTAGATTAAAAAAAAAAAAATCCTCTCATAAATGTGATGTTTAAAATCCACACAAAGATACGTTCCACTGTAAGTATAAACCATAATTCTGAATAAATATCTCCGCTTCAGTTTAAGAGGATGGTTAGCATAGCTAATGTCTGGGTGGTCCAGGGCTTCCAGGGATGGGAGCCTCTATCTCTGCCCTGGTCCCAGCTGTGAGCCATGGTGGATGTGTGAGGTCTTCAGGAGTCCCCTGGGTGTGTTTCCTGGACAGTAAGGAAAGATGAGCCTCCGCCACTCCTCCCAGAACGCCTGCCCAGTGGCTGGCCTGTGTCCCCAAGCCCATGCACTGACCAGGGAGATGGCGTGATCCCAGGCCACTTAAGCCTTTGTTGGATCTTGGCCTATAAGTGTTCTTCCCAGTGGAAATACAAAACTCCTGTCCCCTAGCTGATAGACACTCTTAACAATCTTCTCATTGTCACTGTGCAGCTATCTGTTCAGAAGGTCTCCATTACTTTAGGAAAAGTAATACAAAAATGCTTTCATCTGTGTTGCGTTATTCCTAATACAGAAGCGCGCATGCCTGCTGGGGAGCTGAGTTGGACCTCTGGGTTTCATGTTCTACAGGTCAGAATTCGGAGGCTGTCACATCCTTTGCTTTCAGGATTCTTGTCAGTTTGGTCTATTCAGAACGATTTTGCTCATTCATAGGGAGCAAATAAAGAAAGTTAACATCATTTATGGAATTACTGGGCAGGGAAATTAGCACCGGTAATAATGTGGGAAGAGAAAAGATGCCAGGCTGAATTTCATGTGTAATAAACACATGAACCTAGATTCTTCATTGTGGCCTTTCTTACCAGGAGTCTCAGCTTTATAATGAGACTGGATTTTTGTTTACAGTTATATGACTCTGGTGGTAGTGCCTTACTTGGAGAAAGTGTCTTTTAAGATAATGTAAACAATTCATTCTGTACATTATTACCTCTCCCCTCAAAAATCTAATAATAGGGTTTCCTATTTTACAAATCCTTCATGAATCAAGCTCAAGTACCTATTGCTTTCAGCCATTCATTCACCTCTGCTATCTAAAGTCTCAGCTTTTCAGAAAGCCTTTCAATTCCCCAAATGTGAAGATTTTTGCATAGTTTTGCACATGCTCTTCCCCTTGCCTGAAATTCTTTCTCCACGTGTCTGCCTGGAAAAGTCATATGGCAATAAGTGTGAGCTAAACAGAATTTTTTTTCTTTAAATCTGTTTTTGAACATGCAATTTTAAGAGATATTTGTGTATGTTGTATATACGTTACTTGATCTTCCCACAAAGGCATTCAGGCGAGTTATAAATGAAAATGTGCTTTCCTGGAGGTTAGAAAGGTGAGTCTAATGACAGATTAATCCAGTTAGCAACCCAGCTCATTAGTTTAGATCCACACTCAAATGGCAACCCACTTGGTGTTTTCCAGCATCTGGTGTATTACCATCTGTGAGCAGACAATTTTTTTCAACATTCTACTTGGGTGGGCCTTCTGGGCAGGACCCTGCAAGCTCTGGCCTGTCAGCACTGATATCTTGAAAGGGCCATTTGAAAGTAGGAGAGGTAACTTGATGTGAACCCAAGTATTTAAAAATGTTATCAACTGTGGCTTGTATCTGTAAGTCACTGGAGGGTAAATAACTAGAGAATATTTTTCATTCTGCTCTCTGTAAAGTTTGAACACCAGCTGCCCCCACTTTTTTTTTCTTAAGCTGACCTGAGTTAACCCTTGTTGAGCAGTAAATCATTCATTGCAGGAGGAGGAGGAGGAAAGATAATGTCTCTTTGGGTCATTTGGTTGTATTCTGATGCTTTCCGGAAGGCTGGAAGAATTTACAATTACATGTAAAAAAAATGACATGTCCGCATACCTGGGGGCAAATTCAATTTTGTTTTTTAGCTAGAGAGTAGTTCTATATTTTATTGCCCTTTTTGCTATGAAAAAATGGTTTATGAACTATAAATATAATTTTTATGAGATAGATTTACTTTTTCTCCTCTTTCTTTCTTTTCTTTTCTTTCCTCCCCAACCAATATCTTACCTAGATAGCCCAACCAATATCTTACCTAGATAGCTCAGGACATAGAATTTATTATTTTTTCATGATTTCTAAATGTCAAGCAGATTATATTCATAACTTTTTTTTGAAAGTACACAGAATTAAAATATTGAATTAACACATCATGTCTATAGCATTATTATTACCATTCAGTAGTTTTCTGTAAAGGTTGACTAATTTGTCTGTTGTATCTTCTTGCAAATTGTCACTGGCACAGTTTTTTTTAACTAAAAATTTCCAAGTTGTTGAGGGTCTTAGGGCCTGATCCAGGCAGGGGTGTCATTCCAGCCCCCAACACCCATCCTGAGTTGCTCCTCATGAATTCACTTATTGCAGTTATTTCTACTGATCTTTCTTTCACAAAGATGCCATGCATGTTCTTTGAGTTTATCTCTTCTTTGCCCGTTGTGTTTTCTATTTGTTAGTTGGTTTCACTTTCCTAAACGTGCAATCTTGTATTGTTAGCTTGATCGTCCTCTTGAGACCCACCATAGGGATAAACACTTGCTTCTTCAGTGATTATAAACTTTATTCTTACAACAAGCAGTATGAGGAAATGTGATATCTCTTGTGCGCAGTGTTTTTCAGAAAGTCCTTTATGGCTACTTTTTTGTTTCGGGGAAGCTTTGAGCTAAGAAGTCTTCAAATGCCACCATAAAAGGGTATTTCTCACGGTCTCCTAAAGAGAGGCAAAAACAAGCTGGACTGGTGGGTCTGAAATGAAGGCTGTCTAGAGCTGAGTGCCGAGCATGGAAGGGGTGATATCCTCTCTGTGGTCCACGCACCCTCTCCACTCCACGCATCACTGGGGCCTGAGGACCTCTTCCTACTAGCAAGTCCCCTGTATGTCACTGTTAGCCTGCTTCATCTTCTTACCCAGCTCAGGCCTTTTCCTTTCCCTTTATACTGACCAATAATTAGTAATCCCACCTTGCAGATCCATATTTAATATGTAAATTTTCAGTCTTTAACAATAAAATCAGATCGATGGAAAAGGTGCTGTTGTTACGTACAATATGGGAACTGTATAAGTGAAATGAACAATGTAAGTGAGAAGTGATTTCTAAGTGGCTAATGATTGTTCATTGTGTGTGCGAATAATGGAAAATAATAGTCTATAGAATGAAAATGAGATGAAATTATGACTTAATTTTTTCGCCTTAAACCCGACCAAATATATATATTTGACACCATAGAAAGTGACTTACATGGAATATTTTAGACATGAATATGAAAAACCTGTATTCTAGAAATATTCACCACCTGTATCTCATTCATATATTTTATCATTTAGCAAATTGAGTTATTTAATGAACTCCAGAATTATGCTCTCTCCAATGTCTCATCTCTGTGGTTCTATAAATCTCTAGCTTTTGAAATACATCCACTTTCTATATGTTTACAGAGCAAATTCTACAAATTTGGAAAGGCTTTAAGCACCAGCTTAAATGCTACCTTTTCAGTCAAAACTTTTTATTATGATTTTGCCAGGTGGAAGTAATTCTTTCTCTTGAATTTCCATGGTCCTTTCCATGTGTCTCTCTTAGGACCATTACTGTGCTCAGTCTTTAATCTTGAAGGGTTTGTAGACCTTTAGCTCTTAAGAATGAGGATTAATATATGATATATTTAAATTTCTTACAGTTGTTGGCATGATGCCATATGTCTCTCTTTTATATTCAGTAAATCTGTTTTAATTGAGATATGGTTGTTTTACAATGTTGTGATAATTTCTAAGAAATTATGTATTCGATAATACTGAATGAATGAATGATAGAATGAGTCAGCTGTGATTACTGAAGTACATTTAACAGGTAAAGTAGAAGATGATTGACATGAAATTATTATTTGAAAGATAACAGTCTGTTTTGGAACCCATTTCTTCTTTACCTAATCTCGACTTCATATGCTGCATGTATGTAGATAACTCTCATATTTATCTCTAGTTCTGATGTTTTTCTGATTTCAAACTTGTCTTTTTTTTTTTAATCCATCTGCAAGTATCTCATAGGCATCTTAACTTGAATGAAATGATCTCTTCATTGTTTTTCTCAAATGTACTTCTCTAGTCTTCTTCCTTCTTAGTAAATGATTGCACTGACACTACCATATAAAAAGTTGTTAAAGAAGAAAGCTCCCTGCGTTTTTGATCTTGCCTCCCTCTCACCCTTGTGTGCGCACATCTGCCCAACCATGGCTTATCCTTCCCAGCATCCTGATTTTCCTGCTTTCGCTCAGGGCTCCACTATTCATTTGCACCAGAGTAATCTTTTGAAAATACAAATTACAGATGAATGTATGAAGAGGATATGGTACGTTTATACAATGGAATACTACTTAGCCAAAAAAAAAAAAAAAAGAACAAAATAATGCCATTTGCAGGAACATGGATGGATCTAGAGATTATCATACCAAGCAAAGTAATCCAGACAAAGACAAATATATGATGTCACTCGTATGGGAAAATCTGAAAAATAAAACAAATGAACTTATTTACAAAACCAAACAGACTCAGAGACAGAAAGTGAATTTATGGTTGCCAAAGAAGAAAGGGGAGGGGAGGGATAAATTAGGAGGCTAAGATGAAAAGGTATATATACTACTATGTATAGGATAGATAGATAACAAGGACCTACTGTATAGCACAGGGAACTATACTCAATATCTTGTGATAATTTATAATGAAAGATTGGAGAAGGAGATGGCAGCTCACTACAGTATTCTTGCCTGGAAAACCCCATGGACAGAGGAGCCCACAGAGGTGGGCTGTAGTTCATGGGGTTGCAAAGAGTCAGACACAACTTCAACGACTGAACACATAATGAAAAATAATCTGAAAAAGAACAAATATATATATGTGTGTGTGTGTGTGTTAGTCATCAATCGTGTCTGACTCTTTGGGGCCCCAGGGATTGTGGTCCACCAGGTTCTTCTGTCCATGGAATTCTCAAGGCAAGAACACTGGAGCGAGTTGCCATTCCCTTCTCCAGGGGATATTCCCAACCCAGGGATTGAACTTGGGTTTCTCACATTGCAGGCAGATTCCTTACCATTTGAGCCATCAGGGAAGCCTATAAATACATGTGTGTGTGTGTGCGTGAGAGTGTATAAAATGTACATAAGATCCTGTTGAGCCCATATTCCCACCAGTGTCTCCCAGTTTGCTCTGTGTGTGTGTGTGTGTGAGAAAGAGTGTATAAAATGCACATAAGATCCTGTTGAGCCCTTATTCCCACCAGTGTCTCCCAGACAGTTTGCTCTGGCATCCAGAGCTCTCTGTGGTCTAATTTTATATGTTAACTCACCCACTTTGCTCCAGACATTCTATCAGGGTAACCTTGAATGAGTATTCTAAGCTGGATCATGTTCTCCAGTTCCTTCTGTCTGGGAATCTTTTACCCTGAATCCTTCTTTCCATCTAGACACTAGCACACACATCTCCTGGTCCATTGGACTGCCTGCAAGTGCAACCTTCCTGCACACCAGTGGCATCTACAACTCACTTGAGCCTCCCTTACTGCCCAGAAGGATGGAAGGTGCCAAGAAGTTGATCTCTCTCCCCATTGGCTCGCAACCACTGATTCATAGGACTTGGTGTATAAATACCCCAGCTCCCTACCTCTCAGTACTGGGAAACTAGAAGGCATGTACATGTTCACAGGGTCTCGTGGTTTGCCCAGAAAATTATCACTAGGAATTAATTGATGCTGCTTATAATGGTGACTGGCATGATAATGAAATTCTGTTGGCTTCTTGATTTCCTGGTCTCAGTCCCCACTCTCCCACTGATGTTTCTTCCACGTCCCAAATAAACGTTTTACACCTAAATCCTTGTCCCAGTGTCCACTTCTGGGGATACAAGTATCTGAATCTGATATACTGAAACACCTGAGGCCACCAATGAACTCACCCCATTTCTACCACATCACATCATTTCAATTCTCTGTGTAGCACACACGACTCTCTGATATTTTTCTTGTTATTTTAGATAAAATGTATTAAAAATTGTTTTTCTTCCTGCTGAGATTAAGAGCAGGGTATTTTTCTGTCAGCACACCAGCAGCAAAAGGATGCTCTGTGTATTGCAGGCAGTCTGTAAATGATTGATGGAGGAGGTAATGAGTTTACACAGAGAAAAAGGGCCTGATTTCAAGAATGTGGTTGTAGGTTAAAACCGTTCAGCTGTTCCTGAATAGACACTTGACTGCACGGAATGAAGTTGTAAACTTTTGTATGACCTAGCTTTGTGGAGAACAGAAATTGGCTATTCATTTTGCCCAGGTTTACTGAGTGCCTCTTCTGTGCATTTTAGGCCAGTATGCTTGACTGTGGGGATGCATATTAAAGGGACCCTGGAAAGAATACTATTTAAACTGATGTAGCAGTCCTGAGGGGAGCGAGGGGCCATATTTCTTTTTAGGAGTAGGCATCAGCCATTTCACACTGTGCATCTTTTCTTTCTTATTCGTTCCCCCACCCCCAACAGCCTCCTGTCTTCCCACTGGCCTCTGTAACCACCCCCAACATCTGTGTTTGCTTCTTTTCTGCCCTGTATGTTCTCCCGACTATGAGCTACAGAATTGCAGGGACTGATTTTTTTTTTTCTGATTTTTAAAAATCTCTTTGTCTCCTATTCCTTGCATGTGTTAGTAAATGATGAATAAATACTTGCTGACTTATTAGATGCTGTGTCTGCTGGAAGGTGCATCACCCATTTTCGAGAGTTTTTTAGGTTATTTGAAAAGAAACTGCTAGCAGTCATTGGTCATGCTAATGTTGAGTGGAATTTGCAAAAGGAATCTTTGCTTTTATATTTCATTTAAAAAGATGGCTTGAAGAAAATGGCTTTTGAGTTTTCATTGAAACTTCTTTGTTTATTTACAAATTAATTGCCTTCCGCAGCATTTCCCTTTAGTGCTAGTAATTAAAAGTATTTAAAAATAATTAGTAACCACATCCAGACCTGATTTTCCAAATCTATTTACTGAATAAAATTGAATGGTTTGCTTACTTTCTCTTTATCATTTTTGAGCTAGTTTACTTAGCTTTTTTTTTAAAAGGCTTACAGGATTTGAGGTATATAAGTAGCTGGTCTGTAATTACACTAAACTGTTAAAAGATTTTTCAATAGTTTACCATAATTGTGGGTGGATGTGAGATGCAGACATAATGAATTAATTATACCTGATTGTGAATATATGTTAATTTTCTCATAAATTTGTGTCTTACAAAAATAAGAAATTAATTACTCTGTAGCTCTTTTGGCCAAAATAGTTACTTCAAAAACCAACAGGATAAATGTATTTGGGGACACTTTAAACAGAAGTTTTACTATGTCCAAACAGGTAACAGTGGTCTGGAACTCATGTCTAATATACAATATTATTATAATCCTTAAACCATTCTTTGGGACTTTTATATGTAAAAAGCTAGGAAATTGAAGCCTCAATTTGACATTTCATTGCTAACAGATGTCACTCTTCTGGACTAACTTTTTAAAAAATATTTATTTTATTTGTTGATTTTTTTGTCTGCATCAAGCCTTAGTTGCAGCACACAGGAACTTCATGATGGTTGTGACATGCAGGCTCAGTAGCTGAGGCCCATAGGCTTAGTTGCTCTGCTAGATTTGGGATTTGCTCATCAGGGATTGAATCCACATAGCCTGCATTGCAAGGCAGATTCTTAACTGCTGGATCACCAAGGAAGTCCCTGGACTGGCTTTAACTTAAGCCATGATTAAGGAAAATAAAATGGGTAAATCTTGCTACGGGAGATGGTACCAGTTACTTATTTTATGTATTTATTGTGTATGTTATTTGTTAGTATATTATAAGCATGGGGTTAAGATGGTATTTCTGTATTTCTTTTCTATTATAAGAGTACTATTTGATGAGATTAAGAAATGACCACTGCTGATGTATTATAATAATTTATTATGCCTTTATTGAATATTTGTAGTTCCTTGACCTGGAGATGCCCATTTTTTGCAAATTTCCACGACGAAAGTTGTAATAGACCTTAGACTTAGAACACATTTAATGTCCTCTTTGAGCTGACTGCAAATTTAAAAAAAATTGTCATTTTAAGGTGTCATCTTCTCTTATTCTACGCAACACCAATGAACTATTTCTTGATCAGTTTGTAACACACCATGAAAAGTAGGTTTTATAATATGACCAGTAACAACCAGCTCAGTGGTTGGACTGAGAAGAAGCTCCACAGCACTTCCTAGAGTTAAACTTGCACCAGAAAAAGGTCATGGTCACTGTCGGGTGGTCTGCTGGTGGTCTGATCCACCACAGCTTTCTGAATCCCGGTGAAACCGTTCCATCTGAGAAGTATGCTCAGCAAATCGATTTGATGGTATTGGTCAACAGAAAGGGCCCAGCTTTTCTTCACGACAACACTGGACAGCGCATCGCACAACCAGTGCTTCAAAAGTCAAAGAATTGGACTCTGAAGTTTTGCCTCATTGCCATATTCACCTGACCCCATCAGCAACTGATTACTGGTTCTTCAAGCATCTAGACAACTGCAGGGAAAACACTCCCACAACCAGAAGGAGGCAGAAAATGCTCTCCAAGAGTTTGTGGTATCCTGAAACGTGGATTTTTATGCTACAAGAATAAACTTATTTCTCGTTGGCAAAAATGTGTTGATTGTAATTTCTTGTTTTGATTAACAAAATTGTGTTTGAGCCTAGTTACAATGATTTAAAGTTCATGGTCCAAAGCCACAATTATGTTTGCACCTAAATATTAAGGGATAATGTGAATAAATCTCTATCTACACCCTGGGAGACTTGTCTATTAATTCCAGCTTTGGTAGTAAAATATTTTGACACCCAGAGGATCATTAGAATGAGTTCTTCACCAATAGGAAGTTGTTTCTGTAATGAGACAGTTCCACTGTCTTATTTTGGTTTTCATTTTGTTTTTATTTTCATTACTCTTAGACGTGGATTGAAAAAGATATCTCTGATTTATATCATAGAGTGTTCTGCCTATGTTCTCCTCTAGGAGTTTCATAGTATCTGGCCTTACATTTAGGTCTTTAATCCATTTTGTGTTTATTTATTTATTTTTAATTAAAAACTGTTTTTTATTGTGGTAAAAGTCACAAAACATAAAGCACACTATTTTAACCATATTTATCTGTACAGCTCAGTGACACAAAGTTGTTGTTGTTTAGTTGCTAAGTTGTATCAGACTCCTTTGTGACCCCATGGACTGTAGTCTGCCAGACTCCTCTGTTCATTGGATTTCCCAGGCAAGAATACTGGAGTAGGTTGCCATTTCCTTCACAAGGGGATCTTCCTGACCCAGGGTTTGAACCTGTGTCTTCTGCTTGGCGTGTGGATTCTTTACCACTGAACCACCATGGAAGCAAGTGGCACCAAGTACATTCATATTGTCTTGTGACTTTCACCATCATCCATTTCCTGAGGGTTTCACTTTTCTAAACTGAAACTGTGTCCCCGTTAAACATAACTCCCTGTTCCCCCTCCATATCCTACTTCCCTCCCCCAGCCCCTGGCATTTATTGGTATACTACTTTTTGATTCTATTAATTTGACTATTTATATTAGTAAATATATCCTGTGTTCTTTATTTGTATTAGTGTATGTATATTTATATTAATGTACATATTAGATTAATAATATAGAAATTATAATTAATGTATTTATTACATTTATATTAGTGAGTATAAAACTCCAGTACTTTGGCCACCTCATGCGGAGAGTTGACTCATTGGAAAAGACTCTGATGCTGGGAGGGATTGGGGGCAGGAGGAGAAGAGGACGACCGAGGATGAGATGGCTGGATGGCATCACGGACTCGATGGACGTGAGTCTGAGTGAACTCCGGGAGATGGTGATGGATAGGGAGGCCTGGCGTGCTGCGATTCATGGGGTCGCAAAGAGTCGGACACGACTGAGCGACTGAACTGAACTGAACTGATACCTAGCGAGGAGCTGGGAGATCCAGCTGGAAGGTTGGCACAGAGGTTCCATCATGCTGCTCAGCCTCAGTGGTCAGGATAAGTAGCTTGGATGATCTCCTAAGCCTGATGAAAAACCACTGGAAAGTTTTCAGGGGAATAAAACTATATGATTTGTATTTGAAAGAATCACCTGGCTTCTGTCTGGAGATGAGACACTGGGTGGGTAGGGCACTCAGGACTGCTTTCGGCAGGAGAAGGCATGGACCTGAACGTGGTTGGGGAGGATGCAGGGGCCTGGCGTGTCCTCGCTGCCACAGTGGCCTCGAGGCTTTCTCTTACCCATTCCTCCGCTCATCTTTTCTCTTGACCCTGCTTCCCATCCCTCCCCTCCACCAGCATCTTTTCCCAGCATCAGTCCATGAGGATGCTCAAGTCTTTCCCCGTCGTCTTCCCATGTGAACATTCCTTCCCCCTTCTCGAGTGAGCTGGCTCCACCCACACCTCTGCCTGTAAACGGGAGCCTTGGTCCTCCATGCGCTGCTTTACGGACGGCCTTCCGAAGTTCAGACCACTTCCTCCCTCCAGCCTCTGCCCTTCCTCTCACTGTCACAGAGACACTCCTCACACCACGTGGTGTCAGATGCTAGATACTTTTATTATGCTAATCTATGGACATTTCCAGAAGAACAGCCCTGGGTACAGTTTCTTCAGTGTTGTAGCCTAGGCCCCTAGTATTACACACAGAATGGATAAAATGAATTTTCCAGATTAGAGGTGAAACAGATCAGTCCTTTTTCAATGTCCAGCACCAGTGAACAGTTTAACTGAGTACATACTTTATATAAGAATTGAACCAGAACTCAAACACACATAGGCACTCTCTCCCCCATTGAAAAGATGAATCCTTGTGATGTGGGTACAAGCCTATGGACACTTTGCTGTATATTTCTAAATAGCACAGTACACTGATTTTCATTTTTTGTTTCCCACTAAGCTGAAGCTCCTTGAAGGCTGGGTCTAGGCCTGCATACCTGTTATTAGCACAGTTAGCAGAAACAGGAGTGCAGTCCCTGGGTTGAGAAGATTCCCCTGAGTTAGGAAATGGCAATCTACTACAGTATCCTTATCTAGAAAAATCCCATGGACAGAGGAGCCTGGTGGGGTACCATCCATGGGGTTGCAAAGAATCAGACATGGTTGACTCTACACACACACAGCAGCTTGTTACATCAGTGGCAGTTGTCGTCATCACTGTACTGGGGTTTTCAAGCACATGTGTATGTGAGGGTGTGTGTGTGTGAAGTGAGTTGCTCAGGAGGGAAGATTTTGAGATAATAGCATATGTATAAGAGCGAAAAATTAGAAATATTAACTATGGATACTCAAATCAGTATAAATAGTTATCTGTACCACTTTTAATAACAGAGTTTTAAGTTTTATATACATGTACACACACACACACACACATACATGTATATGTGTGTATATATATTTATAAGTAGACTGCAACTCTTTTTCCTAAGTTACAATTTTTATGAAAAGCTTCCAAAAATGAGTTGTGAAGAGAGAAGCAAGCACCTTGGACTGGGACGCAGGATGATTGTCAGTGAAAAGCTGTAAAGTGTTGATGGGTGTTGACTTCCTTGGAAATCACTCCCCTTTTATAAGATTGGAGGGTTGAACTAGGTAGGTTCTAATGCTGGTTGGTCTTTGATCGAAGATGTAAGGTCACTCGGTTCAGATAGTCATTTCAAGTTCAAAACTTCAGGCATCACACTGGAAATGTCTTTCTGTCCCTGAACTCAATCACCCAGAGGAAAAAACCTCTGGTTCAGTGTGTTGTTGTTTCATCATAAAACCATGTCTGACTCTTTTGTGACCCCATGGGTTGTAGCCTGCCAGGCCCCTCTGTCCCTGGGATTTCCCAGGCAAGAATACTGAAGCAGGTTGCCATTTCCTCCTCTAGGGGATCTTCCTGACTCAGGGATTGAACCTGTGTCTCTTGTGTCTCCTGCTCTGGCAGGCAGACTCTTGCCACCTTGGAAGTCATGGTTCATTGTGAATCTTTATTTTCTTCCTTCCTTCCTTCCTCCTTCCTTCCCCACCCCCTCTTCTTTTTGGAAGTTCCTACCGAATTCTCCAGAAGCCTGGCATCACAGTCTCTTAACACCCAAACATGCCCCATCCTGTTGGTTACGGAAAGTTCACCACGATTCTTGGTGTTTGGAGATCAGGGTGTGAGTCCTTTTTCTTGGACTGTCTGCTGCTCTGCATTCCTGGTCGTGGGTGACTGGATCCCTGGTCTTCACTCCTTCCCTCCTGGCCATCCTGCCTTCTGTAGTTCTGCTCACACATGGGACAGCTTCCTGCCTTGTTACCAGCACAACATTGGTAGATCTTACAAATCTTACTGCAGTCTCAGAGATAAATCGGGAAGGTGGGCTCAACCTGACATTGGGAGAAACAACTTAAAATTGCTTAGGAATCTGACCTTATCTTGGCCGCTCCTCTCAGGGGGACTGTGTTATTGGCTGTCTCATTCTTTAGCCAGCTTTTAGTCCTGTTCTGATTTGAGAGGCCCATTCTCTACAGCATCTCGTCTTCCATCTCCACTTCTGTCTGTCTAAAGTTACAAATGTGTAGATTTTATTATGCAGAAAAATTTAACTTTTAATCTCCACCCTCTGGGCTCCAACATCCTTGGCACAAAGGATAGGATTCTTTGTACTTTTTCCCAAAGTGAAGAACCATCTACCATGTCATATGCTTCTAGGACCAGAAACACAGTAGAAAAAGTTTTAAAATTACAGTTTTCATTTTAGTTGGGCCAGAAAAAAATTCTTAGGCAGATCTAAAGCCATCCATTGGACAAACTACATAGGATTATTTGTCTGCATCCATAGGACAAACTACAGGGCTGGGTGCATGTGAGTGAGTGTGTGTATGTGTGTGTGTGTGTGTGTGTGTGTGGTGTGAGAATGTTAGTTTCTCTTCCTATTAATATTTTATGAAGTAGAATTTATGTACTCTCAAAATAAACTTTCTCAGATGGTTTGGTTTTTCTTTTATATTGAAGTCTGCTGATTTAAGCTAACTTCGAAATTATCTTGACACATTTTTCTTGAAGACATTTTTCTTGAGGTATGGCAGAAGTTTGGAGAGAGTATAGAATTTGAAGCCAGACTCTTCCATGCTCAAAGCCTCATCTACCATTTTTGTATTCTATCTATAGCCTCAGTGGTTTCCATCTGCAGAGATGATGATAGTATCCACTTCGCAGAATTGTTACAGGGAACAAAGGAGACAGGATTTAGGTGAAATGACAAGGTGGCCTGGCTGCCTGTGTGATACACCTTCAAACAGGCAGGTTGACCAGAAGTTGATACATTAATAAGACTAATTCTGTTTTTTAGAGAACTAAGGTATTTTGAAACTCCAGTTAAGTTTCACATAGGTGTTGTACTTAGTCGCTCAGTCATGTCCGACTCTTTGTGACCCCGTGGACTGAAGTCCACCAGGCTCCTCTGTCCATGGGGATTCTCCAGGCAAGAATACTGGAGTGGGTTGCCGTGACTCTATCCAAATTGATGCTGACCTGTTGTATTCTAGTGACTACAGAAGTCACAGCTGACTGAACCTCCTTCAGGTCCTGATAGCATTTCAGTGCTTATTATCCGGGGACTGGGACACATCCTTGGGGGTCTTCTCCCTGGTCTTCAGCTTTGCTACCATCCTTCTTGCTTTCCCTGGAGGACAGAGCCCATGTAGGCAACTGCTTGAGGATTATTACATGTGGAGCCGGGGAGAGAGGGCAATGCAGGACGGGCCAGGATGCTCCTGAGGACCTGGGACCAGGCTGTCCTCTGGGTGGCCAGGTTTCCTCCTTGGGAATCACTTTCTTTTCAGTGGGGGAGGTTCAGATGACTTTTACTTAAATTCTTTGATATCCTCTTTTATCCCAATAAATTCTTTAATCAGATTAAGATTATGAAATGTGGGGGTCATATAGGAAGGTTAAGGATTTCTTGGATGGAGAAAAAGGTAAGTGCACTTTTTTGTACTGAATTGCTAGTTTTCCTTTTTTTAATTTGTAAGGAGATGAGTGAGAAAATAAGATTTGTGAAGCCAGCTTTCCTTAATAGTTTGCCTTGCTTTACTCTGTATGACAATCTCTAGGTCCATCTACATGTCTACAAATGACTCAGTTTTATTCCTTTTTATGACTGAGTTATATTCCACTATCATCTTGGGGGTTGGAATGCAAAAGTAGGAAGTCAAGAGATACCTGGAGTAACAGGCAGGTTTGGCCTTGGAGTACAAAATGAAGCTGGGCAAAGGCTAACAGAGTTTTGTCAATAGAACACTCTGTTCATGGCAAACACACTTTTCCAACATAAGAGCNGAATGCAAAAGTAGGAAGTCAAGAGATACCTGGAGTAACAGGCAGGTTTGGCCTTGGAGTACAAAATGAAGCTGGGCAAAGGCTAACAGAGTTTTGTCAATAGAACACTCTGTTCATGGCAAACACACTTTTCCAACATAAGAGCCAACTCTACACATAGACATCACCAAATGTTCAATACTGAAATGAGATTGATTATATCCTTTGCAGTCCAAGATGGAGAAGTTCTATACAGTCAGCAAAAACAAGACCCAAAGCTGACTGTGGCTCATATCATGATCTCTTTATTGCAAAATTCAGGCTTAAATTGAATATAGTAGGGAAAACCATTAGGTCATTCAGTTATGACCTAAATCAAATCCCTTATGATTATACAGTGGAGATGATGAATAGATTCAAGGGATTGGGCCTGGTAGACAGAGTGCCTGAAAATCTATGAATGGAGGTTCCTAATTGTATAGGAGGCAGTGACCAAAACCATCTCAAAGAAAAAGAAATGCAGGAAGGCAAAGTTGTTGTCTGAGAAAGCTTTACAAATAGCTTAGGAAAGGAAGAGAAGCAAAAGTTAAGGGAGAAAGGGAAAGATACACCCAACTGAATGCAGCGGTCCAGAGAATATCAAGGAGAGATAAGACCTTAAATGAATATTGCATAGAAGTAGAGGAAAACAATAGAATGGGAAAGGCTAGAGATCTCTTGAAGAAAACTGAGATATCAAGGGAACATTTCAGGCAAGGATGGACACAATACAGGACAGAGATAGGAAGGACCTAATGGAGGCAAAAGAGATAAAGAAGAGGAGGCAAGAATATATGGAAGAAAAAAAGAAAAAAGGTCTTAATGACCAAGATAACCATGATGGTGTGGTCACTCACCTAGAGCCTGGAGTGTGAAGTCCGGTGGGCCTTAGAAACATTACTATGAACAAAGCTAGTGGAGGTGATGCTATTCCAGCTGAGCTATTTAAAATCCTAAAGGATAATGCTGTTAAAGTGCTGCACTCAATATGTCAGCAAACTTGGAAAACTCTGCAGTGACCATAGGACTGAAGGTCAGTTTTCATTCCAATTCTAAAGAAGGGCAGTGACAAAGAATGTTCAAACTGTCAAACAGTTACAGTTATTTCACATGCTAGTAAGGTTAAGGTCAAAATCCTTCAAGCTAGGCTTCAGCAGTACATGAATCGTGAACTTTCAGATGTTCAAGCTGGATTTAGAAAAGGCAGAGAAACCAGAGATAAAACTTCCAGCATTCGCTGAATCATAGAGAAAGCAACGGAATTCCAGAAAAATATCTACTTCTGCTTCATCGTGTGTACTAAAGCCTTTGACTGTATGGATCACAACTGTGGAAAATTCTGAAAGAGATGAGAATACTAGACCACTTTACCTGTCTCCTGAGAAACCTGTATCTGGGTCAAGAACCTTACATGGGACAACTAACAGGTTCAAAAATAGGAAAGGAATATGACAAGCCTGTTATTGTCACCCTGTTTATTTAACTTATATGCAGAGTACATCATATGAAATGGCAGGCTGAATGAATCACATACTGTAATCAGTATTGCTGGAGAAATAGCAACAACCTCAGATACAAAAATGATACCACTCTAATGGCAGAAAGTGAAGAAGCATTAGGAGCCTCTTCACGAGGGTGAAAGAGGAAAGTGTAAAAGCTGGCATAAAGGTCGATACTCAAAAAACTTAGATCATGGAATCCAGTCCCATCACTTCATTGCAAATAGAAGGGGAATAAATGGAAACAGTGAAAAATTTTATTTTCTTGGGCTCCAAAATCCCTGCAGATGGAGATTGCAGTCATGAAATTAAAAGACATTTGCTCCTTGGAAGAAAAGCTGTGACAAACCTAGACAGCATATTAAAATGAAGAGACATCACTTTGCCAACAAAGGTCTGTATAGTCAAAACTATGGTTTTTCCATTAGTCACACATGTATGTGAGCGATGGACTTTACAGAAGGCTGAGTTCCGAAGATGTAATGCTTTTGAATTGTGATGCTGGAGAAGACTCTTGAAAGCCCCTTGAACAGCCAGGAGATCAAATCCTAAAGGAAATCAATCCTGAGTATTCACTGGAAGGACTGATGTTGAAGCTGAAGCTCTAATACTTTGGCCCTCTGATGCAAAGAAACTTTGGAAGAGACCCTGATGCTGGGAAAGACTGAAGGCAAAAGAAGAGGGCAGCAGAAATTGAGATGGTTAGATAGCATCAGCGACTCAGCGGACAGGAATTTGAAGAATCTCTGGGAGACAGTGGTAGACAGAGGAACCTGCGGTGCTGCAGTCCATGGGATTGCAAAGAGTCGGGCAGAACTTAGCGACTGAACACCACCACCACCAATATTCCATTGTGTATATGCACCACATCTGTTTTATCTATTCATCTGTCCATGGACATTTAGGTTACTTCCATGAGACATGTATGTGGAATGTAGAAAAGTGGTAGAGAGGAACCTATTTGCAGGGCAGGAACAGAGACGCAAATATGGAGAACAGAAATATGGACATTGGGAAGGTGGGGACCAGGCTGGGATACACTGGGAGATAAGTAGTGGCATATATACAGTACCATGTGTAAAGCAGGTAGCTGGTGTGAATCTGCTCTGTAGCACAGAAGCTCAGCTTGGTGCTCGGTGATGACTTAGGAGGTGCTCTGCAATGGCGGAGTGGGAGGAAGGTCCATGAGGAAGGGTATATAGGTATACATGTAGCTGATTCTCTTTGTTGTACAATAGAAACTAACATAAGATTGTAAAGCAACTATACCTCAATTTTTTAAAAAAGGTGATGCTTTGCTTTTCTTTTTTTCAGATATGCTGATATAAATAATTTTTCCATGGTGTACTTCATATTCTTGATTTACAAATTTGTGTATATATATATATATATCTCAGATGGAAAGCATATTTAGAAACAAGTCAATGTCTTTCTTGGGGGAAGGCAATGGCACCCCACCCCAGTACTCTTGCCTGGAAAATCCAATGGACGGAGTAGCCTGGTGGGCTGCAGTCCATGGGATCGCTAACAGTCGGACAGACTGAGCGACTTCACTTTCACTTTTCTCTTTCATGCATTGGAGAAGGAAATGGCAACCCACTTCAGTGTTCTTGCCTGGAGAATCCCAGGGACGGGGGAGCCTGGTAGGCTGCCGTCTATGGGGTCACACAGAGTCGGACACGACTGAAGTGACTTAGCAGCAGAAGCAGCAATGTCTTTCTAGGCCTGAAAAAGAGGGTACTTTATGCATAGTACTGAAAATATGTTCTTGTTTAGTGAGTCATGTTGTAGAATCTCTTTACTTTTAGGCAGCATCTTATTAGCCTACAGCCTAATACAAAACTAAGAACCATTACAAACTATATATTCAAAGAGTGTTCTTTTAGGAAATTTGGTAATATCTCTTTTGATAATGTTGTGGATTTTACATTTCAAGGATATTCAGTATGACAATTAGTAAAAATACTCCATACCTATCTAAGGGACCTAGTTTTACAGATACAACGTGTTAAATTCCTGTTTTCCTCCTTTTTCCTAAGTGGAATATATACTCTGTTTAACTGTATATATGTAGCATATCTTCAGGATTAAAATGATTATGATTTCTTAGAGTAAATTCCCCAATAATAGTTATATCTAAGCAGAAACAATAGTTTAAAAATAACCACATTTTAAAAGTGCCTGTTGAAAAGATTACTCATAAGACAGAAAACAATGAAATGTCTTCAGTTATGAGTTAAAGTTGATGTGGTGGAAGTGATTCACTGAGCAATGTCAAGTTGGTAAGAATACACTTTAGAAAACGTAGTGCATTTAAAATTTTAAAAGTGTTTTTTTTTTCCTTACTAATGGAATTTAATTAGATTTGAAGCAAAACTTTTTCGAATGTTAGACACATATTTTAAGTATGAATCTACTTAAGAAACAAATGAAACAAACAAATGAAAACCAAAAATAAAAAAGCATTATTTACTGTTCATGCAGAATTTTTTTTTAACACTGATAGTCTGAAAGCTAACAGCTTCACATATAAGCAAAATATTCCACTGACTACAACTCATATAGATTAGATAAATTAAAGTTGGATTAACTTAATTTGTTAAAGATTTTGCAAAATAAGCATTTTAGAGCTTCTATTATATGATTCTAGCCAGGGGATTTGNTTTCCATACAAATCTTGAAATTATTTGTTCTAGTTCTGTGAAAAATACCGCTGGTAGCTTGATAGGGATTGCATTGAATCTGTAGATTGCTTTGGGTAATATATTCATTTTCACTATATTGATTCTTCCAATCCATGAACATGGTATATTTCTCCATCTATTAGTGTCCTCTTTGATTTCTTTCATCAGTGTTTTATAGTTTTCTATATATAAGTCTTTAGTTTCTTTAGGTAGATATATTCCTAAGTATTTTATTCTTTTCGTTGCAATGGTGAATGGAATTGTTTCCTTAATTTCGTTTTCTACTTTCTCATTATTAGTGTATAGGAATGCAAGGGATTTCTGTGTGTTGATTTTATATCCTGCAACTTTACTATATTCATTGATTAGCTCTAGTAATTTTCTGGTGGAGTCTTTAGGGTTTTCTATGTAGAGGATCATGTCATCTGCAAACAGTGAGAGTTTTACTTCTTCTTTTCCAATTTGGATTCCTTTTATTTCTTTTTCTGCTCTGATTGCTGTGGCCAAAACTTCTAGAACTATGTTGAATAGTAGCGGTGAAAGTGGACATCCTTGAAATATGCATTTTTTAATATGTAAGTGGAAAACAGACTTAAGGCTTAAATACAGCTTCCCCCCTTATGTTTACAGTTCAGAATAGTGGGTGTGCTAATGTGGCAGCACTAAAATGATATAAAGATGCTCTTCAAATTATTTTTCTGGAACCTTCACTGCAGTGCTTGTGTTTTACCTGGGGCATGGAGAGAGGATTTGACAGCTTCTTCTGTGTCTTCATGGGCTTTCCTTGTGGCTCAGCTGGTAGAGAATCCGCCTGCCGCGTGGGAGACCTGGGTTTGATCCCTGGGTTAGGAAGATGCCCTGGAGAAGGGAAAGCCGACCCACTCCAGTATTCTGGCCTAGAGAATTCCATGGACTGTATAGTCCATGGGGTCTCAAAGAGATGAAAACGACTGAGAGACTTTCACTTTCATACTTTCTGTGTCTATAGATACTCCATAACTTAACCGATTAAGTATCTTTCTTTAGGAAGAACTGTATTCTGAGAACTTTTTAATCCAGTATTTTGTGCAATGATAAGTGTAAATGGTAATTTTTAAAAGGTAGTCCCATACTAATAACCAACTAATTAGTTAAAAATGTACCGAATTATACAACTGTGAATTTACATAAAACACTGAATTATGCACTTCATATGGGCGAGTTGTGTGGATATGAATTAGATCTCAATAAAAGCTGTTAGAGAAAGTAAGCTGTTAACCCATGAGATCTAGGTAGGCTGGTTCTTAGCTGAAAGATGCAAAATGTTTGCATGTATAAATTATGTGCCAATGGTGCCCAGGGTGTGTAAGAAATCTTCCAGGGTCTCTACTCTTTGAAGAGAAGGGGGGCACAAGATGACTTGTTAAAAGACAGGCTTTTCAAGCCTAAGCTTTGCAACTGGGTCTTTCTGTTAGTGTACTGTGGGCATCAACTTCCCAATTGGAAGCCTCTGTCCAAAACATGAGGATGGGTGTGATTTGCATCTCAAAGGATTGTAACTGTAAACATGGAGGGAAAAATAGCTCTTGAAGTTTTATTTAAAATGCCTCCAGCTTTTTTTTAGCAGCATTCTTTTTATTTTATAGTCTATAATTTTAAGTAAATGTATGTATGGACTATTATATGATATCCTACTGAATATATCCAATGTCAACAAAAAATGTAAATATTTATACAGTAGTGACTGTATACTTACGTACATCTTGAGTTTGCCTCTTTTTTCTCCTGAAGACTTTGACTGGTTCCTTTTATTAAAATTGTGAAATCTCATGAACTTTCACAGATGAGGCTAATGCTGTTGATAATCAGGATATAGGGATAGTTTTTGGCTTTGCCTCCTTATTATTTCCTCACCTGCCAGAAAGGAAGAAGAAAGGAGGGAAGGACGGAGGGATCAAGGAACAGAGGGAGAGAGATAGAGAATGTTCTAAGAGCATTTGCCCTGAGTGCAGTAACTACTTCCTAATCATTAGAGGTTAAGAATGCATGATCATTTGAGTATCTACTGTGTACAAGGGACTGAGTTCGTTTTTGTTTTTTTTTTTAATCTGTTTTATTGAAGTATAGTTGATTTACAATGTTGTGTTAATTTCTGCTGTATGGCAAAATAATTCAGTTACATATATATATATATATATATAATCTTTTCCGTTATGGTTTGTTCAGTTCAGTTCAGTTCAGTTGCTCAGTCGTGTCCGACTCTTTGCAACCCCATGAATCGCAGCACGCCAGGCCTCCCTGTCCATCACCAACTCCCGGAGTTCACTCAGATTCACGTCCATTGAGTCCGTGATGCCATCCAGCCATCTCATCCTCGGTCGTCCCCTTCTTCTCCTGCCCCCAATCCCTCCTAGCATCAGAGTCTTTTCCAATGAGTCAACTCTTCTCATGAGGTGGCCAAAGTACTGGAGTTTCAGCTTTAGCATCATTCCTTCTAAAGAAATCCCAGGACTGATCTCCTTCAGAATGGACTGGTTGGATCTCCTTGCAGTCCAAGGGGCTCTCAAGAGTCTTCTCCAACATCACAGTTCAAAAACATCAATTCTTCGGTGCTCAGCCTTCTTCACAGTCCAACTCTCACGTTCATTCACGACCACAGGAAAAACCATAGCCTTGACTAGGCGGACCTTAGTTGGCAAAGTAATGTCTCTGCTTTTGAATATGCTATCTAGGTTGGTCATAACTTTTCTTCTAAGGAGTAAACATCTTTTAATTTCATGGCTACAGTCACCATCTGCAATGATTTTGGAACCCCCTCAAAAAAAATCTGACACTGTTTCCACTGTTTCCCCATCTATTTCCCATGAAGTGATGGGACCGGATGCCATGATCTTCATTTTCTGAATGTTGAGCTTTAAGCCAACTTTTTCGCTCTCTTTCACTTTCATTAAGAGGCTTTTTAGTTCCTCTTCACTTTCTGCCATGAGGGTGGTGTCATCTGCATATCTGAGGTGATTGATATTTCTCCTGGCAATCTTCATTCCTGCTTGTGTTTCTTCCAGTCCAGCGTTTCTCATGATGTACTCTGCATAGAAGTTAAATAAGCAGGGGGACAATATACAGCCTTGACGCACTCCTTTTCCTTTTTGGAACCAGTCTGTTGTTCCATGTGCAGTTCTAACTGTTGCTTCCTGACCTGCATACAGATTTCTCAAGAGGCAGGTTAGGTGGTCTGGTATTCCCATCTCTTTCAGAATTTTCCACAGTTTATTGTGATCCACTCAGTCAAAGGCTTTGATACTAAATATAGTTTTCTGTGCTATAGAGCAGTGCCTTGTTGTTTATCCATCCTATATATAATAGTTTGTGTTTGCATCCTGAACTCCCCGTCTGTCACTTGGCAACCATGGGTCTGTTCTATATGCCTGAAATTCTGTTTCTATTTCGTAGAGGAGTTCACTATATCATATGTTAGATTCTCCATGTAAGTGTTATCATGTAGTATTTGTCTTTCTTTATCTGGCTTCACTTAGTGTGATCATCTTCCGGTCCATTCATGTTGCCGCAAATGGCATTACTTCATTCTTTTTCCCCAAGCAATAGTTCCTTGTTTATATATGCCACATCTCCTTTGCCCTCTCCCCCTTGATGGACAGTTGGGTTGCTTCCATGTCTTGACAGTGCTGCTGTGACCATAGTGGTGCACACCTTTTTGGATTATTGTTTTGTCCAGATAATGCCCAGGAGTGGATGTGCAGGATGAT
Source organism: Oreotragus oreotragus (assembly GCA_006410675.1). Taxonomy (NCBI): domain Eukaryota; kingdom Metazoa; phylum Chordata; class Mammalia; order Artiodactyla; family Bovidae; genus Oreotragus; species Oreotragus oreotragus. Next base: position 89,947 of record SJYX01020993.1, on the reverse strand, counting down.
ATAGTAGCTTTGCTTTTTTACTTTTCTGTACTGTTCTCCATAGGAGTTGCACCAATTTACATTCTCACTAACAATGTGGGAGGGCACCCTTTTCTGCATACCCTGGGACTTAGTGTGGCACATTTAGTGTCTACAAACACAGGCTGCCTGTCCTCCAGGAGTTTCCCATCTCATTCTTCAGATGGAGACCACAGCTCAATGAAATATATGCACAGTCCAGCTACTATACTATTGATGAATCCTAAGGCTTCCCTTGCTCAATGTCCAGCTTTACTCCAGCTTGCTAAGAATTAGATACTTTGTCCTGTAATCTCTTTTTGTAAACTCCAGAAAAAAATCAGTTTCTCAGTTTAAATTCACTAGCTGCCCTCTTCTTTCTTTTTTGGCTAAATCCTAACAAAACTCTCCTCATTCCCTCAAATCCAGTCTCTACCCCCCACCTTTTTTTCATATAGAAACCTTGATCCAAAACGATTGAATTTCTGCTGAAGATTATCAATATTTGTTTCCTAGCTATAATTAATTCTCCAGTTATCATACTATTATAAATAAATCATTAACACGTCTACCCATAGAAAATATAGCTTTTCCTTAGCCAGTAATTGTGTGAATTTATTTTCAAATATCCCCTCTGTCTTACTACTCCCAATATTCAGCTGTTCTTTGGAATAATTATACACATGTTGTGTTTAAGAGATTAATTCTGGCATCAGACAGAACTGGATTCATTTCTTATCTCTACCAGTTTCTGGGTATTAATGGACTGAATGTTTGTGTCCCTCAAATTCATATGTTGAAGTCCTCGCCCTCAGTGTGATAGTTTTTGGAGGTGATGTGATACTGTTGGGAAAGTGAAATGCTACAGGCACTTGGGGAAATAGCTTGGTGGTTTCTTTTACTAAACATGGACTTACTATATGATCCAGAATCTCACTCTTTGTGATTTATTCCAGATAAATGAAACCTATACTCTCACCAAAATAATCTATATATGAATTTTCATAGCAGTTTTATTTGTGAAAGCCACAAATTGGAAGCAACCTAAGTGTCTTTCCACCAGTGGATGCTTAAAAAAATCTGGTGCATCTGTGCTGTGGAGCGTTGCTCAGCAGGAGGACAGATATGCCACACTGTGTCTAACTGTAGTCTACCAGGCTGCTCCATCCATGGAATTTTCCAGGCAAGAGTTCTGGAGTGTGTTGCCATTTCCTTCTACCAGGGGGTCTTCCAAACCCCGGGACTGAACCCAGGTCTCCTGCATTACAGGCAGACGCTTTACCATCAGAGCTACCAGGGAAACCCATCAGGCAAATCTCGATTAAGGGCTGTTCAACAAAATGCCTGACTGGTGCTCCTGAAAGCTGTTAAGTTCAGCTAAAAAAAGAGAGAGCTCTGAGAAGCTATTGAAGTAGAGGGAACCATGCTGCTTAGTGACTCGGTCATGTCCAGCTCTTTGCTACCCCACTGAACCCTGCCAGGCTCCTTTGTCCATGGAATTTTCCAGGCAAGAATACTGGAATGGTTGCCTTTTCCTTCTACCGAAGGATCTTCCCAACAGAGGGATTGAACCCATGTCTCCTGTGTCTCTTGCTTTGGCAAGCACACTCTTTACCACTAGCACCACCTTTACTGTTTAGCCGAAAGGGAAGCCTAAGGTAGTATTAATACAATAACTCCATGTCAGTATGATGTCCTGGAACAGAAATGGGACTGTAGGTGAAAACTAAAGAAACATAATAAATCTTTGACCTTTGTTATGATAATGGAGCAGTATCAGTTCGTTAATTATGACAAATGTTCCCTAGGGATTTTAAGATGTTAATGATGGGAAGCAAGGTTAGGATTGATGGGTACACTACTATTTTCACAATTTTTCTGTAAATCCCAAACTTTTCTAAAAGAAAAAAAAATTTACTAAAAAACTACCTGTGTTACATGTAATTGAGGGAAAAAATCCCAGTTGCAAATGCCATTGAGCTACAAATAAAGCCATGTTTAATCCCCTTTCTCACCTTGAGATGTCCTCAGACAATACTGAGGGGTAGCCAGAATCCAAGTGTGCAGAGAGGAAATTATAAGAGCTTTATGAATCCAAAGTCTATTTCCACTTTAATTATATCCCCAGACTTCAAAGAGAAGCCTTTGTCTATGCTCAGAATTTCTTCAAAGTACATCATAAATCTTTTTTTTTTTGGAAACTATCCCCCTAAGCTACCTTCCAGGAATTCCTAATTATAACACAGGGAAGAACCAAGACGTCAGCTCCCATTACTCATCTGCCTACTCTTAAAATTATAGTTTTACACTGCACTGTATCACATGTTTTAGAAGTGATGATAAAAATATAGTTGAGTCAAAGAGAGAAAGTGATTTTTCCTACAAAAGAGGAGTCCAAACCACCCCTCAACATGTGCCATAAGCATTCTAGAGTTTAAGCAAGGAAGAAGAAATCAAATAGATAAACAATGAGGTCCTACTGTATAGCACAGGGAACTATATACAATATCCTGTGATAAGCCATCATGGAAAAGAATATGAAAAAATCTGTATATATATATAGCTGAATCTAGAGTTTCCCTGGTGGCTCAGACGGTTAAGTGTCTGTCTGCAATGCAGGAGACACAGGTTTGATCCCTGGGTTGGAAAGATCCCCCTGGAGAAGGAAATGGCAGCCCACTCCAGTATTCTTGCCTGGAAAATCCCAAGGATGGTGGAGCCTGTATAATTGGCTATTGTCCATGGGGTCGCAAAGAGTCGGACATGACTGAGCGACTTCACTTCTATAGCTGAATCATTGTGCTATCTACCTGAACCTGATACAGCATTGCAAATCAACTATACTGCAAGAAAAAAGGTAAAATCCAACAAACAAAAATTAGATTGAATTTCAATTGCTATCTTTAACAATGGATATAATTTTAATGAAGTGGAAGAACAGAAGAAGCTTACATTTTCCACTTTTAAAAAAATAAAAAATAAAACTACCACACACAAAAAATTTAGGACTTTAAGAAATCTAAGTCAGAAGTATTTTTAAGTGATTTGGGCACAATGATCATATGAAATCCTCTATTATTTGCTTTCAAAATTTTTACAGGTGAAATACATGTATATATTTTATGTGGTGAAATACATGTATATATTTTATGTGTACACATAAATATTAAATGCATGTGTGTAGATGATAAATGCATGTCTCTCTGTATAATTATAGACACATTTACACACACCATGACGCAAGCATACAAAGCCAGGAACAGCTTTCTCCCAGCAATACTGGGTTTCATGTATTGCTTTTGTTTCCTGACACAGTTGCATTAATGGACATGCAGGCTCACATGTATGTTTGAAGTGGTGTATCTGCTATAAATGAAATGTGGGATGATATAGGACTATTATGTTCCTTTATTCCATTTCAGAGAAAGAAGGCCCCATGGGTAATAGAGAAAAATATTTCTAATGGAATTAAAAGAAAGTTGAGCTCTTTAACTAGATTTTCTTTGGTCTGGACAAATAGTCTCTTTGGGAATGAATCAGAGATTGGATGCCAGGATTTCTAAATGGTATCTTTATTATTATTATTTTAATTAATTTATTAAATTGGAGGATAATTTATTTACATACTGTGGTGGTTGTTGCCATACATCAACATGAATCACCTACAGGTACACATGTGTCTCCCCATCCTGAACCCCCCCTCCCACCTCTCTCCCCATCCCATCCCTCTGGGTTGTCCCAGAGCATCAGCTTTGAGTGCCCTGCTTCATGCATTGAACTTGTACTGGTCATCTGTATTACATATGGTAATATATATGTTTCAGTGCTATTCTCTCAATTCTTTCAATGCTATTCTCTCAATTCTTTCAATGCTATTCTCACCCTCGCCTTCTCCACAGGGTCAAAAAGTCTATTCTTTACATCTGTGTCTCTTTTGCTGCCTTGACATAGGATCATCATTACCATCTTTCTAAATTCCATATAGATCAGCATTCAGTCTTATCAGTCAGCATTCATTCTTCATTTGGGGGTCACTGTCATTCTTAAGACCTGTTTCTGAATTTGCCAAGTAAATTTTTTAGTTTACATTTTGGGTATAATTTTCACTGTTTGTAGGTGAAAATGGCCATGTCTATTGCTAGTGTGTATAAATAACTATAGATGTAGACGTGAAGTGAAGTCGCTCAGTCGTGTCTGACTCTTTGCGACCCGTGGACTGTAGCCCACCAGGCTCCTCCCTCCATGGGATTCTCCAGGCAAGAGTACTGGAGTGGGGTGCCATTGCCTTCTCCAGGAGATCTTCCCAACCCAGGGATCGAACCTGGGTCTCCCGCATTCCAGGCAGACGCTTTAACCTCTGAGCCACAGGGGAAGCCCATAGATGTAGAAGTGGTGCGTAATTTTACTGTCTGGGAACGTGATGACTTCTTGTGATGAGCTCTTCTCTCACCTTTGCTTAGTCTGGTGTGGTCTCCTAATTGTTTTTATTGAGTATGTGTTCTCTTGCGGAAACTTAAATTGGCACAGACACATGAATACTGTAGGTCATCAATGCATCATTGAAAGTTGATATTTAATTTGTTCTATTTTATTTCATAATATTATTTCCCCCATTTGTTTTAGGTTGAATATTTCATCTCTTTAAAAAAATTAAAATTTCTTTAAGTGCCCTCTTACACACACACACAAACACACACACACATCACTATTTATTTGTGGCTTCTCTCTTTCTTCACCATCAGAGCCAGGAAGGTAGGAAGTCTTTGAAACCACCGTATGTTACTCTTAACAAGTGAAACAGAGTAGAAGCTCTCTAAAGAAATCTTCAGGAACTAAATACTTTTTAAAATCCAGTAAATAATTACTGCATGCCCATTTTTTGTTCTGTATAGTTGAGTACTGAGAAGTTTGAAGGAAGCCAAAAGGGAAAAAACATACTTTTTGCTAAAGTGCTGATGCTGGGAGGGATACTTCAGGTGGAGATGAGATGAACAAAGGTGACATGTTCAGGAACACAGGTAGTTGTTTGGCTGTGTCATAGAATGCAGATGGATTGTTAAATAACTCCTTGCAAGTCCATCAAGTTGTAATCTNTGGCAGCCCACTCCAGTATTCTTGCCTGGAAAATCCCAAGGACGGTGGAGCCTGTATAATTGGCTATTGTCCATGGGGTCGCAAAGAGTCGGACATGACTGAGCGACTTCACTTCTATAGCTGAATCATTGTGCTATCTACCTGAACCTGATACAGCATTGCAAATCAACTATACTGCAAGAAAAAAGGTAAAATCCAACAAACAAAAATTAGATTGAATTTCAATTGCTATCTTTAACAATGGATATAATTTTAATGAAGTGGAAGAACAGAAGAAGCTTACATTTTCCACTTTTAAAAAAATAAAAAATAAAACTACCACACACAAAAAATTTAGGACTTTAAGAAATCTAAGTCAGAAGTATTTTTAAGTGATTTGGGCACAATGATCATATGAAATCCTCTATTATTTGCTTTCAAAATTTTTACAGGTGAAATACATGTATATATTTTATGTGGTGAAATACATGTATATATTTTATGTGTACACATAAATATTAAATGCATGTGTGTAGATGATAAATGCATGTCTCTCTGTATAATTATAGACACATTTACACACACCATGACGCAAGCATACAAAGCCAGGAACAGCTTTCTCCCAGCAATACTGGGTTTCATGTATTGCTTTTGTTTCCTGACACAGTTGCATTAATGGACATGCAGGCTCACATGTATGTTTGAAGTGGTGTATCTGCTATAAATGAAATGTGGGATGATATAGGACTATTATGTTCCTTTATTCCATTTCAGAGAAAGAAGGCCCCATGGGTAATAGAGAAAAATATTTCTAATGGAATTAAAAGAAAGTTGAGCTCTTTAACTAGATTTTCTTTGGTCTGGACAAATAGTCTCTTTGGGAATGAATCAGAGATTGGATGCCAGGATTTCTAAATGGTATCTTTATTATTATTATTTTAATTAATTTATTAAATTGGAGGATAATTTATTTACATACTGTGGTGGTTGTTGCCATACATCAACATGAATCACCTACAGGTACACATGTGTCTCCCCATCCTGAACCCCCCCTCCCACCTCTCTCCCCATCCCATCCCTCTGGGTTGTCCCAGAGCATCAGCTTTGAGTGCCCTGCTTCATGCATCGAACTTGTACTGGTCATCTGTATTACATATGGTAATATATATGTTTCAGTGCTATTCTCTCAATTCTTTCAATGCTATTCTCTCAATTCTTTCAATGCTATTCTCACCCTCGCCTTCTCCACAGGGTCAAAAAGTCTATTCTTTACATCTGTGTCTCTTTTGCTGCCTTGACATAGGATCATCATTACCATCTTTCTAAATTCCATATAGATCAGCATTCAGTCTTATCAGTCAGCATTCATTCTTCATTTGGGGGTCACTGTCATTCTTAAGACCTGTTTCTGAATTTGCCAAGTAAATTTTTTAGTTTACATTTTGGGTATAATTTTCACTGTTTGTAGGTGAAAATGGCCATGTCTATTGCTAGTGTGTATAAATAACTATAGATGTAGACGTGAAGTGAAGTCGCTCAGTCGTGTCTGACTCTTTGCGACCCGTGGACTGTAGCCCACCAGGCTCCTCCCTCCATGGGATTCTCCAGGCAAGAGTACTGGAGTGGGGTGCCATTGCCTTCTCCAGGAGATCTTCCCAACCCAGGGATCGAACCTGGGTCTCCCGCATTCCAGGCAGACGCTTTAACCTCTGAGCCACAGGGGAAGCCCATAGATGTAGAAGTGGTGCGTAATTTTACTGTCTGGGAACGTGATGACTTCTTGTGATGAGCTCTTCTCTCACCTTTGCTTAGTCTGGTGTGGTCTCCTAATTGTTTTTATTGAGTATGTGTTCTCTTGCGGAAACTTAAATTGGCACAGACACATGAATACTGTAGGTCATCAATGCATCATTGAAAGTTGATATTTAATTTGTTCTATTTTATTTCATAATATTATTTCCCCCATTTGTTTTAGGTTGAATATTTCATCTCTTTAAAAAAATTAAAATTTCTTTAAGTGCCCTCTTACACACACACACAAACACACACACACATCACTATTTATTTGTGGCTTCTCTCTTTCTTCACCATCAGAGCCAGGAAGGTAGGAAGTCTTTGAAACCACCGTATGTTACTCTTAACAAGTGAAACAGAGTAGAAGCTCTCTAAAGAAATCTTCAGGAACTAAATACTTTTTAAAATCCAGTAAATAATTACTGCATGCCCATTTTTTGTTCTGTATAGTTGAGTACTGAGAAGTTTGAAGGAAGCCAAAAGGGAAAAAACATACTTTTTGCTAAAGTGCTGATGCTGGGAGGGATACTTCAGGTGGAGATGAGATGAACAAAGGTGACATGTTCAGGAACACAGGTAGTTGTTTGGCTGTGTCATAGAATGCAGATGGATTGTTAAATAACTCCTTGCAAGTCCATCAAGTTGTAATCTTGTGGGTAAACTGTGGTAAATTTATACAATGTACTATACAGCCTTTAAATAAATAAAACCTATTTTATATGGAGGTAGTCAGAAGTATAACATTAAATTAGGAAAAGTAAATTATAGACAATCCTTATAGATAGAGTATATGTAAAGTGTGGAAACATGAAAAGCAATAGAATATTAGGGATCATATAAAAATATTCAAGAAATAATTAAGACCAAAATAAGCATAAAAATTTTCTCCGTGGCGATGAAGAGGACTATGGGATTATGAGAGGGAACATGTGGTCTTCAACTGTATCATCAATAATTTCTTTTGAAAATTCGGAAGCAAATTTGGCAGAATATTAAGACCTGTGAAAGTTGGGGCATAGATACTAAGTGTTTATACTAACATTTTCTGGACTTTTCGTTTTGCTTGAAATACTTTATGACAAAATCACAAACATATTTTATAACAAGATAAGGTAGCTCAGTTCATTTCAGTCGCTCAGTTGTGTCCAACTCTTTGCGACCCCATGAACTGCCACATGCCAGGCCTCCTTGTCCAACACCAACTCCTGGAACCCACCCAAACTCATGTCCATTGAGTCGGTGATGCCATCCAACCATCTTATCTTCTGCCGTCCCCTTCTCCTCCTGCTTTCACTCCAGCATCAGGGTCTTTTCCAATGATAAGGTAGTAGACAGTAGTTAGACAGAAGATTGAAGGAGTCAGGGGTGAGGTTGTAAAGTGTATGATGTGTCCTGCTGAATTTTGGATTTGCTCTATGAATGTATCCACTCTTATGGTCTTTTGATTGATGACTGTGAAATCCTTGAGCTCAGCCCAACCCAGCCTCCTCCTCTGCATGTCGGATACCCTGGTCCTGGTAGCACTGTGGATGTTGCATGCCCCAAACTAGACTTCTGCTTTATTCTAGACTGTCGTTGTTCAGTCAGTAAGTCATGTCTGACTCTTTGCGACCCCATGAATTGTAAGATTCCAGGCTTCCCTGTCCTTTACTATTTCCTGGAGTTTGCTTAAACTCACATGCATTTAGTCGGTGATCCCATCCAACCATCTTATCTTCTGTCGTCCCCTTCTCCTCCTGCTTTCAATCTTTCCCAGCATCAGGGTCTTTTCCAATGAGTCAGTTATTCACATCAGTTGGTCAAAGTATGGAGTTTCAGCCTCAGCATCAGTCCTTCCAGTGAATATTCAGGACTGATTTCCTTTAGGATTGGCTAGTTTGATCTCCTTGCAGTCCAAGGGACTCTCAAGAGTGGTCTCCAACATCACAGTTCAAAAGCATCAATTTTTCAGCACTCAGCTTTCTTTATAATCCATCTATCACATCCATACATGACTACTGGGAAAACCACAGTTTTGACTAGTTGGACCTTTGTCAGAAAAGTAATGTCTCTGCTTTTGAATATGCTGCCTAGATTTTAAAAAGCAGGGCCATCATTTTGCCAACAAAGATCTGAATAGTCAAAGCTGTGGTTTTTCCAGTAGTCACGTACGGATGTGACCTGGCCATTATTCTCATCTCTCTCTCACCACCAAGATATAATTGTCCACCTGCTGTCACCTGTTTCATCTGCCATGAATTTGTCTTAAATTCTCTTTCGACTATTCCAACATTGTCTGAGTCGGGCCCCCTGTCCCCTGTCCTGGCCTACTGAAGTGTCCTCGCTAGTGGTCCCTTGGATGCACTCCGCATATTAATCTTTCACCTACTTTCTAGAGAGACACACTCAAAGCAAGTCTGACCATTACGCATGCTTGCTGAGAACGCTTTCAGGACTCTACACTCTCTATAAGGGTATTTGTATGATCCATGGAAGGCCCAGTACCAAAGCCACCTGCGGTCCTTGTTAGAAATGCAAGTTTCTGGGCTTCACTGGTGGTCCAGTGGTTAAGAATCCGCCTGCCAAGGCAGGAATCATGGATTCCATTCTTGGTCTGGGAAAATTCCACATGCTGAAGGGTAAGCAAGCCTGTGTGCCATGACTACTGAACCCATGCTCCACAACAAGAGAAACCACCAAGGGAGAAGCCCCTTCACTCTCAACTAGAGAGTGCACACAGCACTGAGGACCCAGCACAGCCGAAAACAAACAAACAACAAATAAATAAATAAGGCGAGTTCTCTGGCACAGGCTCAGACCTGATGACATAATCTCTAGGGTTGGGTCCCAGATGAGGATTTATAATAACAGCCCAGATTACTTATATGCATCATAATTTTGAGAATCGTCAGTCTGTTAGATATAACACCAGCTCTGGAGCTGGGTGTGGTAAGCATATTCTTCACTAGTCAGCCTTATCTATTGATACTTCATCTCTGCCTTCCACACTCACTTTCCTGCCCTGTTATTTTTTTCACTCTCGCTCACCCTTTAGACTGAAAACACTAGCATCTCATCTTGACGTCTTACCTGTTCCCTCTGCCCCCAGTTCCACAAGTTTCTGTCTCCAACTCCATATAGTTTCTCAAAAGTTCCCTTCCTTTAAGTGGTGATGGTCCTGAGGCTGGGACAGTCTTGTTTCTGTAACACACAGCAAGGGATCTGGTGTAAGGGTGAGGGTGACCTTCTAAAAAGATTCTTCAACTAATGGCACTGCTTTTTAGTTGGCAGGGAGCTGATCATGAGTTTGAGCCTGTATTTCAGGTAGGTCATTCAAAAAATCTCTGAAAAAGAGAAAATCAGAGCTGGCCATGTTGAATTCTAGTGGTTGGATGTTTAAGAGATCAAGATTGGAGATTTTCATTAGATAAACATAGAGATGATTGACATCTCTGGGCTATAGCCAGATGAAAGGAGAGGATGAGGGTTTACATTTTATACGTATTATGTTTTCTACTCAGTTATTTAATAAACGTGACCAGTATTTATTTAGAGATACAGAGTCATGATCATAAGTCTAGAAATGAACTATTTGGAAGGTTTCAGCCAAGTAGGGGCAGTTGAAGTGATGTGCTTAAATTATCACTTACAGGAAGGAATAGAAAGTATAGAGTAAACTGGTACTAAAGAGAAACTGAGGATAAGGGCTTCAGAGAAGGAATGACCATATAGTAGTTTTAACAGAAGAGTAAGGACTTTGTGAAGAGCAGGAGTGGTCAGCTGTGACAAATGATGCAAAAGGATCCAGTGAATTGCAGACTGAGAGTTATCTTTTGGAATTTGCAATTGGGATATCAATAGGAACCATAAGAAAAGCCATTTTAATGGGACTTTGAATGAGGTGGTGGGAGTGGGAGCTGTTGGATTAGTGAGTGAATGGTTGGTGAAGATATATTGACAATGAGAATCAACCTTGTGTTCAAGAAGCTGTAGACAGCGAGGCAGTCATGCATTTGAACGGTACTGTTTTGTTGGCTTTAGTTGTGATGAGTGTAACTTGAGTATGTGTAATTGCCCAAGAGATCGAATTCCTAGAAAAAGAAAAGTGCCTTAGGGCCCAAGAAAGATTGGAAACCATTGCTATGAAGAGGGTGAGTTATCCTGAGCAGAAGCAGAGGAACTCTAGCTTGTGTAGAACAGTGACCGAAAGTGGGATCCAGCTGTTCGCTGCTCAAAAGCCAATAAAGAGGTCAGGTTAGTGCACAGTTTGCTTTACTTTGGATGCAGGGAGGTGTTGGAAGGGCCAACACCTGTCCAAAGCCCGATTCCCCCACCTCCCTGCATCCAACAACCGGGGGCAAGAAGTTTTACAGACGAGAGGGGGCTCCGTGCAGAAACAGTGCAGTCGGCTCTGGCAGTCGTCTTGAAATTGGTCACCAGTGGTCTGACCAGTGTCGTCTTGATTGTCTTAAGTACAGTTAATCTTCAGTTCCAGGGTTGTTTGTTCCCATTCCTTGAGACCGGTTCTCGGAATTGTGGCCGCTTATATCATAGCTGCAACCGGTCATCATGTAGTTAACTCTTTTCACCTGGTGCGAGTTTAGTATCCACAAGACAGTTCACAGGACGTGGCTCAGAACATTATCTGTAGCCCTTGAAGAGGGACTAAAAGTCCTTGACGATGCTTGATGACTGCATGCGTGCTCAGTGGCTAAGTGGTGTCCGACTCTTTACCCATGGACTGCAGCCAGACAGGCTCTTGGTCGATGGGATCCTCCAGGCGAGAGTACTGGAGTGGGTTGCCATTTCCTTCTCCAGGGGATCTTCCCGACCCAGAGATCAAACTCGAGTCTCCTTCATTGGCAGGTAGAAACTGTACCACTGAGCCACCAGGAAAGCAATGCATATCTACCCAAGTAGATAATTTATGAGTGTGAATGTTCACAGTGAGATTTCTGGAAATCAGTGTAGACCATGAAGCTGAAATTGGCTCGTATTTTTTTTCTGATATTTTCAACATACATTTAATGTAGAACCAGAAATTGTTCTCTGTCTTGGCCCGTCGTCTGTCTCCTGACAGGCCAGGTAACGCTCATTCAGTCAGTTTCTGACTGGCAGGAACGTCTCATAATCTGGGGACCAGGAAATGTGTGAGTGTGCAGAGATGGGAGCAGAGACAGCCAAAAGAAAACTAAAAGAAGGCTGGCCTAAAATGTGTTGAGTTTGAAATAATGATTTTGGCTAATAATAATAATACTATTAATTTGAACAATTTTCTTTGTTGTATTATCAAAAAAAAAATGAGAACTTCTGTCTTTATCTTTTAGTCAAATGTCTGTTTTCCTCAATAAAACCAAATGAATTTATCTCACTGGTTTAAATCCCCAAATAAGTTTCTGTCATCCTTCATATTACATGTAGAGGCCTGTATAATCTAAAGGTTTCTTTGTAACTGCAAGAGAGGCATCGACTGGGCTTCTTTATTTTACATATGAAGTTATCTTTAAAAAGTGGTTGAGATAGTCTCTGCCAAAAGTGATGCCATTGTTTTAGCAGACGCCCATAGACACATAGTCGCTTCTTGACTTCACTTCAAATCTTAATAGAATACCCTTCTTTTTCTTCTTAAAAAACTCTGTTTCCAGACATGGTACCTGGTGGTCCCTAAAGCTTATAGTTTCCTCATAAATCGTCTTTGGGCAGTGGCTGCCCTTGTTTCTGAGCTTCCTGTGCCTGGATGACTGAGTAACTTTCTACCCTCTGACTACCTGGATTGCTCTTAGTAACTTGCTGTTCAGATTGCACAGTTTTCTCTGTATTTTCAACTCTTAATGCACATTTAATGTGTTAAACATATGACTTTTCCAAATGCATAACTGAAATTTTGATTTGTTAGTATTGTGTTGTATCAGTCTATTAATTAAAACATATGAGTTTAAAATTGTAATAAAAGTTTGAAAGTGGTAGCTTTGCTGAAGGGCAGGAGCAATTAACATCTGAGCATGTTAACTTCTTGATCTTAAGGTTTCTAAGCTGTTGAATGAGGATACCACTTACCTGTCAGGTCATTTTGGGGAGTGAATGAGAGTATTAGAGCATCCAGCATTTTCCCAGTCATAGATCACATAACCTTAGTCACTGGTGAGTGTTGTTGAACCTCAGAAACTTCTTTAAAGCAATAATGATATTTATAGTTTGTGTTTAGATACTGTAAGGTTATAAAGTATTTTTGAATTATGATAAGAAAGAGTGAATCATTCTATATATATTTATTTTATTTAAAATTATTGTTCCTGTTTTCTTTAATTTTTTATTGAAGTATAATTGATTTATAATGTTGTGTTAGTTTCAGGTGTACAGCATAGTGATTCAGTTATAAGAATCAGTTATAAGAATCAGTATGTATACATACATATATATTCTCTGTCACATTCTTTTTCCTTGTAGGTTATCACAAGATAGTGAGTATAATTCCCTGTACTATACAGTAGGTCCTTGTCATTTACCTATTTTATATAGAATAGTGTGTATCTATTAATCCCAAGCTTCTGTTTCATCCCTCGTACTCTTTCCATTTAGATAACCGTAGATGTGTTTTCTGTGTCTGTGTGTCTGTTTCAGTTTTGTAAATAAGTCCATTTATATTATTTTTTATATTCTGTATATAAATGATATCATATGATACTTGCCTTTATCTGGCTGACTTCACTTAGTATGATCATCACTAAATCCATTCATGTGCTGCAGATTATGCCCTGTATATATTTGGGAATTATTTACTTGATGAGAACTTTTGTCATATTTGATTCATTAATTGCCTTAATATTTCAGTTCAGTTCAGTTCAGTTCAGTTCAGTCGCTCAGTCGTGTCTGACTCTTTGCAACCCCATAAATCGCAGCACGCCAGGCCTCCCTGTTCATCACCATCTCCCGGAGTTCACTCAGACTCACGTCCATCATGTCCGTGATGCCATCCTCGGTCGTCCCCTTCTCCTCCTGCCCCCAATCCCTCCCAGCATCAGAGTCTTTTCCAATGAGTAATATTTAATTTATCAGAATTCCTTAATCCTGGTATCAGATGTCCATTTTTATTCATTTTCTTTGTAATCTGTGGTTAAAATGGTACAGTTATTTCTAACCTTACCTTCATTTTTATCTAGATTTGACTAAATAACCTTCTTTCGATTCACTCAGTGAAAGTGGATTAATTATTATTGTATCAATGTTAATGCTTAATGTGAGTCACATTTGTTTTTCGAGTAAATCAACATTTTNTCATTTTCTTTGTAATCTGTGGTTAAAATGGTACAGTTATTTCTAACCTTACCTTCATTTTTATCTAGATTTGACTAAATAACCTTCTTTCGATTCACTCAGTGAAAGTGGATTAATTATTATTGTATCAATGTTAATGCTTAATGTGAGTCACATTTGTTTTTCGAGGAAATCAACATTTTCAGTTATTCTGTTATTTTACTAACCTTTCTGTTTGAATTCCATCCTTCCCTGTTTACTTATTCGCTTTTCCCTTTCTGTGCAACTTATTTTGGTCTCATTATTCTGTTTTGGCTTGTGTAAAATAGATAGCTAGTGGTAAGCTGCTGTGTAATACAGGGAGCCCAGCCTGGCTCTCTCTGAAGACATAGAGGGGTGGGATATGAAGACGGGTGGGAGGGAGGCTCAAGAGGGCAGGGATATATATATATATGTACTTGTAGCTGCTTCACATTGTTGTACAGCAGAAACCAACAGAACATTGTAAAGCACTTATCCTCCAATTAAAAATAAAAAATGCCAATGTTTTGTGCATATATTATTCTATGAATACACAGACAGATATATATATATATGTATATAGTTTATATCTCTGAGGAATTAAGGTAGAATTTAGCACTTTTATGACACGTGTTTTTTCTGTCGATTGTTATCCCCAATTCAGTATAAAAGCATTTGAATTAAAATTGAGGGCAAGAGGAGAAGAGGGCAACAGAGGATGAGAAGGTTGGACGGCATCACTGACTCGATGGACATGAGTTTCAGCGAGCTCCAGGAGTTGGTGATGGACAGGGAAACCTGGCATCCTGCAGTCCATGGGGTTGCAAAAAATTGGACATGACTTAGCCACTGATCAACAGCAACAATAGCCCTTTTGTGTAAACCTTATTTTTATAGAAATAGAAGGTTGAGAGTACTAAGTGGAACCTCATGCTGGTTGGTCTCTAGTCTCACCTTGTCAGTAGTAGGGACCCTGTTCACTAACAGAAGGTCTGTTTGGACAGTCACTTCTGCGGTCCTCCTGTGGAGTGGCCCTTACATAGAGCTCTCTTACTGGTGCGTTCTGTGAGGGAGCAGGCAGATATAACATGTCATCTGAACTCACAGGACTCCACTTTACTTGCAGAGGCAAGAGGAACACATGGGAGGTGGACAGTTCATAACTGGATGTAACTGTACACTGAGTTGCATGCAGCTTTGCTGATTTGCACGTCCAGTCTGTCCAGGTCGTCAAGGGTATCTGTAATAAGAGACAGTGAACTGAAGAATTCAAGGGTGGGTCAGAATCCATAAAGAGGACTAAAATGAATGAAGAACGTATGGACTGGTTTTTGTTCATTTTTTTCTGTTAACTTCTCAGACAGGTTCTGTCTTCTTGCTTATTAACCAATCAGTTCTTTAATTTTCTATTTGGTGGAATCCCAATTATTCTGCAACATCAGGCTCCTGTTTCTTGAAGGCATCATTAACTTAAAAATTTTTTCAATTGTATATTGGGATATAGTTGATTAACAGTGTTATGTTAGTTTGGGGTGTACAGCAAGGTGATTCAGTTCTACGTTTACATGTATCTTATTCTTTTTCAGATTCTTTTCCCTTACAGATTATTACAGAGCATTGAGTAAAGTTCCCTGTGCTATGCTGCGTTCTTGTTATGCTGTAATTTTATCCTCCCTGTGATAGATTTCCTGTTTATGACCTGCCTCTGAACAAGAGAATGAAATTGTTTTGAATATAAATTGAATTACTGCCATGCATTTACTCAAATTAATTAATTAGTTGCTGAATATTTTAAATGTATGTTTAAATACCTATTGTGTACATTACAATAGTCATGAGACCAACCCTGCTGGGGCAGATTTTTCATAAAAGGCAGAAATGTCACATACTGTTAAAAAGATCTGTCAGTCCTTTATGGAGGGACTTAAATCCTTGGCTTTAGCATGAATTTTTGGGGAGAACTGGATAAATAAGTAGCCCAGTTAGAAAGTTAGATTGATAATCTAAGTTTGGAAATTCTACATTGTATGTTTAGACTATAATTAGGCTTCTTATTTCTCAAAAGATTTTAAAACAGCCTCTAATAAAACAGTCAAGATTTAAAGGGGGAGTTAATACACCAGAATTTTTGGCAATATATTTGTGATGATAGAGTAATACATTGGGTCATGGACATTCTTTTACTCATGAATTAAAAGATGTGAATGCATAATTAGTTGAGCAGTTATTTTTGAGTGCCTGGTATATATCTGGTACCTTGGAAGATGTTAGGAATAAAAGGTGAATTTTAGTTAATTGTGTATCACCTTCAGGAAATACATAATCTAAAGGGAGACCTCAAGGTCTAGTCTGAGAGAAAAACATTACTAAAGAGAAAAAAAAATCTAAACTCTGCTGTGATTTTAATGGAAGACTTTGAAATATAATATTTACATATATTTCCCGTCTTAAGATGTCCAAACGTTCTGAGTTTCTAAATTCTATTTGTTTTGATTGTCCTTTGAGCTGGTTAGTGTACCTCACTGCTGGTTAACCAGGCATGGAATCCAGCAGACCAGTGTGAGCAGTAATTGTGTTCACTGTTGCTTCATCATGAAGATTTTTTAAAGGGTGATGAACGAGTTCGTAAATAGATCCAGCAGAACTTTCTCTCCCTAAATGATAAGACTGAAGTTGAAAACATGTATTGCTATTGTTGTATATGATGAACAGTTCTTTTCACATTAAGGAAACTAGATTCTCAGGCAAATATGGTATCACACACACACACATATATGTGTGTATACAAATAAACTCATTAATAAAAAGAAATAGACTCACAGACATAGAAAACAAACTTCTGGTTGCCAAAGGGGAAGGGGGAGAGATAAGTTAGGAGTTTGAGATTAACATATATACAAATTACTATATATAAAAAGGATAACCAAAAAGGACCTACTGTTTAGTACAGGGAGCTCTATTCAATATCTGGTAATAACCTATAATGAAAAAGAATCTGAAGAAAAATGTTCAGTTGCTAAGTCATGTTCGACCCTGTGACTCCATGGACTGTAGCAGTCCAGGTGTCTCTGTCTTCCACTACCTGCCAGAGGGCTCAGATACATGCTATTGAGTCAGTGATGCTATCTAACAATCTCATCCTTTGCTGTCGCTTCTCCTTTTGCCCTCAATATTTCCCAGCATTAGGGTCTTTTCCAATGAGTTGACTCTTTGCATTAGATGGCCAAAGTCTTAGACCTTCAGCTTCAGCATCAGTCCTTCCAATGAATATTCAGGGTTGATTTCCTTTAGGATTGACTGGTTTGATCTCCTTGCAGTCCAAGGAACTGTCAGGAGTCTTCTCTAGCACCACAATTCGGAAACATCAATTCTTTGGTGCTCAGCCTTCTTTATGAATCAACTCTAACATCCATACATGACTACTGGAAAAACAATAGCTTTGACTGTACAGAACTTTGTCACATTTACTTGCTGTATATTAAGCAGCTGAAATCAGCTGAAATCATAGAAATTTAACATTTGTGAAATTTGAAGGATTCTTCTTCCTCATAATATTTCCCCCATTTTCCTTGTAATAGAAATAGGTCATGAAACCAAACATTGTCATAATTAGTACAATGCATATATCTTCTTTCTCATAATATTTCCCCCATTTTCCTTGTAATAGAAATAGGTCATGAAACCAAACATTGTCATAATTAGTACAATGCATATACTTCAGAAAAATAAAAATACTATGCTATAATTTTATTGGGCTTCAGTGTTGGTGAGAGTCCAACTCTCACATCCACACATGACTACTGGAGAACCATAGCTTTGATATATGGACCTTTGCTGTCAAAATGATGTCTCTGCTTTTTAATACACTATCTAGGTTTGCCATAGCTTTGCTTCCAAGGAGCAAGTGTCTTAGTTTCATGGCTGCAGTCACTGGCTACAGTGATTTTGGAGCCCAAGGAAATAAAATCTGTCATGGCCTCTACTTCTTCCCCTTTGATTTGCTGTGAAGTGATCTGGCTAGACGCTAAGATCTTAGTTTTTCTAATGTTGAGTTTCAAGCCAGCTTATTCACTCTCCTCTTTCATAAAGAAAAAATTATGGCAGAAATGAAGACTAAAGTAGCAGAACCAAAAGAGTGCATAAACATGACAAATAATGCCTTAAAAGAAATATGAAAATGAAAAACTATATATGTAAATTTTAAATTTAAGACATTTTAGTGCAGATTCAGGTTCATAGAAAAATTGAGGGGAAGTTACAAATTCCCGAATGCCCTTTCCCTCCACACATACCTAGCCTCCACCACTGTCAATATCCCCACCAGACTGGTACATTGGTTACAACTGTGAGCATGGTTTGGCACATGATTACCGCTCAAAGTCCAAGTTAACATTATGGTTCACTCGTGGTGTCACACTTTCTATGGGTTTTGACAAAAGTATAATGATGGTATCCATCTTTATGGTATAAATAGTATTTTCACTGCCCCCCAATACTCTGTGCAACTGCCTATCTGACCCTCCTTACGTGAACCCCTGACATCTGACAGCCACTGAAAATGTTACTGTCTCCATCGTTTTGCTTTTTCTTGGATGTCATAGATGAAATCATACATGATGCCAATCTTCAGATCTTTCACTTAGTAACATGCATTTAAGTTTCCTCCATACCTTCATGATTTGATAGCTGACTTCTTTATAATCCCTGGCAAAGGAAATGGCAACCCACTCCAGTATTCTTGCTTGGAGAATTCCATGGACAGAGGAGCCTGGTGGGCTACATCCATACAGTCCATGGGGTCAATGAGAGGCAGACACTAGTGAGCAACTAACACTTAACTTTCACCCTCATCAAGAGACTCTTTAGTTCCTCTTCCCCTTCCCTCTGCCGTTAGAGTGATATCATCTGCATATCTGAGTTTGTTGATATTTCTTCTGGCAATCTTGATTCTAACTTGTGTTTCATCCAAGCCCAACATTTTGCATGATGTACTCTGTGTATATGTTTAATAAGCAGGTTGACAATATACAGCCTTGTTGCACTCATTGCCCAATTTTGAACAAGTCAGTTGTTCAAAATATATATATATAATATATATGTGTATATATATATAATATGTATGTTATATATATGTGTATATATATATACATATATATATCAAGCATCAAGTGCTTTTAAGACTTACCTGATGTTACTTTGCTGTACATCTGCAACTAACATAACATTGTTATACAACTATGCTTCAATGTAAAGTAAAAATTTTAAATATCTGTGTGGTGTATAGGGTGGTGAGGACTTAGCCAGCCATGTGCCAGGTATCTGCATAGTTGACTCCAGAGCACTTAGTAGGAAGGTCAAGTCCTCCAAACATGGGCAGTACCCAGCCTTGTGAGGTCAGAGCCTTGCCTTAGGGGACCAACAGAGTAAGTGATAACCAATTGCATGTGCCTGCCTGAGCAAAGAATATTGTCGTCCAGTGTGCTTGTGCAGGCTTGTTTACATCATCAGTGTCATTTGCTGAGAAATTATAAGTTCAGCTGAAATCCTTTGGCTGCATAGTTCATTTATGGAATTCCTGTAACAAAAGCATGTTTGAGTTTCCATCCATATTTTAATGTATTATATATTTATACTGTTCTCTGACTCTCTTCATAATAATCCCTCGGGATTTTATATCCTCTCTTAGACTCCCTGTTGACCATTCATCAAAGATTAGGGCATTATTCTGTTATGATTATGTTTCATTTTCATTTCTGATTTGTGATAAGAAAAGTGATGCCAACATTGGAGACAATGAAAAAAGTAATTAAAAGAATCTCGACAACAAAAGTAAAACAATACATTATATCAAGAATTGCTTCTGGAGCAAGAGCATTCATTCTGTTTTAAATGTGTTGCATTTTTATAGGTCCTAGGACCTCAAAGCTGGATTGAGAAATGTCACTTTTATTAATTATGCCTCCACTAGAGTGTAATCTACATAGGCAGGGTGACTGTCATTACTGCATTACAAATGCAGTATCTGACCCTACTGATGCTTCAGTGGTTTCTGGCTTTACTGGTGCTTTACCAATTTTTTTTATCATCTGTCTTAAAATGCTGCTGCTGCTGCTAAGTTGCTTCAGTCGTGTCCGACTCTGTGCGATCCCATAGATGGCAGCCCACCAGGCTCCCCTGTCCCTGGGATTCTCCAGGCAAGAACACTGGAGTGGGTTGCCATTTCCTTCTCCAATTGTCTTAAAATGTAGACATTATTTTTCTCCATTTTAATGATAAGGACTTACAGGGTCAGGGATCTTACCTGTTCCAGACTATATAGTTGGTAGGACTAGCATTGAGCCTAGTCTTTGCTGTGTTCAGAGTTTATGCCAGACTAAATCAGGACTGCAGGGTTCAGAATATGCCAACTGGATGATAGCCAGCAGGTCCCACATCTAGGCAAAGTAAAACACCCTACTCATCACAACAGTGGCATTTGGAATTACAGGGCTAGTTTGTGCTTGTGTCCAGGGTTTCAGTTATAAAAATTTTTACTGTGCTTTGATGCTGATAGAAAATTTATTTTTCCAGGAAATGATCAGACTTTTAATGAAAGCTCTCGCTTTGGTGGAAATGATCAGTGAATTATTCAGCGATAAGGCCAGCTACCTCTACTCGCTGCTGTGTCTTAGCACACAAGCTAAGGGAGGGGAAAGGTTCATATTGTTTGCCTGAGTCTGCACTTAACTTATTTAACTGATCACTTGAAAAGTTTGCTGAAAGGTTAATCTGAGGTCAGTTCAATTTGTCTCTGGCCACTGGCCAGGTGGAAATCACTATTCCTCTCTGAGGGTGGAAGTCAGAAGACTTTGAGGGTAATATCCACAGTGAAAATGCAGTATACGTGCGTATGTGTTACCAAATGAGTGTATATGATGGGGAACAGAAAAATTTAAACATTGAAATGATATAGGGAGTATTTGGTTTATAAAAGCTATTCTTTAAATTTATATTTGTTACTGTATTGCCATAGCAAGATTTACATGAAACATTGTATAGTTCATTAAGGGTTTTTTTTTTTTTTCTTTAGCCTTTCATGCAACACATGAATTGAACATCCATTTACTCTGTTATAAACCAAGTAAAGAAATTACAGAGATCTTTGCTTCTGCTTCAAGGACATCTCAGTTTAGTGACGAAGGCAGTTAAACAAGAGGGCTGCATGTGCTCTGGCTGCACTGGGAAAGGGGAAGCCTTAACTTACGGCAACTCAGCATCAGAAAACACCCCACAAAACCCAGTGAAAAAGGAGGAGAGGGCCTGAATAAATATTTTCCCAAAAAAGACAGATAGATGGTGAACAAGTAAATAAAACAGTGCTCAACATCACTAGTCATCAGGGATGTGCAAATCAAAGCCAATTAACCTCCAATTAAAATAAATAAATTTATATTAATAAAATAAAATTATTTATCAAAAAAACAAAATGAGATATTACCTTACATCTATCAGAATGGTATCATCAATAAGATATATGGAAAAAGTGAAAACTAATTTGTAAAGATACATGCACCCCAGTGTTCACAACAGCACTGTTTACAATAGCCAAGACAAAGAAACAAACCTAAATGTGCATCAGTAGATGAATGGATGAAGATATGATACATATTCAAATATGTATATAGGCAGCAACATGGATGGGCCTAGAGACTGTCATACTAGTGAAATAATAAGCCAAATGGAGAAAGATGGATATCATATGATATCTCATATGGAATCTAAAAACGAAAACTAATGAATGAAGCAGACTCACAGATAGAGAAAACAGACTAGTGGTTCCCTGAGGGGGAAGAGAATGGGGAGAGGCAAGAGAGGGGTAGGGGACTAAGAAAGGCACACTTCTCTTGATCAAAATACAAAATAAATAAGTGACAAGGATATATTGTACAGCACAGGGATTACAGCCTCTATCTTGTAGTAACTTTTGATGGAGTATAATCTGTAAAGATACTGAATCACTATGCTGTACACCTGAATCTAACATAATATTGTAATTCAGTTGTACTTGAATTAAAGACACAAAAAAGAATGCATGCAATGCTGTAATGGGGGCGGTGCAGGGGAGACTCTTCCAAGAAGCCAAGACTTTATTTCCAGGGTCCAGAAGGTGAGGAGGGAGGGTATGGGCAGAGAAGGGTGTCCTAGGTGAGGCAGCAGCCATGCAGGATGCTGAAGCAGGGAAGCCTGGGATTCAAGGACCGGAGGGAATTAGAGGGCGGGAGGTACATCACTCTCAGGCTAGCAGAACCACAGCCTCCAGCAGGAACATCTGGTTTTTGCTGTGGTCATCGCCCATGTTCCTGGTCCTCCCCGCTCTCCGGATGGATGCCCCTGCTCTGGTCCAAGGGTCAGTGCTTCCAACTGACTCCCCTTCATGTGTGTTTTCCCCTCCCTCGACTCATGTTGCTTCCAGCCAGATTCCAGCCTCTTTGTTAACTCAGACTACCTGCCGAGGTAAAATTAAACACATACATAAAACTAAGGAATGAACTGAACAAATAGCTAAGAAAATCCCTACACCTACTTTTACGTATCATATACATTTTCCCCTGATAAACCAATACTTGGACACTTCAACGCTAAAAAAAAAAATGCTGTTTGTATGCAGCTTACTAAACCGTTACAGGTAAAACTCGCATGCTGCTGCTGCTGCTGCGTCACTCCAGTCGTGTCCGACTCTGTGCCACCCCAGATGGCAGCCCGCCAGACTCCTTCATCCCTGGGATTCTCCAGGCAAGAATACTGGAGAGGGTAGTCATTTCCTTCTCCAGAAGCTTGCATGGCTACTGTTTATGTATATACATAAATTGGATTCTTTGTTTCACAGAGAATAGCAATTAACTGCTGTTGAGAAATGGGCAAAAGTCAAGATTATTTAAACAAAAGCAAGACAATTTCTGTGTGCTTCAGGTCTTCTTTTGGCTTTGAAGTTGGCTGTGTTTAGCTGGTCCATGTGGGCTGGCTGGAGGGAGATACAGAGCTTGACCCACAAGCTCTAGTCAGTAAATGAAGCCCCCGGTTTTCCATGTTGAACTCCAGGTTACAGGATTGGTGTCGAAGACACCTGGACAGGGATGAGGAATGTTACAGGGAGTATGACAGTTAATAACATGGCCCTTGAAAGTTGTACATGTTGAAATCCCAGTTCTAATACTTGGGCAGGTGACTTCGGTCTATTCAGCCCGAGGACACTTTCGTGGACTATGGCAGTAGTGTATGTTCCTTCTCCATAAATCTGGGACACTCTGTGGATCAGATGCTGTCTTAAATACAGTCAGGCCTCCTCCACACCCATGGACTCAGCCAATCTAGATCAAAACTATTCTGAGAAAAAAATATTCCCTGAAGATTCCAGAAAGTAAACTTAAATTTGTTGCACACCCCAACGATTTACAGGACATTTACATTGTTAGGGATTGTAAGGTGTCCAAAGATGATTTAAAGTATACTTGAGCATGTGTGTAGGTTACATCGTTTTGTGTAGGTAATATCATTTTGTGTAGGGGTCTTGAGCTTCTGCAGGTTTTGTGGGGCAGTGGCGGGGGTTGTCCTGGAACCAGTGCCTCGTGGGACTGTGCAGATGTGTTAGGGAAAGTATAAAATGTGATGCTCACTAGGCCTAATGTATATAGTAGGTGTGATATTTAGAGAAACTTCCAGATCTGTATATGAGAGTCTGCAGACACATCTGGGTATTTGAGTAAATGAAAAGAGGAGGAAAAGAGGGATAACCATGAACAGAGTTAAGGAATCATGACTGAGGGCAAGATTGGTTTGTGTCTGCTCATGAAAAGTAGATTTCTGAAGATAATAGCTTTGAATGAAAAATGGGAGGCTTGTAATCATGCAGAATAATGATCATTTGTATTCTTCATCCCAGCAGTAGACACACAGTGTGTTCATTCTCTTGCAGTTCTGGGTGGTTCACAAAGGAATCATTACATGCCACGCAGTTCAACAGTACTTTAGCCCTAAAGAATGACTCAAGGCATTTAGCAGACTGAGTTTGAAAAAAACTTCTTGTTTTTTTTCTCAACCCTGTAGTTCTTGGATGAACAGTTCCTGTCTCTAATTATATGAAAGTTATATGTGGCCTTTTCTTCCAGCCTGTTGTGACTGCTTCACGCAGGTACTTGCTGAAGCCTCAAACACAAATTTGCAAAACTGACAAATGATATATATACACTTTTGTGAGGGGCGGCAGCTTTGGAGGAAAAAGGGATGAGACCCTAAGAAAGAATGATGTGAATTGCAAGTAAACAAAACATAGAGCAAGACTGAGTGATGTGAGAAGAAATCAGAGCAGCGAGTAAAATAAATCAATACAAAAAGCGAGGCAGAATATATAGGGAAGAGCCTCCTGAGGACGGATTTCTGGGTGGTGGACCAGGAAGAGGCAGCAGCATGTGAGGAGGGTGAGGGTGCTCTGTGGAGAATATTTTGATCTAAAACCTAACTTTATATCTGAATTTATGATCAGTAAAGATCTTGTGTCTTTAAAGGATCTGTTGAACTGAATTAAGTTATGAATATGTAGGTGGTATAAATATGCACAAAGTTGAACTCTAAAACAATGTTCCTGAGGTACATTTGCAGGTAACTAATTGCAACTTTAAATGATGTGTCACAGTGGTAAGAGGCTTTCTTCTTTATGTTATTTAAATACCAGGATGAGTAGCATCTTAGGTCTGTTTGACCTGGGGACTCACACATGGTAGCCATGGTTTAATTTCTGCTGGTATTTATCAAGCAGAGATTAAGAGTATTATTTTAAAGAGATTCCTAATAGAAAGCTTTTTGAACTGTTATGGAAATTAGGGTGTCAGTTTCTGCTTATCTTCTGTTCCCTCCAACTCTTGAATTTCGACTTGCTTCTTGTCCTGAGACAAACATGGACTCGTATATTTCTTTTAAAAATTGATTCCTTTTTTAAAAAAATATTTATGCCTTCTGTGATTGTCAGCCTATTATTAATGAAGCATTTAAGTAACCTATGTGACCTCTGGCAGAATAGTAATGCTCCTATTTGATGATAACACATGTAATCTGTCCTTACTTCCAAAAGAGAAGTATGAGGACCACCAGTGGAGAATGGACAATGAGCTGAAATGGGTTCCTTGCATTCCCTCCCTGACTTGTTACTAGACAGCAGAGCTAGAGAAAGTCTTTCCAACATAATAGACTTTTAAATAAACAATTGGAAACAATTGGTATAAATGCATTCCTAAATTGGTTTTCCAGACATACACTAAACTGTGATGCTGTGAAACTTCATGGTGATCTTCTTCTTCACATTCTAATAAGTACATGATCTAAAGAACGTTTGAATGCAGAAATAAGCTTCTTAATGGTAGGTTACATGGCTTTGTTTCTGAGTATATATTATGTGTATGTGGCCATGGTTTAGTTACTAAGTCATATTTGACTCTCGCGATCCCATGGGTAGCCCACCAGGCTCCTCTGTCCATGGGATTCTCCAGGCAAGAATACCACCTTGTTTGCCATTTCCTTCTCCAGGGGATCTTCCCGACCCAGGAATTGAACCCCTGTCTCCTCCACTGCAGGTGGATTCTTTACCTACTGAGCTATTCAGTTCAATTCAGTTCAGTTGCTCAGTCGTGTCTGATTCTTTGAGACCCCATGGACCACAGCACGCCAGGCCTCCCTGTCCATCATCAACTCCCAGAGTTTACTCAAACTCATCTCCATTGAGTCTGTGATGCCATCCAACCATCTCATCCTTTGTCCCCTTCTCCTCCTGCCTTCAATCTTTCCCAGCATCAGGGCTTTTCAAATGAGTCAGCTCTTACATCAGGTGGCCAAACTATTGGAGTTTCAGCCTCAACATCAGTCCTTCCAATGAACACTCAGAACTGATCTCCTTTAGGATGGACTGGTTGGATCTCCTTGCAGTCCAAGGGACTCTCGAGTCTTCTCCCACATCACAGTTCAAAAGCATCAATTCTTCGGTGCCCAGCTTTCTTTATAGTCCAGCTCTCACATCCATACATGACTACTGGAAAAACCATAGCCTTGAATAGACAGACATTTTTTGGCAAAGTAATGTCTCTGCTTTTTAATATGCTGACTAGGTTGCTCATAACTTTTCTTCCAAGGAGCACGTGTCATTTAATTTCATGACAGCAGTCACCACTGGCAGTGATTTTGGAGTTCAAGACAAAAAAAATAAATAATGCCCATCACTGTTTCCATTTTGAAAACCTGAAATTTCAAGTACTCTATGGTTGTTCCCCAAGGTACCAGTGCGCACACATCTTGCATTTCTTCCATTAGAAAGTCACTTCAACAACTGTCCCACTTTCTGGGGATCTTCTATACATGAATGTTTTACTGGTGAATGAAACGAAATGTTCACAACAAAATTCAAACATCAAGTTGAAAATAAAATATTCTTGGTGATACTTGGATATCTGGATCAAACATTTTTGATGTTTTCTTGTTTGACACAACTCTGTGAGTCCAGATTTTTTTTTTTTTAACCCATAAACATCCATAAACACACAGATCTCATTCTCATAGCCNCATCAAGTTGAAAATAAAATATTCTTGGTGATACTTGGATATCTGGATCAAACATTTTTGATGTTTTCTTGTTTGACACAACTCTGTGAGTCCAGATTTTTTTTTTTTTAACCCATAAACATCCATAAACACACAGATCTCATTCTCATAGCCATACTGTTACAAATTCAATTTTCCGCACCATCTCAATGCATTTTTTTCCCTCTGCCTTGCTACTAGGCTTGCAGAATCTTAGTTACCTGATCAGGGATTAAACATGTACCCTCTGCAGTGGAAGCTCAAGCACTAGATCATCAGGGAAGCCCCCTCAGTGCATTTTTAGTTACATAAACCATGGATATTCTTCATGAACTGACCAAAAGCAGTAAAAACCACAGCAGATAAGCCTCAAAATATTACCGTCAAAATGCTATTTTTTTTTTCTCGCAACCACACTGTTGGTGAAAATGAATATAATACCAAAACAGCAGACTGCTGCTCTTGAATTCCTACGCTCTTAGACAAGGTCTTCTCATAGTCAATCGTAAAATTTACACTAAATGAAATATCACCAAGTTACAAAATTCAAATAAGAGTATTTCATCACGCGAGAATGCAACAGTCGTGTGACCACCTACCGGCTCTCGTCTTCAAGATCCATTAGATACACAATATCCTGGAGAATAAGTAAAAGAGTTTCCAACTCACGATCAACACAGCCACAAAAGCTCATAGGTACGGCCCATTGTCCACTTTATCGAGTTATCACCTGTTACCAAACGCTCTATCAGACAGCACCCAACTGTGTTCATGCAACAGGTTTATGTCAGCCAAGCCCAGAGAAAGAAAACCGCTTTCCATAACATCCCAAGTTCATTCGATGACCCAGGAGGCTGAACCTGTTTGAGGAGGGTTCAAGGAAAAGAAACCACTGGCGTCAAATGTGAAAATGAAACAAAAAGGAAATGGATGGTGCTGCCTGAAACTCAGGGAAGGAATGTAGCTTGTAGCACGAGGTGAGGTTTGCAGCAGAGAATTCCTAGGCGTTGGAGTCACATGGGGTTTGCAGCAGAAAATTCCTAGGCGTTGGAGTCACATGGGTGGAAGCAACAAAGCCCACAAAACAAGAAGCAAAATTTTCTCACGGACTCCTGTGTGCTGAGGCTTGAGGAGGGGCCAAGTGATGAAAAATATGAAAAGTAACAGAAACGAACAAAAAAAGAAACGTGGAAGTTACGGAACAGATGCATCTTGGCGCATTAGTCAAAGTTACGGAACAAATGCATCTCAGAGCATTCCGTGAGGTTCGTAGCAGAAATTCCTAGGAAATGCAGTAACATTCGTGGAACCAAGGAAACCCCCCCCCTCCCAGAACAAGAAGCTGAACTTGCTCGTGGTCAACAGGCACTCACTCACCTAGGATCCCCAGCCGGTAGTTAATGGTGATGACGATGACGTTGCCGTAGCTGGCCAGGATGCTCCCGTCAATCATGTTGCCCGTGCCTTCCATGTAGGACCCGCCGTGGATGTACACCATCACCGGCTTCTTGCTGTTCTGATCATGGATGTCTGCAAGAAAGAGCCAAGTAAGGGGAAAAAAAAAAAATCACACTGATTAACCGAGATTAAACCAAAGACGTGAGTGGCTTTCCCTAGTTGAGATGGGACTCCATCGCATGGCCCTATGTTCAATTAGGAATACCTCGGTTAAGGTGGTCCGATGGCATCATGGACTTGACGGACATGAGTCTGAGCAAACTCTGGGAGGTGCGGAAGGACAGGGAAGCCTGGCGTGCTGCAGGCCATGGCGTCACAAAGAGTCCGACAAGACTGCGCGACTGAACAAGGACAGTTAAGATGGCTTAAGGATAATGGTCGATGTTGTTACATTTTCTACTCATAGAAATGACGCAGACATTGGAAAGAATTTGTATGCATGGGTATGCTTCCATATGTACCTATGACACTACACATTTACCCCCTGAGATGAGATGAATGAATCACTTCTTCCCTACATAGGAATCAAACCCTAGAAGGGGACGTGCCCGGAAGAAGCCCATGGCGTCTATTAGTGGTACAGAATTTGTTTGCAATGCAGGAGACCCTGGTTCGATCCCTGGGATGTCAAGATCCACCGGAGAAGGGTACGGCAACCCACTCCAGGATTCCTGCCTGGAGAACCCCATGGACACAGGAGCCTGGTGGGCTACAACTCCATGGAGTCACAAAGAGTTGGACACAAAAGACTGACTCACACACATACGTAGTATCTATTAAAGCATATATTTTAACAATCTAAGTTACTGCAAACTCAACTTCAAAATTATCACTTTTTTTTACTGTAACTGCCTTCTTCAGTGAAACGTGAGCTTCAAGATTCACTTTCGGCTTAATAATGAGCACATAAGACTGGTAGTGAAACCACAAGCTCTCCATACATTATGACAAAAAGAAAAAATAGTTACAAAAATGATCAACAGAACAGAAACGTGGAAAAACAAACAAAGGTACCCAAGCAAGTGTCTTTTCTCTAAATGACTGTTTGCAATGATATGCCAACTGAAGTGACAAAAAAAAAAAAAAAAGAAACAGATGTGAACTGAAATAAAGATGGCACAACACTGCAAACTCAAGATGAAATGGTTGCAATCCTGCTTATTTCCACATGGAATAAAAACTCCCACTGTGATCTGAAACCCGAGTATCCTTAATCATCATTACTTTGACACTGATGTGAAAATCCTACTTTGCAATGGTCTGTGACCACAGAAACTTGCCCAGCATATGACTGCTTTCTCAAAAGTTGTGATCAAAGAACTTCTTTAGTGTCCATTGTCCCTTGAGCTAAAGTGTAGTCTTTAAGAATCCTGACCCCGGTTATAATGATCTCTGGGAACTTCTGTAGGGATCTACATATACATGTCTGTCATTTAAATACCTGCACATTATCAAATAGCAACCCAGTCCAGTATTCTTGCCTGGAGAGCCCCAGGGATGGAGGCGCCTGGAGGGCTACCATCCATGGGGTCGCAGAGAGTCAGACATGACTGAGTGAGTGATGTATGTGCGTTAACAAGAAAAAAGCAAATGTATCCATGCACGTCTATTTACAATTTTTTTCCTTAAAAACTTTTTTTTTTGCCTAATTTATGTTTGATTTTTTTTTTTTTTGCCTAATTTAACCCACAGCAGAAGAACGCTATTTTCTCATGTAAAATTTAAGGAAGAAGTGAAAAATCCTTTTTGAATCTTTCACTCACCAGCGATCAGTCGTGTCTGACTCTCTGCGACCCCATGGACTGTAGCCCGCCAGGCTCCTCTGCCCATGGGATTCTCCAGGCAAGGATACTGGAGTGGGGTGTCATGCCCTTCTCCAGGGGACCTTCCCGACCCAGGGACTGAACCTTCATCTCCTGCACTGGCAGGCCTATTCTTCACTGTGTAGCCCCCGGGAGGCCCTCACTCACCATTCGCTATGTGGAACTCTAATCAATCATCGTCTGTATAAGGTATGCTGTTTTACACCAGCCACTAGTGTCTCTGGACACTGATTTGCTGTTTGAGTTCTTATTTATGTTACCCTTCTTGGTTGCATCACCGGAAAGAAAAGAGTTGACATTTTGGGGACTGTTTTAAGCGGTTCCCTCAGGGAAAAAAACAAAAAAAGCATTAGGTTAACAGCTATTACCTTCTAAGACATACAGAAGAAGGTTCTTGTGAGCTCGGGGAAGAAATAATCAGATGTCATATTCATTCAACGTTAGGGGAAAAAGGAAAAATAACAGTTTCTATGGTATTTAAGTTAAAGGAGAAAGCACTTTAATATAACAGGTCGCTGGCGGGATTGTGAAACCAGATGCCAGTGATAAAAAAAGGAATAAGATGCAAATTACGCCTATAGCTGGTTATATAAGGATGCGGATGAAATTACAGGTGGTCTGGGGCCTGACGAGGACAGGGTAGCTGAGCTGATGACTCAGGGCAGCTGTCGTGGTCCAAAGGCATCAGAAGAAACCTCTACGGTGAATACTGAAAGCAAGAAGAACGCTCTGAATGCGGGTCTACAAAATACTAAATAGTAGTCATGTTGCGAGAACAGGCAATATGGCAGAGCTTTTCTCAGAGACCCGCTGATTTATGAGAGAAACCTAAGAGGATGGGAAAACCAAGCAAGTGATAAAAAGGCGACTTTTTTGGAGGGAACTTTTGTTTCCCAGCAAGGATGTGTCTCAGGCCCACTTTAAATTGTCTTTCAGCTAGAGGACCACAGGTCCATCGAGGGCGCGCATCCCCTTAACTTAAATAGTCAGAAATCCATGCCTTGGGCTTTCCTGATAGTTCAGGGGGTAAACAACCCGCCTGCCAATGGAATATACGAGGTTGCATCCCTGGGTCGGGAAGGTCCCTGGAGAAGGACACGGGAGCCCACTCCGGTATTCTTGCCTGGGAAATCCCATAGGCAGAGGGGCCTGGCGGGCTACAATCCACGGGGTCGCAAAGAGGCACGACTGAGCGACTAAACGCACAGAGGCAGACCCAAGCTGCCCGAGCCTGCAAAGGCTGATTTGGAGCTGTTTCTTTTCTTCTAAACCATTTGTTCCACTGAAGGAAGAAGATACCACTTGCTAATGATGGTTTACATGCTGCGTTATCTTCCATCTTTAAAAAAAAATTCACTCGACTTCTAGTGGGTCCAACAATTTGAGAGCTTTCAAAAAGAAACTCTCCATAGCAACTAAACATTTTTAGGAGGGGAAAAAAAAAAAAAAGTTCTGAGAACAGCCATGGTGTGAAAACAGAGATGCAAAGACCTAGCTTTTCAGCCTTTTTCAATTCTTTGCTATACCCCTTACTTTTAATTTTTTTTTCCTTTAAAGCTTCCAAAATGAGTTTCAGAGAGAAACAGCAGTTTCTCTTCAAGACACTTTCTCATGTGTTTTACTGTGAGCCAGAGAAGATGCTTTGAAAACCCTATTTTGGAATCAGTACATTCAGGGGAAACAATAGTAAAAACAAAGATGGAAATGCCAGCCGCACCCCCCCCGAGCCCCGCCTTAAAAAAAAGTTGTACTGAGCTGTCTTGGTGTCCAGGGAAGAAACCAACAAGACCTAAGCTCCAAAATACAACATGAAATTACAAAAGAACATTTGGAAGAAAGAAAAGAACCCATACATGCATGCTTTAAATTTTCACTTTCTCTTCTTGTGATCAAGCCAAAAAAAAAAAAAAAAAGCTTAGGAAAAAGAAAACGGTGAGTTTCCTTGTAAATGGCATTTTCATATTGAGAAACATGTATATACATTCTGCTGGGGGGGTTACATAATCATTGTGGATAAAAATGACAGGAGTCCCCAAACAAGAAGAAAATAAAGAAGCACACAGAAGTGTACTCTCTTCAGATAAGGGGAGGAAAAACGGGTTGAAATGGAAAAAAGAAAAAAAAAAAAAAGATAAAATCATGCATCAAGATTGAGCTTTGTAAAAAACAAAAAATACCTTCATCTTCACCACGGTCATTACTGGTTATATCATCAGCGTTTTTCTTTGAGTTGGCTCCTGGGGTCATATTGGGAAGGAAAATAAAGGGAAAAAAAGAGAATTCAAAAACAACAGGTTTGCAAAAAAATTCAGAAGAGAGACACTACGCAGTCAAAGAAAAAAAAAAGTCATACAAAAAGCTGAAATCTGTTACATTTGATTTCAAAATCATGAAATAGGGAGATGCAAAATGCATATCAACATAAATATGTCAACAAGAACAAATTCAAAATGTTACTTGCAAAAAAAAATTAGATACCCAGTGAAAATGCAGTTTGAGGGTTAAAATGATACTACTGCAAAAAAAAAAAAAAAAAAAAGTAATGTGAGTTGTAAAAAAAAAAGAAAATCAAATTATTTTTTAAAGGGTTTCCCAAATTTTAAAAAGAAATGCATATGAAATAGTCCTCTAATTTTAACAAGTAATAATCTAGATACATTTTTGAAATGTCACTGATACACTTTGCTTAGGAAATTCTATACAGTAAGAAGAAACACAGTAAACAATAAACATGAAAGATGAATCAAAATATCTTAAAATTGACATTTGTTTCATGCATAAGAACTTAAAAGCGTACCATTCCTGATAAACATCAGATAGTCAGTGTAATTTATTTAAATCATGAATGCTCACTTGTCTCTAGTAGGTAGAGAACACTTCACATAATTGATTCCTTTGGTCTACTGTAAGCTACGACTTTCAACAAGCATTTCTGCAATCAAGATAAAACACTATAAATCATGTTTTTCTGTGTTTCGAATACTTAGTAAATATTGCTTGAAGGTTGTTGTTATCTGTTTTAAAAA
>SJYX01020993.1:20526-54624 GCA_006410675.1 Oreotragus oreotragus | reverse complement strand
GATGCTGGGAGAGATTGGGGGCAGGAGGAGAAGGGGACGACCGAGGATGAGATGGCTGGATGGCATCACGGACTCGATGGACAGGAGTCTGAGTGAACTCCAGGAGTTGGTGATGGGCAGGGAGGCCTGGTGTGCTGCGATTCATGGGGTCTCAAAGAGTTGGACACGACTGAGCGACTGACCTGAACTGAACTGAAAGTCGGGACATGACCGAGGAACTGAACTGATGACCCTGATGAGTCAAGCTATTCTAGCCATCAGCTTAACACAGACGTCAACTCATGTCCAGGAATTCCCCTGCAATGAAAGATCTTACACTTAAAGAATCAACCTTCTTCAAATCAGCTTCACTGTGTCCTGCATTGTTCTGTTCAGAGCTGATCAGTATAACGCTTAGTTCACAGCTGTCTCATGGCCTGCATTCACGGCTACGTGTTCTTAAGAAGCGTGTAAGAAATACCTCGCTTTCTTGACTGCACCATGCGCCTTCCAGAATCTTAGTTCCTGAACCTGAGATGGAAACTGTTGTCCCCTGCAGTGGAAGAACAGAGTCGTAATGACTGAACCACCAGACAAGTCTAAGAAATGCCTTTCTTAACACACATAGTCTATGTGGAGGCTAGAAATAAATTCTTCTGCATTTCCGATCAAAATTTAAGTTTTCTGAAGATTTTCCAAGTTTTTAAAAAGAACAGGTCACCTCTTTCACTGAAAAAGAAAAGACACTAGAAAAAGAAAGGTGTGGTTTTCTCTGGTGTCTTCAGGTGGTAAAGAATCCACCTGCAATCTGGGAGACCTGGGTTTGATCCCTGGGCTGGGAAGATCCCCTGGAGAAAGGAAAGGCCACCCACTCCAGTATTCTGGCCTGGAGAACTCCACAGACTGTATAGTCCATGGGGTCGCAAAGAGGTGGACAAGACTGAGCGACTTTCGCTTTCAAGACACGTGGAATGGATTAAGGGACTGAAGGTGTTATCTGACGATGTCAATACCTTCCCAGAAAATATGTTTCTCATGAAGTCTGTCTGTCTCCCTTGACCACAGCCTTTCCAGTTTGGTAGGCATTGAGAAAGGTCTGTTCGGACCCCACACCTGCACTCTGCCTTTCGCATGAATCTGCCCTTACAGCCCTGCCTTCTTCTGGATTTTCTTCTTCTTAATACTCCTTTGTCTTCCCAGATACAGCTGAAATCTCAGGAACACGACCGCTGGCCTGGCAGAAACCCAAACAGAGGCCACTCTGCAAGGTCTGGGCTGAGTTAAATGCCAGAGTTCTTTCTCAAGCTCCAGTTCTCAATGTCTTCAGGCTCACCGTCAGTGCATGAAATTGCAGGAATCTGGAATTCTTCCCTGGGGAAGGATGAGAGGCAGTACTGAAGGAACTATCCCAACCCCCTCCACAAGGGGACAGGAAAATGCTCTGATATTTGCAATGTTGTAGACCAACTCCAGTACTCTTGCCTGGAAAATCCCAGGGACAGAGGAGCCTGGTAGGCTATAGTCCATGGGGTCGCTAAGAGTCAGGCACAACTGAGCGACTTCCCTTTCACTTTTCACTTTCATGCATTGGAGAAGGAAATGGCAGCCCACTCCAGTGTTCTTGCCTGGAGAATCCCATGGACGGGGGAGCCTGGTGGGCTGCCGTCTCTGGGGTCGCACAGAGTCAGACACGACTGAAGCGACTTAGCAGCAGCAGCAGCAGCAGAAATCACACAACCTAGTTATATCACTGATTTAGTGGCAATACAAAGGTAGTGTCTCCAAGGCTTCAGCAAATTCCTTTGATCACCCAAGTATGATTTGTAAGAGCTCTAGAGAGGTATAATTTTCAATCATAAAATCAACTCACCAAGGTGTAAAGTTGAAGGATTTGTGTCTGTGTGCGTGTGTACATAGATATGGAGTTATTCAACCAGCAACATAAACTTGGCTTCCCAGGTGGTGCTAGTGGTAAAGAATCCACCTGCCAATGCAGGAGACGTGGGTTCAATCCCTGGGTCGGGAAGATCTTTCGCAGGAGGAAACGGCAACGCACTCCAGGATTATTGCCTGGGAAACCTCACGTACAGAGAAGCCCAGTGGGCTACAGTCCAAGATGTCACAACAAATCGGATACCAACTGAGCTACTGAACAGTGGCATATTACTCAGAGCGTAACCTGATTTGAGAATATGTCCAGCACGCTCAAATGATTGCTTGTGTCCACTGCCGGTATTCAAAATTTCTAACATCAATCTCTCTTAGTCAACTAATGACATTGTGTAAATTTGCCATTTTGGTGCATCTCCTATAACCATATTCACAGAATATGTATTCCTTTCTCCCTTGCTATGAACAGTTGCTGGTTTAGTCGCTACGTCATGTCGAACACTTTGCAATACCATGGACTGTAGCCCACCAGGCTCCTCTGACCATGGGATTCCCCAGGAAAGAATACCGGAGTGGGCTGCTATTTCCTGCTATAGAGGATCTTCCCAAAGCAGGGATGGAACCTGCACCTCTTAGATTACCAGCTGGTCTCCTGCATGTAAGGTGTTTTTTTTTTTCTTTTTTTTTACCCCTAAGCTACAAGGGAAGCCCATGAACCATTAACATGCAATATTTTTATAGATGCATATTGTAATTTTTCTTAAGTGGATATGGAGGAGTGGGACTGCTACTTCTCAGGACTCATTCATGTTTAATAGTCTAAAAACTATACTGTTTCCCAAATCAGCTGAATTGCGGTATATTTCCATCAGCCGTGTACGAGGGTTCCAATTCCTCCACCTCTTAACCAAGATCTGTTAGTATCTGTTCGATTGTAAGCATCCTAGTGGGGCTAAGAGTCGGACACGACTGAGCGACTTCACTTTCACTTTTCACTTTCATGCAATGGAGAAGGAAATGGCAACCCACTCCAGTGTTCTTGCCTGGAGAATCCCAGGGACGGGGGAGCCTGGTGGGCTGCCGTCTATGGGGTCGCACGGAGTCGGACACGACTGAAGCGACTTAGCAGCAGCAGTGGGGGTGAGCCGCTACCTCACTGCGGTCTTAATTTGCATTTAGATAATGACTTAATCTCGTCAAGTATCTTCTCCCATACAATCTTTTTCGGTGGATGAAAGTGCAAAGTCAAAGTGTAAGTCACTCAGTCCTGTCCGACTCTTTGTGACCCCACAGACTATACAGTCCATGGGACTCTCCAGGCCAGAATACTGGAGAGGGTTGCCTATCCCTTCTCCAGGGGGTCTTCCTAAGCCAGGGATGGAACCCAGGTCTCCCACGTTGCAGGTGGATTCTTTACCAGTTGATTGCTGCAAATATTTTGCTCATTTAAAAAACTGGTTTCTTGGCTCATCATTCCTACAAAGAGTCCTTTATATTTTGTAGAGACAGATCTTTTACTGAAAAGATAACGTGCAAATCTTTCCTCCTGGTCTGCCGCTTCTCTTTGGGTTTCTTCAAGGTGTCTTTCTTAAAAGTATAGATTTATTTTTACTTTGGGCTGATCCGGGTCTTGAGTTTGGTGCTGGCTTTTCCCTAGTTGCTTCGTTCAGGAGCTACGCTCAAGCGCGCGGGTTTCTCTTGTAGAACAGCACAGGTTTTGGGGTGTGGGTGCAATGGTGGTGTCACATGGGCTCAGCTGCTCAGAGGCCTGTGGGGTATCAAAGCTGTGTGACCTGCAGCGGCAGGTGGATTCTTTACAACCGAGACCCCCGGGAAAGCCCTCAGGTTTCACTTGAAATGTGGGATGAAAGGCATTGGAAACCCAGGTTGAAGGCAGTGCTAATCACCCATCAAGGGCTCGATGGGATGGGCCAAAGCCCCATCAGAGGCAGATCTGAGTGACTACCCGGCATCTCTCTTTCCTGTCCAACGGGCAAGAGTCACGGTCACGGATGACACGTGCCAAGTTGACGCAAAACAGAAACACCTGCAGTGCAGAGACCCACGTGGCACTAAACAGGTGATAGGAAAGACTGCGGGCGGTGGCAAGGCTGAAGAGTCAGCTCAGCGAGCATCCTTAAGGAAACCCCTTGGAGGAAAGACCACTAACAGACTGGCCAGAACAGACGCATGGCATGGTGCTGAGTGAGTCAGTCCTAGGCAGGCTGACAAGACGTGCAGGGTCTCCAAGCAGGAGAGAGGGGTCTGGGGCTCTCAAAAAAAAGACAGGTGTGTCGAATTCTCAAGGAGAAGGAAAGGACAAATGCCTTTTTTTTTTTCCCTCTCTCTCTCTCTGCAATCCTTAGTCACAAAAAACTTTTTTTTTTTTTTTAAGCCCAGTTGCTGCTAAGTCACTTCAGTTGTGTCCGACTCTTAGCGACCCCATGGACTGCAGCCCACCAGGCTCCTCCGTCCATGGGATTTTCCAGGCAAGGTACTGGAGTGGGGTGCATGGCCTTCTCCAGTACTGATGAGTAAAGAACAAACTCAGTTTAAACTCTGTACAAAGAGTAATATAACAACAATGTATCCTGCTGGAGGACAGTTTCTCCTCCTTCCTGAAAACCTTCTGGCTAATCCTGCATCTTCAAATGTAAATTAGGAGACTGGGTCTGCTAAGACCTTTACAACGTTGAGACATTCTTTTGCTTAACTGTAACAACCAGCGGAAAAAGTATACAGCTCCCCTGCTGAGACTAGCTTAGGCGGGGCACTGAGAGGGTAACAGGCAGGAAGGCCAGGGGTCTCCAAATGGAGGAAATAGCCTGCAAGTGTCAGACATTTATCTCTCTGAAGCGGCAGGAGGAAACAAACTAGCCAAATTGTTTTCTTACTCCATACAAATTTAAAAGGAGGTTTCTCTTTAAATTCTGTGTTGCCTGGTTTCACTTGAACTTAACCAATGCCTTTTTCTTATGGAAATGTTTATCTTAAGCTATGCTAATGTACTATGCATTTACCCCAAACTCTGTCTTCAAGTAGGTTCCGCCTTTTGGGCTCAGAACCTACTTGATAAACCAGTATGTTATACTCCAATATTGTTCCTCTAATCTATGTAAATGAAACTATTTGTATGGTGCTCTGCCCTTCAAGATTCAAGTTAATCCTTTTATGGCCCAAGATGAACCATTTGGACCCAAGATTATTCCCAAATACATCTAAGTTTTACATTCTAAGTTTTGGGACATTCCTTTCTTTCATTAACAGACTGCTGGTGACTATTTAACATCCAGCTAAAGACTAGCAGGGGGGTACTCTTTCTGCCCCCTTCTGATGCCTATGTCAGAAGCTTTCTCTGTCTCCTTTCTACTTTAATAAAACTTTGTTATACAAAAGCTCTGAGCGATCAAGCCTCGTCTCTGGCCCCGGATTAAATTCTTCTCCTCCGGGGGCCAAAAATCCCGGCGTCATAATTCAATGACAACCTTTCAGCACTCTCCCTCCCCTTTCTGATGTCTGTGTCAGAAGCTTTCTCCGTCCCTTTTCATACTTCAATAAAACTCTGCTACACAAAAGTTCTTGAGGGATCAAGCCTGATCCCCGGTCCCAAAATCTTTGTAGATCACAAATCAAACACCATTACCGGTAAGCTATCAGTGCCAACTCCCAGAATAAAATAAAATCGCATCAGCTTCTGTTAAAGTTTTAAATTTCAAGAGAAGTCTAACTTACTGTTTTTCTTTTTTTTTTTTTAACTTTTGATATCATATCTAAGAAATCCTTGCCTAACCGAAAACCCAGAAGATTTTTTTCCTAGATGTTTGAAGCTTTCCTGTGACGTCCACCTTTCGTTTATCTTCGGTGAATGTTGGCAGATGGTATGAGGGGAGGTTTGAAATGCATCTCTTATCCAGTTGTCTCAGCACCACTGATTAAACACACTCTCCTCAGTGAAGAAGTGTTTTTACGACTCAGCTGCCTATATTCCTGGACTCTGATTATATCTCCTTCTATATTTCTGTACACGTGAGTACCTTACTGTCTGAGCTTTAGAGTATGTTCGGAAATAGGGAAAGACAAGCCTTCCAACCTTCCTCTGATTTTTCAACACAATTTGCTTTTTCTCCGTATAGACGAAATGTTCGAATGAGCTTGTCCATAAAAGCGAGAAACACCCGCTGAGATTCTGATGGAAGTTATTTGCCACACCACAATTTTAAATTAATGTGATAAAGCAGTCTGACCCAGAAACATAATTAGATGTCGCCTGTAATGTTCTATGTATATTTAACTTCTCACCCTTTTGTTCTTTTTCGGTAAGCTGCTGCAATATTTGTTCTCTCAGATACAACTAATTAAAAGGCCTAAAAAAACCAATCAAGTTCTCTTTGAGTATCTCACTTAGTTACACTCATGAACTATGTCAATACAGGGATTAAAGGACACAGGAAAAAAGACTTTGCTGTATTTTAGTCCTGAATACTCCTATTCCATACCTACTGCAAAGGGGTTTCAAGGTCCAGACGGGCCATGAGTTTTTTCCCCGGTCCCCAGAAGGCCAGAATCGTATTCCTTTACATCTAATCATTAGCGTCTCCAGCAAACCTCGTGGGGAGATGACTCTAAATATGAGAGGGAATATTTAAATAACTTCAAACAAATGTATAGCCATTCTTTCATTAAAATTTCAATGTGATTTTTAAAAATGAAATATCTCAGTCCCCAGTCCTAAAGGAAGCCTTTTTTTTTTCTTTTTTTTTTACATCTGTTCTTCTGATGTTCCCTTCCAGTACTATACCACATGTTCAAAGCCAAACGATTTTAAACAGTGAAACTTATAGTTGCTCCATCCTGTACAATTCTTTACGAAGAAAGACCATAACCCGCCAGGCTCCTCTGCCCATGGAATTCTCCAGGCAAGAATACTGGNCCCCTCTCTCTCTCTCTGCAATCCTTAGTCACAAAAAACTTTTTTTTTTTTTTTAAGCCCAGTTGCTGCTAAGTCACTTCAGTTGTGTCCGACTCTTAGCGACCCCATGGACTGCAGCCCACCAGGCTCCTCCGTCCATGGGATTTTCCAGGCAAGAGTACTGGAGTGGGGTGCATGGCCTTCTCCAGTACTGATGAGTAAAGAACAAACTCAGTTTAAACTCTGTACGAAGAGTTATATAACAACAATGTATCCTGCTGGAGGACAGTTTCTCCTCCTTCCTGAAAACCTTCTGGCTAATCCTGCATCTTCAAATGTAAATTAGGAGACTGGGTCTGCTAAGACCTTTACAACGTTGAGACATTCTTTTGCTTAACTGTAACAACCAGCGGAAAAAGTATACAGCTCCCCTGCTGAGACTAGCTTAGGCGGGGCACTGAGAGGGTAACAGGCAGGAAGGCCAGGGGTCTCCAAATGGAGGAAATAGCCTGCAAGTGTCAGACATTTATCTCTCTGAAGCGGCAGGAGGAAACAAACTAGCCAAATTGTTTTCTTACTCCATACAAATTTAAAAGGAGGTTTCTCTTTAAATTCTGTGTTGCCTGGTTTCACTTGAACTTAACCAATGCCTTTTTCTTATGGAAATGTTTATCTTAAGCTATGCTAATGTACTATGCATTTACCCCAAACTCTGTCTTCAAGTAGGTTCCGCCTTTTGGGCTCAGAACCTACTTGATAAACCAGTATGTTATACTCCAATATTGTTCCTCTAATCTATGTAAATGAAACTATTTGTATGGTGCTCTGCCCTTCAAGATTCAAGTTAATCCTTTTATGGCCCAAGATGAACCATTTGGACCCAAGATTATTCCCAAATACATCTAAGTTTTACATTCTAAGTTTTGGGACATTCCTTTCTTTCATTAACAGACTGCTGGTGACTATTTAAC
The DNA here is from genome assembly GCA_006410675.1 of Oreotragus oreotragus. Lineage (NCBI taxonomy): Eukaryota > Metazoa > Chordata > Mammalia > Artiodactyla > Bovidae > Oreotragus > Oreotragus oreotragus. Next base: position 46,875 of record SJYX01020993.1, on the reverse strand, counting down.
ATCCAGCTAAAGACTAGCAGGGGGGTACTCTTTCTGCCCCCTTCTGATGCCTATGTCAGAAGCTTTCTCTGTCTCCTTTCTACTTTAATAAAACTTTGTTATACAAAAGCTCTGAGCGATCAAGCCTCGTCTCTGGCCCCGGATTAAATTCTTCTCCTCCGGGGGCCAAAAATCCCGGCGTCATAATTCAATGACAACCTTTCAGCACTCTCCCTCCCCTTTCTGATGTCTGTGTCAGAAGCTTTCTCCGTCCCTTTTCATACTTCAATAAAACTCTGCTACACAAAAGTTCTTGAGGGATCAAGCCTGATCCCCGGTCCCAAAATCTTTGTAGATCACAAATCAAACACCATTCACCGGTAAGCTATCAGTGCCAACTCCCAGAATAAAATAAAATCGCATCAGCTTCTGTTAAAGTTTTAAATTTCAAGAGAAGTCTAACTTACTGTTTTTCTTTTTTTTTTTTTTAACTTTTGATATCATATCTAAGAAATCCTTGCCTAACCGAAAACCCAGAAGATTTTTTTCCTAGATGTTTGAAGCTTTCCTGTGACGTCCACCTTTCGTTTATCTTCGGTGAATGTTGGCAGATGGTATGAGGGGAGGTTTGAAATGCATCTCTTATCCAGTTGTCTCAGCACCACTGATTAAACACACTCTCCTCAGTGAAGAAGTGTTGTGACACTATTTTTACGACTCAGCTGCCTATATTCCTGGACTCTGATTATATCTCCTTCTATATTTCTGTACACGTGAGTACCTTACTGTCTGAGCTTTAGAGTATGTTCGGAAATAGGGAAAGACAAGCCTTCCAACCTTCCTCTGATTTTTCAACACAATTTGCTTTTTCTCCGTATAGACGAAATGTTCGAATGAGCTTGTCCATAAAAGCGAGAAACACCCGCTGAGATTCTGATGGAAGTTATTTGCCACACCACAATTTTAAATTAATGTGATAAAGCAGTCTGACCCAGAAACATAATTAGATGTCGCCTGTAATGTTCTATGTATATTTAACTTCTCACCCTTTTGTTCTTTTTCGGTAAGCTGCTGCAATATTTGTTCTCTCAGATACAACTAATTAAAAGGCCTAAAAAAACCAACCAAGTTCTCTTTGAGTATCTCACTTAGTTACACTCATGAACTATGTCAATACAGGGATTAAAGGACACAGGAAAAAAGACTTTGCTGTATTTTAGTCCTGAATACTCCTATTCCATACCTACTGCAAAGGGGTTTCAAGGTCCAGACGGGCCATGAGTTTTTTCCCCGGTCCCCAGAAGGCCAGAATCGTATTCCTTTACATCTAATCATTAGCGTCTCCAGCAAACCTCGTGGGGAGATGACTCTAAATATGAGAGGGAATATTTAAATAACTTCAAACAAATGTATAGCCATTCTTTCATTAAAATTTCAATGTGATTTTTAAAAATGAAATATCTCAGTCCCCAGTCCTAAAGGAAGCCTTTTTTTTTTCTTTTTTTTTTACATCTGTTCTTCTGATGTTCCCTTCCAGTACTATACCACATGTTCAAAGCCAAACGATTTTAAACAGTGAAACTTATAGTTGCTCCATCCTGTACAATTCTTTACGAAGAAAGACCATAACCCGCCAGGCTCCTCTGCCCATGGAATTCTCCAGGCAAGAATACTGGAGTGGGCATTCCCTGCTCCAGGGGATGTTCCAGACCCAGATCTCCTGCATTGTAGGCAAGCTCTTTACCATCACAGCTGCCATGGAGGTACTTTATAAATGTGATTTAAAAAATCCCTTTGTGGAGTATATGCAACAGGTAGACCAACCAGAGTCAATGAGAAAATACAAGAATATGGAAAACCCGTAGACGCTGCAGTTATAGTTTGGACGCAGGAAAGTAATTTTACATGTGTGTGTGTGTATTTGTTTTTTAAATATACATTATGTTACCACCAATGATGCAAATCGTCCTGTAAAGTCACCAATGGTGCTATGAAATCCCATTATCTATGTAAGATATAAAAAGAAAAATGACAGAAGCCGCAAAAACCCTTTGAATGATTGCTCTTAATGGGATCTACCGTATTAAAAATGAGTTCATCAGCTCACATTCATTTTTTTTTAATGAATAAAACTATTTTCATCTTACCCCCCACGGTGTCCTACATTTTTTGCTTTGTATTTATTTGAAGAAAATTTTTATCGTGGTATAGTTGCTTTACAATATTGTGTTAGTTTGTGCTGTACAGCAAAGTGAATCAGATAAATAAATTACATATATATATATGTATATATATATAGCCCATCTTTTTTTTGGATTTCTTTCCCACTTAGGTCATCACAGAGCAGTGAGCAGAGTTCCCCGTGCTCTCTGGCAGGTTGTCATTAGTTATCTGTTTTACACAGCGTCTCAATAGCGTATCTATCAAATGCAGTCTCCCAGTTCAACCCCATTCTCCCTCCTCCCTTGGTATCTTTATATTCCTCTCTGTGTCTGTGTCTCTATTTCTGCTTTGTGACTAAGAGCATCTAAACCAACCTTATAAGATTCCAGATATATGCATTAAAATACCATGTATGTATTTTTCTCTTTGTGACTCACTTCAGAAAAAGCAAAACATCATACAGCTTATTAAACAAAATATATATTCTTTTCTGTCCCTTGCAAGGGCAAATTCTAAGTATTCCCTATTCATGTTATGTTAAGTAAGCACCTTAAAAAGTGTAGTGCTTAGGCTAAGTGCATACAGAGGAAGTTATTACATACTGGGTTATGGGAAAGTAACAGAGGATGAGATAGTTGGATGGTATCCCCGACTCAATGGACATGAGTTTGAGCAAGCTCAGGGAGATGCTGAAGGACAGGGAAGCCTGGCGTGCTGCAATCCATGGGGTCACAAATTGTCAGACATGACAGCGATTGTTGCTGAGCAGCAACAAATAGGGGAATCGGATTCCTTGTTAGCTCCCAGAGATGTGTCGTTGATCAGGTAGTGACTAGGCCACAGGGGGCCAGTCTACCACCTTCTAATCAATAAGGGACTAAAGGTCTTGTTGCTGTTCATTCTCTAAGTGACGTCCAACTCTTTGCAACCCCACGGACTGAAGCAGGCATGGTTTCCCTGTCCTTCACCATCTCCAAGAGTTTGCTCGAACTCAAATCCACTGCCTGGATGCTGTCACACATCTTCCCGCCCCTGGTCTTTCCCCGCATCAGGACCTTCTCCAGGGAGTTGGTTCCTTGCATCAGGTGCCTGAAATACTGGAGCTTCCGCTCCAGTGTCAGTCCTTGCAATGAATCTTCAGGGTTGATTTCCTTCAGGATTCACAGATTTGATCTGCAGTCCAAAGCATTCTCAAGACACATGAGATTAAGGGACTGCAAGCTCTGCTCACATCCCAGTCTTGTCCGAGACCACACCTCTGACCCCACTGCTATAAAAAATAAAAAACAAAACAAAACCCTAATCAAGTCCTCTGGGGCTGAGACACGGAGTTTTTCAAGGCAGAAGTTCCGGAGTGTCTCTCTTTATTGGCAAAGCAATAAAGCTAGCCTTTTCTACTGCGCGCAGCAGTCTGCCTCTGAGACATGATTTGGCACAAGTGTGCTGAGAGGCTGAGCTTTCAGTTACGCTAGGGTGAGGACCCACTTTCTAGAAGCAAAGGAAGTGGACTGCTCTGAGGGGGCAGTTTTAGAGGGGGGCCGGGGCCACTGAGACTGTGGGAGATGGGAGGACAGGAGGAAAGCCCCCTGCCCCTGGACAAGTCTTTTGTGACCCCCACATCTGCATAATTGGCTGTAAAAGGATCAACACGTGTGGCTCAGGAAGGATGCCTGCCTCACCAATAAACAAAGGATGCTGTAGGAAATCAAGTCAGCAGCTACGGGTACCCTGTGGGGATTCAGGATGGGGAAAAAGAGGATGCTGGCCCCAGAGAGCTGACATGCGTATCAAAGGAATGTATTTCCATGAGCACAGACTCGCGCAACTCTCCATTCATAGAAAAAAGGAAACAAAAAACGGCACATTCATTAATTTGAGGTCACTGGTTTTCATTCAGTACCTGTCATGTTTTGATATCCTGACAGCGTGGTCTTTGTTGCAAAATATCCTACAGATCCTGAATCTTCGCGGACCGTCTTTGGACCATTCCATCAGAGTCATCCTAGAGCCTGCCTCCCAAGCTTAAGTCCTCAGAAAGGCCACCAGATGAAACATAAATCTCAACTTTTAGGTTTGCGTATATACATATATTTTCATTCGACACACTCCACACACGAACCATAACACACGTTCTAACCTCCAAGGAAACGTTACAATGAGCACAGTGAATTTCAAAGATGACGTGAAACTTGTTATATATGGGTCTATCCAACGCACATGCCTCCCTGAAAAATGTTTTCTTATTGTGAAAGTATTTCCTGCCGTATTAATGAACAAGGATGTCACAGCCATCATGGATTCTGCTACATTCCGGCCCTCCACATGTAAATTTCTGAGCCCAGGAAGATCAAGCGCTTCTAACTTGGCTGCCAGCCTTTGAGCCGCCACGGTGAGCTGTGGCCACCCCCCTAAGGTGAACAAGGCACTAAGGATGCTAAGAATCCCACCTCAGGATGGTCCCTCCTAGATAACTGAGATGCGTATGGAAGGAGGGGTTTCAGTGAGCCCAGACTCTTGAGTCTTCCCCTACATAGAAAAGCATAAATTCCTTAACTTGCGATATTTGGTGCTTCCTTCATGAACAATAATGTTTTAGGACTTCCCCGGGGGGCGCAGTGGTCAAGAATCTGCCTGCGAATGCAGTAGAGATGGGTTTGATCCTTGGTCTGGGAAGATCCCACGTGCCTGGGAGCAGCTAAGCCCATGTGGCACAAGTAGTGAGCCTTTCTCTAGAGCCCACGAGCCAGAAGGACTGAAGCCTGGGCACCCTAGACGCTGTGCCCCACAAGAGAAGCCACATCAAGGAGAAGCCTCTGTGTTGCCATGAAGAGCACTCATGCTTCCCGCAACTGCAGAAAGCACAAATGCAGCAAAAAAGACCCAGCACCGTCAAACGACACGAAATCATTAAAAAGTAAGCAGTCTTTTAAGGTTCAGACTACCTGCCCTTTGCTGCAAACTTCTAGATGACTCAACTCCATCCCCAAGCCCTGGCCCTCACCCCCTGAAAACAGTTCTCTCACGGTTACTTGAGATGCTATCTCCATGGCTCGAAGTCCTAAAAATTCCCACCGAACAAAACAAAACTCTCAACTTCTGGGCTGTGACTTGCTGTTTAGCCGCTATGACGTGGTGTCCGGCGCTGTGACCCGTAGACTGCAGCACACTAGGCCTCCCTGTCCATCACCAACACCCGGAGCTTGCTCAGACTCATGTCCATCGAGTCGGTGATGCCATCCGAGCATCTCACCCTCTGTCACCCCCTTCTCCTCCCGCCTTCAGTGTTCCTCAGCATCATGTTGGACTGCTTAATCATTAATAAGTTGACAATATATATTTACCGAATTGCCTTGCTGTGCGCTTGAAAGTAACTATACTGTAAATGTAGTATACTTTAGTTTAACAAAGAAAAAAAAAAAAGAATTCTGCCACTTAATACTCCTTGGGTTGTCACTGCAGGAAAATTAAAGGCATATGTTTGCGATCACAGTAAAAACAGATCTAATTCTTTTTAATGTTCTGCCAGTTTAACGTGTCTCTGTGCAATAATGGAAATAATAAGAGAAGGTTCTTGCTCTTTTTTGCGGGGGGAGTGTTTTCTTTTCCTCTGACTGGCTGTGGAAGGCAGAATGAGAGAAAAATATGAGTAACAACTTTGCTTTCTAGTTTTGGTGGAATTGCTGCTGCTGCTGCTGCTAAGTCGCTGCAGTCGTGTCTGACTCTGTGCGATCCCATAGACGGCAGCCCACCAGGCTCCTTTGTCCCTGGGATTCTCCAGGCAAGAACACTGGAGTGGGTTGCCATTTGGTGGAATTAGGAAGCACTTATTTCACACTTTGGTAGGAATCAATATAAAGTCTAAAACTTTACAGGTCTCTGATATATGTCAACACTTCTTATTAAAACCTCAGGGCATTGCAGACTTCCCTAAGTTGTTTTGTTTTTCTTATGAATTTTGTTACTGAAATACTTCTATCCACAGGAATAAGAGACAAATCCAATTAGATTTAGATCACTGTCACATATTTTTATTAGCACTTTCACCTGATAGAATACATTACCTCCCTTAACAACTCCCCTAATTACCTCCCCTAACAACAGTGAGAGACTTTATTTTCTTGGGATCCAAAATCACTGCAGATGGTGACTGCAGCCATGAAATTAAAAAACGCTTGCTCCTTGGAAGGAAATCTATAATCAACTTAGACAGCATGTTAAAAAGCAGAGACATTACTCTGCAAACAAAGGTCCATCTGGTAAAACCTAAGGCTTTTCCAGTGGTCATGTATGGATATGCGAGTTGGACTATAAAGAAAGCTGAGCACAGAAGAATCAATGCTTTCAAACGGTGGTGTTGGAGAAGACTCTTGAAACTTGCTTGGACTGCAAGGAGATCCAACCAGTCCCTCCTAAAGATCAGTCCTGAATATTCATTGGAAGGACTGATGCTGAAGCTGAAACTCTGATCCTTTGGCCACCTGATGCAAAGAGCTGAAAAGACCCTGAGGCTGGGAAAGATTGAAGGTGGGAGAAGAAGGGGGTGACAGAGGATGAGATGGTTGGATGGCATCACTGACGTGATGGACATGAGTTTGAGTAAACTGCGCGAGTTGGTGATGGACAAGGAGGCCTGGCGTGCTGCAGTCCATGGAGTCAGACACGAATGAGCGACTAAACTGACTGAACGTCTCCATGAGCTTGAGAGTGAATGACGACGTATTTAATAACTGAAGCTCATTTAGTATTGAATTATGCCTGATGTCTTCTATGCATTTCTATGCATCTCTTTTCTTGTGCTGATAATTACATTGGCTTTGGTTTGCCCTTAGACACTTCTTAAAATGTTGTATTAAAAAAATTATATGTATATATATATATATAGATGTGTGTACACACACACACACACATTATTCTTGCCAGCAGATTCTGGAAGAGTCTCAGTTCTGTTTCCTAGGGATAACTGTGAACAAAAGCTTCTTGAAATAGCCAGAATACACACCACTGAAGACTGGGTGAAATCTCTATGTGATTTTTGGTGTGAAAAGTGAAAGTCGCTCAGTCCTATCTGACTCTTTGTGACCCCCATGGACTATACAGTCCATGGAATTTTCCAGGCCAGAATACTGGAGTAGGTAGCGGTTACTTTCTCCAGGGGGATCTTCCCAACCCAGGATCTCCTGCATGGCAGGCAGATTCTTTACCCACCTTGGCTCTCAGGGAAGCCCTCGCTGCTTGGAGTTCAGGGCAAGAATTATGGGGATCTGGAAGCCCTTGCTTTTTGGTGTTAGCTAGAACCCTTGGCATATTTTCGGTTTGCCGTGAATGCAAATGAATAAATGGGGAAACACAGATATATATGCCCGTATATACAGTTTTGTCACATGCCTGAAGCGAACACAACATTGTAAATCCGCTATCCTGGGATAAAAGAGACAGATAAGTAAAAGACTAGAGTATCTGCCTCTAAAAGTGGCTTCTCGGTCAAGATGTCTTTGTCTTTCCGAGTCTGTGTCTGACACGCAGCACAATGTCCTCGAAATGAAATTAAGTCTAGAGTATACAAAATCATCCCACTCGTCAACGCCTGAGTTTGTCAAGCAAGTAGAAGCCAATTAAATGACCTCAGGTAATGCCATAAAAATGATACATGTGTATACATTTATGTATTATGTATAAATTAATGTAGATGCTATATATTAATATGTATTGACATGGATATATTAATAAATATATTCTTATATTTATATATATATATATTCTTTTATGTTTATTTTCTTTTCTAAAGAATTTCAAGGTCATGGGAATTCCCTGGAAGTTCAGCAATTAGGACTCTGAGCTTTAACTGTTGAGACACTGGGTTCAGTATCTGGTTGGGGAACTAAGATCCCCTCAAGTTTTGCTGCAAGGAGAGGAAGAGATAGAGCAAGGAAGGAAGAAAGAAAAAAAAAAATATGACAGCCCATGTCTTTGGAATACAGGACCATTTTTATTGACGATAAGAACTTTAGACACTTTATCCACTGTAGCACCTAGCTGACTGGCTCTGCTCGGCTAGACACAAAAGGCTGTATTGATGCAAACAAGAGAGATGAGAAAATAAACTCAGGGGAAAATGACTCGCAACCCTTTTTCAGTGTGATTGATTACATTCCCTCAACACAGTCTGCATAAAGGGTTCTATCATTTATTCAAAATACCCCCCACAAGCGTCCCCTGGGCGAACCATCACACCTAACCCATGTGCTACTAAGATCCCTCGCCAAAAAAAACATGAATGAAACATGCATGACGCGAGTGCAGTAAAACTCTAGGAGCTGATCCATCTCCATGGTGGTTTTAGCCTCCACCACCAGTCAGGGGAAACACGCTGACCCAAACTGCCCACCCTGGCCAGGCACCATAGTGACCATCTGCATGATTTGACGACAATTTTATTTTACGACAGGGGGTCCTGATGAGGACCATGGAACTAACAATCCATCACCCACAGGGAGAATTCAGCCACGGTCAGAAGGAGACACCATGTGTCCTTCCACCATCCAGAACTCCTCTCGCTGGCATCACAATTTGGCTGAGCAACGCGTCAGCCACCAGGAAGGAACCTGACGTCAGAGTGATGGGCAGAAGAAAACCAAGAAACTAATCCCATCACCATAAAACCCGAGACTGTGAGCCAAGAGGCAGGGCAGTCCTCCTGGGTTCCCTGACCCTCCTGGCTCTCCGCCCAGGAGGCCCCTTCCCATTACAGTCTATTGGTTTCTCAGCACCTGCATCTCCTCGGACAGCTCATTTGCAAGTGTTAGACGAGAGCCCACTCTTGGGCCCTGAAAGGGGTCCCCCTTCCTGAAACACCACCAGTCTAGTACCTACCCCTTCAAGTCTTGGTCTTGGAAGGTATTCTATTACCTACCCCTTCAAGTCTCAGGCTTGGAAAGAAGAGGGTGTAGAAAACAGCTGGTCAGCCTGAAATGGACACAGACTTCATAAAAGAGAAGGAAGCTTCTGCTACTGCAAGCAGCTGAAACGTACAACTTCTTTGTTACAGCAGCAGAGCCTTTTTAAGTATTTGTAACTATTTTCTTGTCTGCATGAGACAGTTTCTCTCTCTCTCACGCTCACACACACTCAGATACATCCGCACAGACTCAGCCATGTGTACACACCTCCTAACATCCCCAAATGTACCTCCACGAAAGATATCACTTTAGATCAGAAACGTATCTTGTTGAACCCAGCATGCATGATGTTCGGGAACCAAAGGCAATGTAATACTTTTCCTTAAAGAGTGCACGCCTCCTTTACCTCTTAGCATCTCCAGTGTGTTTTCATGTTAAAGAAAAGTAAGTTTTGTACGTAGCACTAACCCCCACGTGTGACTATGTGCAGTGTGCTAAGTCGCTTCAGGCGTGTCCGACTCTTTGCAGCCCTGTGCACCATAGCAGGCTAGGCGTCTCTGTCCACGCGATTCTCCAGGCAAGAATACTGGAATTGGTGGCCGTGCCTTCCTGCAGGGAATCTTCCAGACGCAGGAACTGAACCTGGCTCTCGCATGAGCAGCAGCAAGCCAGGCTTCCATGTCCTTCACAGTCTCCTGAAATTTGCTCACATTCATGTCCATTGAGTTGGTGGTGACATCGAACCATCTCATCCTTTATTATCCCCTTCTCCTCCTGCCTTCTGTCTTTCCTAACATCCTGGTTCCACTGAGTCGACTCTTTGCATCACGTGGCCAAAGTATTGGGGCTTCAGCATCAGTCCTTCCAATGAATCTTCCGGACTGATTTCCATTGTCAGGTTGTTTGCGACAAACTTTAGAAGGGAGAACATGCAGGAATAAAGAAGAACACTAAAAAGATCAAATGATAATGAGGCCCTCGTTCAGTTACGCAAAGGCAGGGCTTCCCCGGTGGCTCAGCTGGTCAAGAATCCGCGCGCCATGAGGAAGACCTGGGTTCGGTCCCTGGGTTTGAAAGACCCCTGTGGAGGAGGGGAAGGCTACCCACTCCAGTATTCTGGCCTGGAGAATTTCATGGACTGTACAGTCCAAGGGGTCGCAAAGAGTCAGACACAACTGAGCGACTTGCACTCACTTTCACTTTAAGCAAAGTCAAGGACCTTTGGTTCCTCCTGAAGAGGTATCGATAATATTCTGAGCCTTGTCCTGTGAGCTGTCTTATAGATACTGAAACTCCCACCAGGTGAAGAAGTTAACTACATGATGTCCAGACTATAGTCATGACATAAGAGAGAAAGTGAAGTTGCTCAGTCGTGTCCGACTCTTTGCGACCCCATGGACTGTAACCTACCAGGCTCCTCCATCCATGGAATTCTTTCAGGTAAGAGGACTGGAGTGGGTTAGTCATTCCCTTCTCCAGGGGATCTTCCCGACCAAGGGATCGAACCCGGGTCTCCCACATTGCAGGCAGATGCTTTACCAGCTGAGCCACCAGGGAAGTCCAGTCATGACATAAGCTGCCGCAATTCAAAGAGCTGGATTCAAGTAAGTGGGAATAAACCGACCCTGGAAGTGAAGATTAACTGGACCTAAAATAACGGGAGTGACCCTAATCAGATCACCGATGATCTGTTTCAAGATGACAGTCAGAGTTGACTGTGCTGTTTCTGCATGGACCCCCTTTGCACTTTCCATAAAAGCTCTTGCCCCCTGACTGTCAGGTTGAGGAGAGTCAGCCTTTTTGAAGAGGGCTTCACCTACCCTCGGTTGCCGTCATCCAAATAAAGCAGGCTTTCCTCCCCACAAGCCAGAACTCTAACGGTTTAGCAGCAAACAGCCACACTTGGATTCAATAATACATATAGGATCCTTCCTGCTCAACCAGGTGGGGCAGTCGTAAAGAATTCTCCTGTCAATGCAGGAGACACAGGTTCAATCCTTTGGTCTGAAAGATCCCCTGAAAATGGAAATGGCAAATCACTCCTGTGTTTTTGCCTGGGAAATCCCAGACACAGAGGAGCCTGGTGGGCGACCGTCTGTGGGGTCGCAAAGAATCAGACCTGTGGAACCCAGACCACTTGGGAGAGGAAGACTGATCCCAGAGGTGCCAACACAGAGCTTGCTGATTAGCATGAAGCTAACTAATCATATCCACTTCTTTTCTAGATCGCTTAATGCCGCTTAGGATGACAGCAAGATTGAAAAAAAATTTAAAAAAAGCAAAATCCCACTTGGATTTTACATGCAAGACACTTTGAAAGCATCTGCATGGATATCAAACATTGGGATGTTCAAAGCATCCTTGGGAATTAGAGGGGAAGGCTGGGTATCTGCATTTTTTGTTGTTGTTCCTTTCTTTCATAAATGTAGATTTTAGGACAGAGCTTGCTGGTTAGCATGAAGCTAATCATATCGACTTCTTTTCTAGATTGCTCAATGCTGGTAAGATTGACAGCGAGATTTAAAGGAGGATTTTTTTTTTTTCGTTTAGGGTGAACCTAAAATTTACGTTCTGTGAAACTTTTGTAGACGTACCTATAGTTTGTCACCTTACAAGTTTCGTAGGAACCCTTAATCTCCCCTTCCGACCCATAGACGTAAAAAACAACGACAAGGAAAGAACGTATTTGCATTTAAAATCCTGTCAAAGTTTGCATTTTTTTTTGGTTGGGTTTTGTACAGTTCTGTCATATATCACAAAGGACGAAGGAGATAATAATTGTAGACTTGACCAGGCACACAATATTGCTTACTACGTTAACACTTTATAATGTTCATTTGTGGTACGAGCTAAATCCAAAGGAAGTAAAAATGGTATATATTAAAGGGGGGGGCCAGTGTCCTAGAACGTAAGGTAAAAACAGTAATACAGACGAATCTAAGGAGAACCGGTACTGTCGAAGATTCTAAAAAGGAGAAAGAAGACTGGAACTGTCAAAACTTCTCGAGAGAGTAGTCCGTAAAAACCTCTTAAAGGATGTTAACCGGAAAAAACACACACACACCTAAAAGTGTTCACCTGTCCCTAATGCTAAAACCTCTCCTTCGAGCCCCCACTTTACAGGAAGAGCAGTGTATAGTTCCCGCGCACGAGAGTTGTACTGAATGTGCCACCTTTACCTGGAGGTGAGGGACCGGTTCCATTGTCAACAGTCTAAAGAGGTAACGGTCCAAAGAGGAGGAACTTAAAATCTGATGAACCTACCTTTTGTCGTCCGTCTCGGTTTGAGTTCACCTCCGTACGAGGTTACGCAGTTCCCTACCTTAGAAGTTTTTAATAAATCTGCTGAAGACATATCCTTGAACCGAAGGAGAGAGGTACCATCCCTCTTAAAACAGTGCGAAAGGAGTTCTCTAGGTACGGGACGAGGGGTCTTAGACTCTTATACTATGCTACGCATCGTTCTCCCTAAATTTAAACGTCCACGTTAATTCCTACTATTAGTGAACTGGAATTGTATTTCTTTAATAGGGCCTAGTAGTCAACTCGGGGTCACAGAAGTGTAGAGTCCTTTATAATGAAAGATGGAGGCAGAAAGAGAGAAGTCACAGACTGGAAAATGCTATGCTGGGGGAGTTATGCATTCTGTACTGCTTTTTGAGGATTAAACATGGCACCTTGAGACAAAGAATGTAGGTGGCTTCTATCTATTAAAAAACAAAATTCAAGAAAGAAGTTTTTCCTTAGATCCATTGAAAGGATTCAATCCTGTGTACACCTTGATTTTACACAGTGAGACCCATTTGTGCTTTTGACTTCCAAAACTGTAAGTTAGAGATGTGTTGTTAAAAGCCAGTAAGTCATTTGTTCCAGCAGCAATACAAAACTCATACTTCTTTTTTATTTTCTCACTCATTTACAACCATATGAGATTGTAAGTATGTATTCTAATACAACAGTATTTAATGCTGTTCCTCAAGTTGTTCTAGCCTTGGCCAATAAGAACTCTTTATTTGGTTTCTGTGATATGTTTATTCACTCAATCATGTTCGACCCCATGGACTGTAGCCCCGCCGGGTTCCTCTGTCCATGGGGCTTCTCCAAGCAAGAATACTGGAGTGGGTTGCCATGCCTTCCTCCAGGGGAAATCCCCGACTCAGGTCTCCCGCACTGCAGGCAGAGTCTTTACCATCTAAGTCACCAGGGAAGGCCAGGAATACTGGAGTGGGTAGCCTATCCCTTTTCCAGGGGACCTTCCCAACCAAGGAATCAAACTGGGGCCTCCTGCATTACAAGCACATTCTTTATGGGCTGAGGTACCAGGGAACCGCTATACCCCTTCAACATACCCCCATCGCTGTGGTTATTTTTCATGGACTTTTAAGCACTGCCTTGATTCCTGGCACTATCAGATACTTCAGGACGGTCTGGGACACTTTCTACTGCATTTCTAGAATCAGCCCTTTCTCCACGGAGTTCTGGCTCCTTCCTTTTGACGTCTGTATATATTGTCAGTCCCAAAGCTGAAGGAGGTCAAATGAGGAGGTCTTCCTTAACAGATGCAAGAATGAGTTGGTGACCCAGCAAATATTTACGTGACAGGCTTTACAGTGTGCAGCTGGGCCTATAAAACATGCAAGCCAGTGACGGACCAGGCCCGGTCACTCGTATGACCCTCATCCAGCTCATCCTCCTATGTGGACAATGGTTATTTCATTTTGACACTACGATTGTCCAAATTACCGTGTTGGCTTAGAACCTACGGGGCGCTGGTCCATCTACTTTGTAACCATCTGAAAACCTGTCAGAAACTATTTTTGCCCCCACTGTGCAGATGAGACAACGGAATCTGAAAGCAGCTAAGTAATTTGTTCCAGGAGATCAACGTGCCACAGTCGGAAGCAAACGCATGTATATATGGACAACATCCAGCATGACCATCTGACAAAGGCTGAAGGGTATTTATGTGACGCGTGGGTTAATCTCTGGGGAATGTGGTTTTGTTTTAGTCCCCCAAATAAACTTACACATCACAGAAGAATAAGCAAATGATGACATGCTAGAACCAATGCTGTAATCAAGAAAATGAAAACTCTACCTAAATAACCATTGAGAAGGACAGGCCGTTGGACTGTAAGGAGATCAAAGCAGTCAGTCCTAGAGGAAATCAACCCTGAATACTCACTGGAAGGACTGATGCTGAAGCTGACGCTCCAATGTTTTGGCCACCTGATGCAAAGAGCTGACTCATTGGAAAATGCCCTGATGCTGGGAAGGATTGAAGGCAGGAGGAGAAGGGAACGACAGAGGATGAGATGGCTGGATGGCATCACCGACTCGATGGACATGAGTTTGAGCAAGCTCCGGGAGTTGGTGATGGACAGGGAGGCCTGGCGTGCTATAGTCTGGCGTGTCACAAAGAGTCAAATACAACTAAACAAGAGATCAACAACAAGAGCTGTGTGAATGAGGAAAACACTTGTTCAAAGAAACTAAGAACCAGATGTCAGAAACTGTGTTTCAAAGAGCGAGATGGGGAGGGAAAAAGTACATGCAAAGAGATCCTTTGGACTAAAGGTAGATGTGTTCATCGCTGTTGCGACTGTTTATCGTAACAATGAATCTTGTTTATTGAGTAAAACCATTCTTCACGCAAGAATGTGGCACTGAGTTTGGAAACAAAAATAAAACACAATTGTGTTTTAGATATAGTCCTACATGTTAGTGATAAGAGAGCCTTAAGCTATTCAAGAAACTGTCCACAAAGAGTCAGAATCCTTACAATATGGTGCGATCACAAAATACAAACCAGTCTTGCTGAACACATTCTGATTCTTTCTAATTGACTTCCATCTTGATACTCCTGCATATTTACATTAGCAAGACACTGCCTCAGAAAATAAAACTGCATGGTGACACCAGGATGGGATTTTCATTCATACAAATGTTTAATCCCATAGGCTTAAAGGACTCGAAGAGAATCAATCTATTGTAAATCCGAAAAGCATTTGCCTTGGGCCAAGATGGAACCTTAATATCTCTCTAGGTGTTTACAGAGTTATGCACAACAGGTTCCAGCTTTGAAAGCATGTTATTGTGAGAACCAGAGACAAATTCAACCGGGAGCTTGATGACTTGGTTTCGTTGGTAATTATATGCACTTTCAGGTATTTCTGGAAATCTCTCAAGGTTATGGATTGGGGGTCATGATTCTTTTTATTTTCAGTTGAAGAAATAGGGAATGACTGAGTGAAGAAGGCTGAGCATCGAAGAATCGATGCTTTTGAACTGTGGTGTTGGAGAAGACTCTTGAGAGTCCCTTGGATGGCAAGGAGATCCAACCAGTCCATTCTGAAGGAGATCAGCCCTGGGATTTCTTTGGAAGGAATGATGCTAAAGCGGAAACTCCAGTCCTTTGGCCACCTCATGTGAAGAGTTGACTCACTGGAAAAGACTCTGATGCTTGGAGGGATTGGGGGCAGGAGGAGAAGGGGACGACCGAGGATGAGATGGCTGGATGGCATCACTGACTCGATGGACATGAGTCTGAGTGAACTCCAGGAGATGGTGATGGACAGGGAGGCCTGGCGTGCTGCGATTCACGGGGTCGCAAAGAGTCGGACACGACTGAGCGACTGAACTGAACTGAGTCCTGCTCAAAACGTTCGTCACCATAAAGTCAACGAGAAGATGGCTAATAGTGTTGAAATGTATTCAACCGCTGGTCCTTCAGCAAGCAAAGCCACTCTTGCTCCCATGGTTACTTGTGGTGACGAGTCCTTTTCCCAACCAGCTTTGAAGATTCGCATGAACTTCTTCTGCAGGAACCTCTCTTAAGAAGCGCCTTCTTAGTGCTGTGTTCAGAGGCATCCTTGGATGCAAATGTCCCAACTAAAACCCTCAGGAAAACAAAAAAGAAGATGTAAACATCTCAAGAAACCCAGGACAGAGGAAAATCTCAGGCTGCATCTGGCAGGTTTCGGTGAAACCCAATCCCAGCGCTGAAGAGAGTTCCGGCTAGTGAGGGATTTTCTGGAGGCGTTAATACACCGGGAATCATTTTACAAACATGTACACCGTGCTGTATTAAAATGAATAACCAGCAAGGACCTGCTGGACAGCACAGGGAACTCTGCTCAATCCTCACGGGAAGGATGGGGGAAGGGAGAGTCAGGGAGTCTGGGATGGATACGGACACACTGCTGTGTTTAACGTGGAGAACCAGCAAGGACCTGCTGGACAGCACAGGGAACTCTGCTCAACACTCTGTAATAACCTGATGGTCTCCAGGGGGAACGGTGGGGGAAGGGAGAGTCAGGGAGTCTGGGATGGACACGGACACACTGCTGGATTTAACATGGAGAAACAGCAAGGACCTGCTGGACAGCACAGCGAACTCTGCTCCAAGGTCATGTGGCAGCCTGGATGGAGGGGAGCTTGGGGGAGAATGGATACATATATTTGTATGGTTGAATCCCTCATTTGTATACCACAATACAAATTGAACTTAAAGAAAAAATTACAGAAAATCAATCAGTAAACCATTGGAATCTCTTCTCCTAGTATATTCACTCACCTCTTCCTAAAAACAGTGCCTCTGTCTCTACAAACAAGGCTTTCTAAGTGGCTCAGTGGGAAAGAATCCACCTACCGATACAGGAGATGTAAGAGATGCAAGTTCGATCCCTGAGTCAGGAAGATCCCCTGCAGGAGGGTATGGCAACCCGCTCCAGTATTCTTGCCTGGAGAATCCCCATGGACAGAGGAGCCTGGTGGGCTACAGCCCATGGGGTCACAAAAGGGTCGTAAGCGACTGAGTATACACACCAGAGGAAACTACAAAACGGAGAGACACAATCCTACCTCAGGGTGCTGCTTGGACATTATTTNCCCGCTCCAGTATTCTTGCCTGGAGAATCCCCATGGACAGAGGAGCCTGGTGGGCTACAGCCCATGGGGTCACAAAAGGGTCGTAAGCGACTGAGTATACACACCAGAGGAAACTACAAAACGGAGAGACACAATCCTACCTCAGGGTGCTGCTTGGACATTATTTCAGGAAGCCTCCCGACTCCAACTTCGCAAAGCGTACCTTTAAATAAAACCAACTGGAAGAAACAGGTAAGACGTAGCAAGGATCGGTGCATGGAAACGCCCAGTCACTAACTGCTGCCGAAATGGACAATTCGGAACAAATCTGAGACGTCCACTGAAGTTCTCCACACACTCGGCAAATACAGAGCGCCTGAGTGTTAACAAATATGCAGACTGTCTTGGTAAGGGGCCCGGGCTGCCTGGAGGTGAGTGTTTCATTAGAAACTGAATTTGCTAAAGAGTTGACTGGATCAACCACTGGGAAGGGACTGGGAGGCCGAGCGCAGTAACAACTACAACCACCACTATTATATTTGTTAGGAACGCGCCAGGAATGTGTGGTGATGGTTTGTGCCCACCTCACTGCACGGTGGAGACCGCCGGACGCTCGGCAAAGGAAAGGCGCTTTCGTTCATTCTTACACACATTCTTATAGATTCCTCCCTTCAGTTGGCAGACACCTTATCTGGGTAAATCCTAAGTTGCTCTACGATAAAGAAAGAAGAAATAAAGAAAGACGGTGTATGTTTTGTCGGGGAATAAAAGCAGTACAGAACAAAAGATAACCACAGACTTTGAAAGAGTCCCTGGGGACATTTAGATAACGGTTTGCCATTTGTCATGGCGTAGAGGAAGATGCCGTTTCCTTGGTTCAGAGGCATGAAATGGGGCCAGTCTAAAACAGAAAAGAGTACGCTGATAAATGTTCACGGGAAGAAACAGCAAGTGGAGTGGAAGGAACTGGGCTTCCCCGGAGGCTCAGATGGTAAAGAATCCACCTTTAAGACAGCAGACGCGGGTTCAAGTCCTGGGTGGGGAAGATGCCCTGGAGAAGGAAATGGCAACCCACTCGAGTATTCTGGCCTGGAGAATCCCATGGACAGAGGAGCCTGGCGGGCTGCAGTTCATGGGGTCGCAAAAGAGTTGGGTCTGCCTGAACAACTGAGGACGAGAACGGGAAGTCTTTAAGAGAACACTCAGAATACACAGCATTTATGCATTTGAGGATCACAATGCCAGGCTGACCTGCAAGAGGTCTCCCATCAGGAGATGGTAGAAAGAGCAAAGAAAACAAACAACCACAACAAAAAAACCAACAAATGATCAAAACCCTGCACGTCAACTGCTAGGTGTTACTTCAGGTATAAACTCTCCAGAGAACTCTACAGGAACTGTATCCTTCTCTGCCGAAAATGCGGGGTTTCCCAGTTGGCTCACGGGTAAAGAACATGCCTGCCAATGCCAGAGATGCGGGTTCGATCCCTGGGTCTGGAAGATCCCCTGGAGAAGGACATGGCAACCCACTCCAGTATTCTTGCCTCGAGAATCCCGTGGACACAGGAGTCTGGAGGGCTACAGTCCACGCGGTCGCAAAAGAGTCAGACAGGACTAGTCACTGAGCAGGCACTCACTCGAACTACTGTTCAAATGGCAAGACTGAACTATAAAGCTGAGGTTATGGGCTTCCCCTGTGGCTGAGCTGGTAAAGAATCCTCCTGCAATGTGGGAGACCTGGGTTCGATCCCTGGGTTGGGAAGATGCTGTGGAGAAGGGAAAGGCTACCCCCTCCAGTATTCTAGCCTGGAGAGTTCCATGGACTATACAGTCCATGGAGTCGCAATGAGTCGGATACGACTGAGCAACTTTGACTTTCACATTCTCCTCAAGAGAAACACTTTGCTGAATACTATAAAGTGGTAAGCTTAAAGCTCAGCATTCAGAAAACGAAGATCATGGCATCCAGTCCGATCATTTCATGGGAAATAGATGGGGAAACAGTAGAAACAGTGTCAGACTTTATCTTTTTGGGCTCCAAAATCACTGCAGATGGTGACTGCAGCCATGAAATTAGAAGACAATTACTCCTTGGAAGAAAAGTTATGACCAACCTAGACAGTATATTCAAAAGCAGAGACATTACTTTGCCGACTAAGGTCCGCCTAGTCAAGGCTATGGTTTTTCCTGTGGTCATGTATAGATGGGAAAGTTGGACTGTGAAGAAAGCTGAGCGCCAAAGAATTGATGCTTTTGAACTGTGGTGTTGGAGAAGACTCTTGAGAGTCCCTTGGACTGCAAGGAGATCCAACCAGTCCATTCTGAAGGAGATCAACCCTGGGATTTCTTTGGAAGGAATGATGCTAAAGCTGAAGCTCCAGTACTCTGGCCACCTCATGCGAAGAGTTGACTCATTGGAAAAGACTCTGATGCTGGGAGGGATTGGGGCAGGAGGAGAAGGGGACGACCAAGGATGAGATGGCTGGATGGCATCTCGGACTCGATGGACGTGAGTCTGAGTGAACTCCGGGAGACGGTGATGAACAGGGAGGCCTGGCATGCTGTGATTCATGGGTCGCAAAGAGTTGGACACGACTGAGTGACTGAACTGAACTGAAGCTTTCAAAAAGAAGGAAAATTGTCTAAAGGTAACATAAGGAAATGAGTTTAAGAATGCAGATGGCAGATCAAAGGGAAAAAAGGAGGTATGTTGCTTGGCATCAACAGGGGAAGGAGAAAAGACAAGTGAAAAGCAATGGGTTCCCCTGGTGGCTTAGCTGGTAAAGAATCCGTCTACAGTGCAGGGAGACCTGGGTTCGATCCCTGGGTTGGGAAGATCCCTTGGAGAAGGGAAAGGCTATCCACTCCAGTGTTCTGGCCTGGAGAATTCCATGGACCGAATAGTTCTTTTGAGCAATGGAATGGTCAAAGGATAAAACACCACTGGAAAGAAAGAAAAAAGCATTTGATACAATTAATACACTCANTGGGTTCGATCCCTGGGTTGGGAAGATCCCTTGGAGAAGGGAAAGGCTATCCACTCCAGTGTTCTGGCCTGGAGAATTCCATGGACCGAATAGTTCTTTTGAGCAATGGAATGGTCAAAGGATAAAACACCACTGGAAAGAAAGAAAAAAGCATTTGATACAATTAATACACTCAAGGAAAGAATTAGAGGCTCTGTAGTATTTGTTTTGACAGGGAACCCTTTTTTCATCCAATTTATAAATGTAAACAATATGCTTTGGAAAAGGCTGAGTTACATGAAAACATTCAAAGGAGTGACTCCTTCTGATGTATATTTAACCAGAAAAAAGCAGTTCATGTCATCAACTAAATAAGACAGAATGGGTGACTGATTAATTCTAAGTGTATTAATACAAAATGGAAAAGTCGACTTCTATACATTTAAATAAATAAGATAGAATGGGTGACTTATTGCTTCTAAATATATGAACTGCTGCTGCTGCTGCTAAGTCGCTTCAGTCGTGTCCGACTCTGTGCAACCCCATAGACGGCAGCCCATCAGGTTCCGCAGTCCCTGGATTCTCCAGGCAAGCACACTGGAGTGGGCTGCCATTTCCTTCTCCAATGCATGAAAGTGAAAAGGGAAAGGGAAGTCGCCCAGTCGGGTCCGNCTGCTGCTGCTGCTAAGTCGCTTCAGTCGTGTCCGACTCTGTGCAACCCCATAGACGGCAGCCCATCAGGTTCCGCAGTCCCTGGATTCTCCAGGCAAGCACACTGGAGTGGGCTGCCATTTCCTTCTCCAATGCATGAAAGTGAAAAGGGAAAGGGAAGTCGCCCAGTCGGGTCCGACTCCTTGCAACCCCATGGACTGCAGCCCGCCAGGCTCCTCGGTCCATGGGATTTTCCAGGCAAGAGTACTGCAGTGGGTCGCCACTGCCTTCTCCGAATATGTGAACGCAAAACACAAAAATCAACTTCTGTATGTATAACTATTAGCACATTTAGAAACAGATTCTGTTTACATTAATAGTGTAGTCGTGGTACTATTGGTAGCTCAGTCGTCTCGGACTCTTTGGGACCCTGTGGACTATAGCCCACCTGGCTCCTCTGTCCACGGGATTTCCCAGGCAATAATACTGGAGTGGGTTGCCATGCCCTCCTCCAGGGGTTCTTCCCGACCCACGGGTCAAACCTGGGTCTCCCGCACTGCAGACTGATTCTTCATCATCTGTCCAATCACAGCAACCCCATGCCTCCCCTGCACTGCCAGGTAAACGGGGGTTCTGGGAGCGAACCCAGATCAGCAGGACTGGAAGCAGGGCCACGGGGCACCAGCCACCGTGTGGACCCATTCGGGTGCTGGGACGTTAGTCTTGCCTGCAGCGTGGATGCAGGCCCAGACGGAGCATCCGCAGTTGATTACACCTCACACCACGGGCTCCACCTCCATGTCTGGGGGCTGAAGAGGCGCGTGCCTGCTTCTCGATAGCAACTGAAGAACACTGCATTTTTCTACGTGGTAGCCACTGCTTCTCAATTCGTAACAGATGAGGGGCAGAGCTACCGTGACGAGAGGCCTGTGAGCAAAGGCATACATTCCGTATGAGCCACCGACACGATAAACGAGAATGCAGCTCAAAGATGCAAGCTGCGCCTGGATCGGGTCCGGTTTTCCCTGGTTGCTTGGAAAACCCTGCGTGTTTTGTCCTGCTTCTTTCTCTTTGCCTTTTTCCCTTTCTCCTTCACTTGTCATCATCCGAACCTAAGAATCTCCCCCTCCACAAGCAATTAGAAGGACAACCCCTGAACTTCCTCGTGAAATTAATTATCAAGGCTGGTTATATATAACACAGAGAACTATACGCAATATCTGGCAACAAAAAATAAATAATTTCAAAAATAATAGATGTATATGCATATGGATAATATGTGAATCACCAAAAATTCTACATTTTGAAATTTAGCACTGTTTTTCTGAATCGCCTATGGAACGAGAACATATGAGATACAAAATTTGAAATATATTTGTGTAGGGTATAAGATTAATAAGCATGTGTGAAAGTTGCTCAGCTGTGTCTGACTCTTTGCGATCCCATGAACTGCAACCTGCCAGGCTCCTCTGTCCATGGGATTCTCCAGGCAAGAACACTGGAGTGGGTCGCCATGCCCTCTTCCAGGGGAATCTTGCAAACCCAGGGATCGAACCTGGGACTCCTGCATGGCAGGCTGATTTTTCTATGGTCTGAGCCACCAGGGAAGCTCAGATTAATCTACAGTAATATACAAATAAATCAATCTAATTTAAATCATTAATGACATGAAAAAAGATGCTTATGCTTTCTGCACTGAATAAAATATTCTCAGAGAAACATTACTAGGTCTCCTTGTGATTCTTTTTTTTTTTTCCCTTATATTTCTCTTCATTTTCACTGTATGTATCTTTGCCTCTTTGGTTTTGGGAGTCTAATGGTTTATGATGTCTGTCATCTTTGAGGACTGTACCTTTTATCATAAAAAAATATTCCACTTTGTTCCATTTAAAAAATAAGTTTAAAAAAATAAAAATAAAAATAAAAAATAAGTTAAAAGAGAATTATTGAGACTAGAAAACCCAGGACACAGCTGGAGAAAGCAAGGAAAGGGCCCAGGCCCCTGCGTGCTTCCTTGCTTGCCAAGCGCCTCTCTAAGTCCTGGTGGTGTCTGAACACAGACATCGGTGCTGAGACAGGCCGGTTCGTTCAGGATGACGCCGTTCTCTGCATCCTCCCGTGGGTTACACACACAAGCAGTAACTTGGTGAGGAGCAAGCTTTCCTGCGTACAGCAGGAATTCGAGGTCCCACAGATCATACATGTGGTAGCCTGCGGGCAATTCGGGGAGAGCGTGGTTCTCCACTTGCTGTTCACGCCACAGACTGGAAGTCCGGGTGCCTGCTGGCCCAGGGCACTACAGAGCTGATGCCAGCATCGATGGGCACGCACCAGTGGAGCCAGGCCAGCGGCTTCCTTGCCACTTGGATGGCACAGAACCATCAGGTCAGTGAAGGGCAAGACAGGGCTTTTTTTCTTTTTTTTTTTTTTTAACTCTTACTTTATAGGACTCCATGGAGTGTAGCCCACCAGGCTTCTCCGTCCATTGGGTTTTCCAGGCAAGAATACTGGAGTGGGTTGCCATTTCCTTCTCCAATTTCAAAGGTCAACTCCTTGTATCTACAGGCATATGACTCCAGAGAGAGAGAGAGAGAGACGGGAAAAAAATAATTTCAGCATAATCTCTGATGGACAGCATAATCCCATCGCCAGGGAGATCGCTGAGGAAACCCCAGCACCATTTCCAACAGCGCCTTGTAAACATCGCCCAGGCTGACTCTGGCGCCCCACAAAAGCATCTCTCAGCTTCTGGCACCCTGCTTCACGGAAGAAGCGTTCCCAAACACAGTGAGCTAAAGAAGCCATTTTAAGGCAGAAATATTCTATTTGCCATGGATTCGCTCAGGGCTATTTAAAGGGATCCTCGGAAAATAACGGTTCCAGCCGTGAAGCTTTGTCTTCCTGTTTCACATTTCACCTGGAAAGCTGCCTCTCTTTTATGACGACTCTACAATGGATCAGCTCCATATGACAATGCAGTTTGCAAACCAAATGTGTATGTATGTGTGTGTGTGTGTGTGCACACGCGTGCGCACCCATGTCCAGCTCTTTGCAGCCCCGTGGACGAGCCCACCAGGATCCTCCGTCCATGGGATTCTCCAGGCACGAATACTGATGTGGCTTTCCATTCCCTTCTTCAGGGGATCTTCCCAACCCAGGGATCGAACCCGGGTCTCCTATACTGCTGCTGCTGCTGCTAAGTCACTTCAGTCGTGTCCGACTCTGTGTGACCCCATAGACGGCAGCCCACCAGGCTCCCCCATCCCTGGGATTCTCCAGGCAAGAATACTGGAGTGGGCTGCCATTTTCTTCTCCAATGCATGAAAGAGAAAAGTGAAAGTGAAGTCGCTCAGTCTGTCCGACTCTTAGCGACCCCATGGACTGCAGCCCACCAGGCTACTCCATCCATTGGATTTTCCAGGCAAGAGTACTGGGGTGCTGACTCTTTACCATTGAGCCACCCGGGACGCTGTTCCCAAATGATCTACATTTAAGGGAAACACAGAAGTTCCTGGGCTTCCCTGATAGCTCAGTTGGTAAAGAATCTGCCTGCAAAGCAAGAGACTCCGGTTCTACTCCTAAGTAGGGAAGATCCCCTGGAGAAGGGATAGGCTACCCACTCCAGTATTCTTGGGCTTCCCTTGTGGCTCACAGGGGTAAAAATCTGCCCACAGTGCGAGAGACCTGAGTTTGATCCCTGGGTAGGGAAGATGCCCTGGAGGAGGGAAAGGCTACCCACTCCAGTATTCTGGCCTGGAAAATTCAATTGACTATACAGTCCATGAGGTCTGAAAGAGCTGGACATGACTGAGCGACTTTCACTTTCACTTTCAGAAGTTACTAAAAGTCAATAGGGTCCCCCTGCACTGTTACTATTAAGAAATTACCGAAGAAATACAGTAATTTTCGCTGATAAGCATTTAGTCAAAAAGGAGTTGATATAGTAATTTTGATCTCTGTCCCTGAACTAGAACGTAACCTGTTTTTTGGAGGAATAAGAATGTAATTTGCATTCTAAATTTCATCATGTTAATTCTAAATTTTATCACATCAAATCGTAAATCAAAAACTACGTGTTTTATTTCACCATATTTTTCCAACCTTCCATTTACTGGAGGAGCTGAAAGGTTCGTTTGGGATTTTCCATAGCGTCATGAGAACAGAAGCAAAGATTTTTAAAGCAAAATATTTTTTAAAGACTTTTTCTTTTTTTGGTATGGACCATTTTTTGAAATCTTTATTGAATTAGTTACAATATTGCTTCTCTCTTATGTTTTGGTTTTTTATCTGCAAGGCATATGAGAATCTTAGCTCCCTGAGCAGGGGTTAAAGCCACACCTGCTGCATTGGAATGCAAAGTCTTAACCACTAGACCACCGGGGAAGTCCAAGATATTGCCTTTTGAAGGAGGTTCTCTACACATCACTTTGCTGACAAAGGTCTGTCCAGTCAAAGCTATGGTTTTTCCAGCAGACATGTATGGATGTGAGAGTTGGACCATAGAGAAGGCTGAGCGCCACAGAATTGATGCTTTTGATTGCAGTGCTGGAGAAGACTTTTGAGAGTCCCTTTAACTGCAAGGAGATCAAACCAGTCAATTCTAAATGAAATCAACCCTGAATGTTCATTGGAAGGACTGATGCTGAAGCTGAAGCTCCAATACTTTGGCCACCTGATATGAAGAGCTGACTCACTGGAAAAGACCCTGATGCTGGGAAAGATTGAAAGCAGGAGGAGAAGGGGATGGCAGAGGATGAGATGGTTGGATGGCATCACCCACTCGGTGGACATGAGTTTGGGTGGACTCCGGGAGTTGGGGATGGACAGGGAAGCCTGGTGTGCTGCAGTCCACCGGGTTGCAGAGTTGGACATGACTTAGCGACTCTACACTGATTTATATAACTGAGGAATGGAAGGCTGGTGCCCAGCAGCCGAACTCTTTGCTGATCAGGAAAACGCTCTTAACTGCCTACAGCTCCTGACCACCTGGCCTTGTTCACCCTGCCATCTCGGATTCCTGACAGGACAAATGGAACAACCCGTATGTCCACTTGACTAGCTCACCCTACTGACTGAAGGACGATCCTGCGGGTGCAAAGAGCCTGCCGCCAAGCTAGGCTTCTCAAACGTCAGCAAGACAAAAGGCTGAAGGATGCAGTCATCTTGTCCTTCATAAGCTTATTTTAATAAATCCAAATGAAGCTTTTTCGTGCCATCAGTAAAAAGCTGCAATTATAAGCAGACAAATCCACGCTTTGGAAAGATGGATAAGCGATACCTTATCCGCCAGAGAAAATGCAGCTTAAGAAATTTACGAAGAAGCAAAGTTCAGAATCATTTGTGATTTTTTTAAACACTAGTATTGAAACACACTTGATTTATGACACAATGTTGTTTTAGAGTCTAGTGTACTTTATAGCATAGAGAACTCTACACAGTATCATTCAAAAAACTCATGGAAAAGAATCTCTGGGATTTCACTGGTGGTCCAGTGGCTAAGACTCTCTGTTCTCATCGCCGGGGACCCAGGTGCAGTCCCTGGTCAGGGAATGAGATATCGCAGTTTGCATGCTGCAGCTAAATTCCCACATGCTGCAATGAAGAACTGAATAAAGAAATAAACGTTTTGTTCAAGAACCTAAAAAGGCATATATACTTATACACATATATACAATACATATTGCAATAGGAAATGACAACCCATTCCAAGTATTCTTGCCTGGAGAATTCCATGGACAGATGAGCCTGGCGGGCTACAATCTGTGGGGTGGCAAACAGTCAGATGCAGATGAGCAGATAACACACACACACACGCACATATATAT
>SJYX01020993.1:0-19444 GCA_006410675.1 Oreotragus oreotragus | reverse complement strand
ATAATGTATATACATATATAATGTATATATAAATTTATATATATATATATATATATTAAGAGACAGTAAAGGATAGAAGGCCCTGGCATGCAGTAGTCCATGCGGTCGCAGGGAGTCAAACACGATTTAGCAACCAAACAAGTAGGCATGTATATATTTATATGTATATATATATATATATATACACACACACACACACATATATATATATACACACATACATATATATATATATACACGGGCTTCCCTGGTGGCTCAGCTGGTAAAGAATCCGCCTGCAATGTAGGAGACCTGGGTTCAATCCCTGGGTAGGGAGGATCCCCCTGGAGAAGGGAAAGGCTGCCCACTCCAGTATTCAGGCCTGGAGAATCCCATTGACTGTATAGTCCATAGGGTCGCAGAGAGTCAGACACGACTCAGCGACTTTTTCACTTTCACATATATACACACATATACAGACACAAACACACAAAACTGAATCACGTTGTGCATCACGTAAGCTTTCCGCTTTGTTTTCTTCGGGCCGGAGGAAGACGCATCAGTCTGTTCTATCAGAATGGCCGGGGAACATGCGTTAATTGGACAGAGAGGTGATCACGCGTAACATGGACTATCGCTTTGAAACCAAACAATTAGGCAGAGATGACTGGACGTGGCCCAACAACGCATTAGCATCTTTTTAGCCAGATATTATGAGGTGACAGGCTGTGCGGAACAGACCAGATTGGGATCAGTCCAGTGTGAAGATGAATTCTATTAATAAATCTAGCAGGCGCCGCTCTGGATACATGGAACATTTCCCCTGTCACCAAGGAAAGGGGGTTATTGACAGAAAGCAGTGGGAAGAGAGGCACAGCCTTCTAAACCCCAGCAAACAGTAGCTGGATCACTCCGGAAAGGAGCACATTCCTTAGCTCCTGGGGAGTGACTGCAGCGATGCTGTGAATATTTTTAATGATACAGATCTAATGCAGTGAAGCTGCATAAGAAAACAGAAATGACGATGTAAGACACTTAGTATTAAACAATGGTGCTGATTTCAACCATTCTGGCTATCTGAATTCAGAGAGTGTCACGTCTTCACAAGGGCACGTCGGAAAGAACAGAGCCTGCCAAAAGGTAAGGTGCCTAATGTGGATTGAGGACACTGCATATGTAGTGCGTTTTTTCCCTAGACCAAACAGAGGTGTCTCGGCAGCTTTGAGAAAAGGGATCCAGGAACCCCATCATAGGAAACTGGGTTAGGTTGGCTGCGGAGAGACTCTGATTCTGCAGAATCAGGTTCAAGCAGTGAGGGCTACGGGGTGGGGGGGCGGGGGGGGGTGTCACAGGATTGCAGATGATTCTCAAGTGTACCGGACTTCCCTGGTGGCTCAGAAGGTAAAGTGTCTGCCTGCGATGCGGGAGACCTGGGTTCGATCCCTGGGTCGGGAAGATTCCCCTGCAGAAGGAAATGGCAACTCACTGCAGTATTCTTGCCTGGAAAATCCCATGGACAGAGGAGCCTGGTGGGCTCCAGTCCAGGGACTCACAAAGAGTCGGACACGACTGAGCGACTTCACTTCACTCAAGTGTACCAAGGTCAAGATGCCTAGACACTCAGAGGAAAGAAGGAGTCCATGTGAACATCATTAAGAGGCTCTGAATTATTTAGAAGAAGAATTAGTAACCCCCTAATTGACAGCTCTACAAGAAGACTAAATTACAAAATGCACAGATGGATGGAAAGATTAGACAGACAGAAGAATGGACGACTGGATGGGTTGATGCATGGATGGATGGATATACATAGTGAAAGATAAAAAGATCTACTTTTTCATATCTCCAGATCAGTAACACGCCCAGGTCTATACGTAAGGATCCCAGATTTTATGAACATGAAATCACTGCTGCAGGCTATCGGGCTAATTTAACGGCATGCCACTCCATATAGGTTCCACGTGTCTAGTTTTAAAGCAAACTGCTTAAGTTGGCCTGTAATTAACTACATGATGTGAACTGACAGGAGATTTCACAAATTGACATAATCACTAAGCACAACAGGGGAGAGTTTATTTCCAAATTACTAGAATGGATAGAGAGAGTAAAAAAAAAAAGAAAAGAAAAGAAAATGCATCCAGAGAAGACAAAAGTAACTCAGCTACACACTCGCTGTAAGATTTTAGTCATCCTAAATCAAGTCCCTACCTGAAAAGTTTCTAATGTAGCAGATCTGAACAACTCATCAGAACAAAACAAAGCTGACATATGTGGGGAAAAGGTATGTAAATACCTTTACTTTTCCAGGTATGTAAATACTATACCTGTAAGGTATGGGGTAAATCTCTAAGTTTGAAATATCACAGACACACTGAAAAATGGTCCAACAGAACACAGAATCCTAGCGTAGTATTTTCGTTGTTGGAGTAACAATTAAGAGAAAAAAAGAAGTCTTCAGTGTACTAACAATGAATAAAAGACGTTCAAAATGTATATGTGAATATGCGTGCATACATACATACATGTAATAGTTGAAGTACAGACACCTTGAACATGGAAAAGATTGCATCTTTAACTTCTGAAACAGATTTCTACCAATCACCAAATGCTGAAGTCAATCAAATCCATAGACACAAAATATATTACAATGTGTGCCAGGTATTCAACTACGAAACTAAAGGAAACATACGATACAAATGCACTTATTGAACAGACTCACAGACACAGAATAGAAACTCACGTTTACTAAAAGGAAAAAGATGAGAGGGACAAATTCCAGCTGGCATTAACAGATGTAAAAAATTGGGAGTTGGGATTAACAGATACACACTACCCTATATAAAATAGATAAGTAATAAGGACCTACTGTATAACACAGAGTACTTTACTCAGTATCTTGTACTAAATCATAACGGAAAAGAATACATGTTGTTCAGTTGCTCAGTTGCGTCCAACTCTTTGCGATCCCGTGGTCTGCAGCACGCCAGGCTTTCTTGTTCATCACAACTACTGCAGCTTTCTCAAACTGCTGTCCATCAACTCAGAGATGCCACCCAACAATCCCATCCTCTGTCGTCCCCTTCTCCTCCTGCCTTCACTCTTTCCCAGCATCAGGGTCTTTTCCAATGAGTTGGCTCTTTGCATCAGGTGGTCAAAGGACTGGAGCTTCAGCTTCAGCATCAGGCCTTCCAACGAATACTGAGGGTTGATTTCCTTTAGGATGGACTGGTTGGATCTCCCTGCAGTCCAAGGGACTAAGAGCCTTCTCCAGCACCACAGTTTGAAAGCATCAATTCTTCAGCACTCAGCTTTCTTTACAGTCCAGCTCTCACATCCATTCACGACCACTCGAGAAACCTTAGCCTTGACTAGATGGACCTCTGTTGGCAAAGTAATGTCTCTGCTTTTTAATATGCTAAGTTTGTCATAGCTTTTTTCCCAAGGAGCAAGCGTTTTTTTTTTGTTTGTTTGTTTGTTTTTTTAGAGCTTCCATTTTATTTTACCTTACAGTACTCTATTGGTTTTGGCATACATTGACATGAATCTGCCACGGGTGTACATGAACTCCCAAACATGAACCCCCCTCCCACCTCCCACCCTACATCATCCCTCCAGATAATCCCCATACACCAGCCCCAAGCATCCTGCATCCTGCATTGAACATAGACTGGCGATTCACTTCTTACATGATAGTATACTTATTTCAATGCTATTCTCCCAAATCATCCCACCCTCTCCCTCTCCCTCTCCCTCTTTCATGGCTGCAGTCACCATCTGCAGTGATCTTAGAGATCAAGAAAATAAAGTTTTCACTGCTTCCATTGTTTCCCCACCTATTTGCTATGAAGTGATGGGACCAGATGCCATAATCTTATTTTTCTGAACTCAGCATGAGTTGTAAGCCAGCTTTCTCACTCTCTTCCTTCACCCTCATCAAGAGGCTATTTCATTCATTGACTAGACGGACCTTTGTTGGCAAAGTAATGTCTCTGCTTTTTAATATGCCGTCTAGGTTGGTCATAACTTTCCTTCCAAGGAGTAAGCGTTTTTAATTTCATGGCTGCAGTCACCATCTGCAGTGATTTTGGAGCTCCCCCCAAAATAAAGTCTCTCACTGTTTCCATTGTTTCCCCATCTATTTGCCGTGAAGTGATGGGACCAGATGCCATGATCTTAGTTTTCTGAATGTTGAGCTTTAAGCCACTTTTTCACTCTCCTCTTTCATTTTCATCAAGAGGCTTTTTAGTTCTTCTTCACTTTCTGCCATAAGGGCACTGTACATTTACTGTCTTATTTAATATCCACAACAGCCTGATGAAATAAATTCTGCCTCCTTCAATTACACTGTAATTGTTACAGAGTAGAATTTGAAATTCATAGATGTAAAGTAAATTAATTACCCAAGATCAAACGTATTTATAGTCAGTGAAGCCAGGTTCCAAAACATGTCCTTCCCACTACTTGAAGCAACTCTCAAACACTGTATTCTCCCCTTTCCATTAAACCCATGCTGTGGGTTGCTCTGCTGCTGCTGGCAGAGCAGACCAGGAGTCCAGGCAGGAAGATCAGGATCCATGGGTGCTGGGATCCACATACTCGACTGAGCCCCTAAAACTTTGTTTGACCCAACAGGTCAAATCCAAGAAATCACACAGTAAAATACTTCTCCAGGGGCCAAACCAAGCCCAGAAAAACTGTGTTTTTTTTTGTGGTTACAATCAGAGCCCATTACAGAGTCCAGGAACAATTGCAGGAATTAGAGGCTGTGTTGAGCAAAAAGAATAGCCATTTACAGGGTCAGATTGTACTCATCGGAGAAAGATGATTGCTGAGCCAAGTGGAGAGGACGCTGAATGAACCCAAAGTCAGAACAGAGAGATCTGAGCTGGCCTGAGCTGGCTGCCTGCTGCTCTGGTGGGTACCCAGGGAGCAGTCACTTTTTGAAGTGAGAGCTTCATATTCTGTCCTTACTTGACCTTCATTTCAAATACCTTTCACCTTAGTAGGCTGAGAAGCTGCCTGGGTCCTCCCAGTATTTGGTGACTCTAGAGAGAGCCATGCAGGGAACTCTGATCACTAGTTTGAACCTTTGTGTCCAAAAGGTTGAGCACGCTATGGTAATCATAAGAAGGACTCAATAAATATTTGTGGAAGGAGGGAAGGTAAGGAAAGGATGAGTGGGCCAGATTCAAGTACCACTGGCAAACCATTCACAAGTCCTGGATCCGGGGCTGTGTCCGGAAAGGACAGAAAGAGACATAGCTGAGCTCCAAGCTGCGGGATGGCAACCATCAGAAAAGAGACTGGGACCTCGACCACTGGGGAGGTGGGTAGTGAAACTTTCCAGTCACAAAGAAGGCCTGAGGGGACTGCCCTGGCGGTCCAGTGGTTAAGACTTCACCTTCCAGTGCAGAGGGTGGAGGTTTGATCCCTGGTTGGGGATTTCAGATCCCAAATGCCTTGTGGTCAAAAAACCAAAACACAGAACAGAAGCTAAAAATGGCCTACATCAAAAAAAAAAAAAAATCTTCAAGACAAAAGAAACAAATAGAGAAGGGTTGAATGCAAAACCCATTCAGTAGTGAGAACGAGGAATACATCCTGCCTCCAAGGAACTGGAAAATCAAGGATGACCTCAAATACTAAGACACAGGAAGGAGGAGGGACCAGGGTGTCAGGGTTGGGAAGCATTGAGAATAGCAGGACTAGTAACTGTAAATCCTGACCAGGATATTCCCCTAACCAGGGTCATGGTTAGTCTGGAGTAGAGTTGAACCCGCACAAGTGGCTCCATACTCCTCACAGAGAATGTTCAAGGTTGGGCAGAAATGGAAACCTAACAGGCTATTGCACGTCTTTCTGGTGGCTGGTTATGAGGAATGCATTCTATTCCTCTGGATAGCCGGGGAGGTGGGGTAGGTCCTGCTCAGTTTGGTAGAAAAGATCTCTTTGCCCTGTTTTTTTTTTTTTTTTTTTTGAAAAGAGAAAGGACAAAGGATGTTAATGAACCGTTACCTGGAGAAATAGGTGTTGGGGAGGTTCATCTATCAGGACAATTCTTTTAGGAAAGTGTGATGGAAGGAAACAGAATAACCCTTAACGGAGAGGCATGGTGTTTCAGCTCAGCAATACCCTATCAATCCAGCCCATGGCTGTATATGATATTTCAGCTCCAAATGTGGGATTATTTGCCCCTTCCTAGCATCCTTTACTGTTCCCATCTTAGTACACTCTGTACATTCTTTACAATTTTATTTTTATCTCTAACACTATAAACTCCAAGAGAATAGATACCATGTGTACTTTTTAAAATCTCTGTATCCCCAGAACCCAGTTCTGTGCCTGTGATGCTCAATAAATAACGGCTGGATGGATGAATAAATACATGACTGAATGAATAAAGGTCAAGAATTTATCTCCAGTTTCAATTACAGAGAAGAGAAAATTTTAGTTTAATTCTTTTTTTTTTAATAATTTTTATTTATTTATTTATTTTTGGCTGTGCTAAGTCTCCATTGCTACGCAGGCTTTTCTCTAGTTGGAGTGAGAGGAGGCTACTCCAGCTGTGCTGTGCAGACTTCTCATTGTCTGAGCATAGACTCTAGGGTGGGTGGGCTTCAGTAGTTACAGCACAGGGCATAGTACTTGCAGCTCCCAGGCTCTAGAGCACAGGCTCAGTAGTTGTGGCTCACGAGCTTAGTTGCTCTGAGGCAAGGGGGATCTTCCTCAATCAGGGATCGAACCCGTGTCTCATGCACTGGCGGGTGGATTCTCTACCACTGAGCCACCAGGGAAGCCCAAAAGAAAATTTTAGAGACAAGTGAAGCAGAGATAGTGTTGCTTCTAAGCTTCTTCTTGGAAGTCTCTTGAGAGCTGCACTGCAACAACATATAATCTCTCTCAACACAGAATCTGGGGCTGGAAGTCCAAAACTGACAAGAAAAGAATGGATGACAAGATGTCCACAATAACTTAACGGTAATTTCTAGGTCACTTGCAAATGATTACCGTTAATAATTACCAGCTTTTATTAGGCCCTTTCTATTTTCAGAGCGCTTTGCAGTCATTAGTTGGTTATTTCTCACAACATTGCTATGAGGTAGATCATCATTATTATCGCATTACAGATGCACTAAAGATGTCAAGTTGGATTTAATTGACCCAGGGATGTAGCTATTCTTAGTGGTTCATTTGCCCCTCTGCTTTCTGTTCTTAAAAATCTATTGATGCTGCCTAGAGGGTGATGCTGCTGAAGTGCAATTTAGAAAGAAACATTGCAGAAAACCGCAGCGAATCCCAGAAGCAGAGTAGGTACTAAATTTCTGGAAGGTAAGAGGTGCCAGAGAGAAGCTTCGGTGTAGTCTCGAAGTGCACGCACTAGCTTCCCATCATTTTCTAAAAACTTCCTTTTCTCTTTAAGGTGACTGTCACCTTGAAAATACTGATTTAATTTAACATGTATAGGTTTGAAAGCAGTTAACACAATATGGCCTCGAAATGCTAAGGCAGCTTTCCTATCCGTGATAGAGCTGAGTCTGGGGACCAAATTGTTTTACTCATATGGGAGCAAATGATGTTCACTCCAAGGACTAAAACTAATAGGATCAAAGGCTGGAAACAGTTTTGCCTGAAAACACTGGTGAATCTGGAGAGCAGCACTTCAACTATTGGAACGATATGTCTCCAGATTCAAGGAGAGAGCTCTACCAACATGTCTATGGGGAGGTTTTTCCTTCCTTCCATTGTTTGGCTTTCTATTTGTCCACCTATAGAGAGTTCTCAGCAGGCACTGAAATTGTTCTTGCTGTGAGATGAATTGTGTCACTCAAATAAGATATGTTGGAGTCCTAACCCCCAGACCCTCAGACTGTGACCTTACTGGGATACAGGGTCCTTGTAGAAATAATCATTTAAAATGAAGTTGTTAAGGTGGGCCCTAATCCAATATGACTGCTATCCTTACAACACAGAGACAGACAGACAAAGAGGGAAGAAGGCCAGGTGAAGGCCAAAGATTAGAGTGAGGCATCTATAAGCCAAGGAACGCCAAGGACACTCAGTAAACCAGAGGCTACAAAGAGACAGGGAGGGAACCTACCCCTATAGGTTTCAGAGGATGCACAACCCTGCTGAGGTCTTGATTGCAGACTTCTAGTCCCCAGAACTCTGAGACAATAAATGTCTGTTTTTCTAAGTCACCCAGTTTGTGGTAATTCGTCATGGCAGGTCTAAAGGACTAATGCAGTTCTAGTGATAGATTAATTTCAAAAGATGAAAAATGACATATTGTCCAAGGCACTGCCCAGCATCCAACTCTTCTTATTTTTTTTAATAAATAATTTATTTATTTGGTTGCACTGGATCTTGGTTGTGGCATGCAGGATCTTTAGTTGTGGCAGGTAGGATCTAGTTTCCTGACCAAGGATAGAACCCAGGCCCCCTGCATTGAGAGTGTGGAGTCTTAGCCATTGGACCACCAGGGAAGTCTGTATTCAGTTCTTCTCTGGGTAAGTCACTTCTTACTATATAATAAATTGGGTGTGCAAGAGATGATCTCCACCCTCCAGACCAATGGGCAACATTTCCAGTTATGTTAACAACGCTATAATTATGGCCACAGTTCTACACCGTAGAAGCTGTGCTGAGTCGCTCAGTCCTATCTGACTCTTTGGGACCCCATGGACTGCAGCCTGCCAGGCTTCTCTGTCCCTGGGGATTCTCCAGGCAAGAATGCAGAGTGGGTTGCCATGCCCTCCTCCAGGGGATCTTTCCAACCCAGGGACTGAACCCAGATCTCCCACAATGCAGGCAGGTTCTTCACCAACTGAGCCACCAGGGAAGCCCAACTACCATCTAAAAAAAATAAGGCTTTTATACTTAGTTTCTTAGGGATCTTCATTTGAAAACACATGCTTTTGGTTCCTTAAAAGACAACAGGGAGAAAGGCGAATGGTATAATGTAATCTATCACCACTATAGAGAAAGTATTTTAATGTATTTCTTCCTAGTATCCATCCATCACAAGCAATTTTTAAAAAAACTGTAAATCAAATTCAAATAATGTTGAAGAAAAGAAATAACAAAAAGGGGAAATGAATGAAATAGAAAATATAAAATGAAAAAAATCAACAATGTCAAAAGTTGGTTCACATTTAAATGTGACAGATACTGAGAAAAAAGAGAGATAAGACACAAACTGTGAATATTGCAAATGGAATAGGGACATTACTGTAGATTAAACAGATGCTAAAATCTGATAAGATATTATAGATAACATTATGCCAACAAATGGACAATTTAGACAAAATGTATACATTCAAAGAAAAACACCACTTAATAAATTGACAGAGAGATAAGTTTAAAATTTTAAACATCTATCTATTAAGCAAATTGAATCTGCAGTTTAAAACTCTCTCACAAGGAAAACACCGGGGCTCTATGGTCTTGCTAGTCAATTCGGGAGTAACACCAGTCTTAACAAAACCGTCCATAGAATTTAAGGGCAGAAGCCGTCTTCAACTCATTTTATGAGGCCAGCATAACCTAACAATGACATTAGAAGAAAGGAAAACTGCAAGACGATATTTCTCATGAGCATCAGTGCTAAAACTCTAAACAAGGTACTAGTCAAGACCTCTACAGAAAACCAAAAAGCACTTGTACAAAAATTAAAGTGGTCCCAAATAAATGGATAAACCATATTCACCAATTAGAAAACTTGCTACTATAAAAATAGAAATTCTAGGGCCTTCCCTGGTGGGCCACTGGTTTGGACTCCTTGCTTTCACTGCTGAGGATAGGAGATCGATTCCTGGTCCAGAAACTAAGACCCACAGGCTTCACGGTGTGGCCACAAAGAAAAAAGAATTTCTCACACAAATAGATACACAGATTCAATGAAATACCAATCAAAATCCCAGAAGGTTTACTTCTGTGAAAATTGACTCTAAAGTTTAGAGGAATAAAGGAACAGTCAAGACAGCCTTGAAGAAGAAAGTTGTAGGAGTTCCCTCCTAAATGCCAAGACTTAATACAAAGCTGGAATAGTTAAGACAGCGTGCCATTGGCACAAGGATGGATAAATAATTTGACTGATGGAAGGAGATAGAGATAGCAAATAAACACAAGGAAAGAAGCTCAACATCACTCATTATTAGAGAAATGCAAATCAAAACTACAGTGAGGCATCACCTCACACTGGTCAGAACAGTCATCAACAAAAACTGTACAATAAATGCTGGAGAGGGTAGGGAGAAAAGGAGACCCTCTTGCACTGTTGGTGGGAGTGTACAATTGATACAGCCACTATGGAAGACAGTAATTAGATTCCTTAAAAAACTAGGAATAAAACTACCATATGACCCAGCAATCCCACTACTGGGCATGTATCCTAAGGAAACCATAATTGAAAGACACAGGTACCCCAACTATTTATAATAGCTAGTGCAGTTCATGGGGTCACAAAGAGTCAGACATGACTGAGCGACTTCACTTTCACTTTTCACTCTTGCACAGGAGAAGGAAATGGCAACCCACTCCAGTGTTCTTGCCAGGGACGGCGGAGCCTGGCGGGCTGCTGTCTGTGGGGTCGCACAGAGTCGGACACGACTGAAGCGACATAGCAGCAGCAGCAGTACATGAAAGCAACCTAGATGTCCATCAGCAGATGAATGGGTAAGGGAGCCGTGGTACATATACACAGTGGACCTCTACTCAGTCATAAGAAGGAACATGTTTGACTCAGCTCTAATGTGGTGGCTGAACCTAAAGCCTATTACACAGGGTAAGTCAGTCAGAAAGAGGAAGTAAACAGAGAGTCTAGAAATAGATAAATAAGTACTTGATTTATGACAAAGGTGACAATACAATACAATGCAGGAAATTACGGAGTTTTCAATAAACTGAGTCAGTTGGATATCCATTTGGGAAAACCATACTATGATTTCTGCCTCACGCCATATTAAAAAAGTCAAGTCTAGACTATTTCAGCTTTAAATATGAAAGGCAAAACAGTAATGCTTCTAGATGAGAGAAAATCTTCATAAACTGAGGAAGCGGATGTCTCAAGTGGACACAAAAACACTGACCGTAAAGATTAAAAAAAAAAAAACACACTGGACTTCAGTAAAATTAAGAATTGCGTCCATCAAAAAGTAACATTGAAAGTGAAAAGGCTAGACTCAGAATGATATAAATATCCATCCAAAAATAACGCTGAAAGCGAAAAGGCAAGACGCAGAATAGGATAAATGCACACGTGTATATTTAGGATGCCGAGGATATATAACTCCAAATATATAAACAATTCCTAAAATCAATAGGAAGAAATGAGCAAAGGACTTGAATATACACTTCACAAAAGACAAAAATCAAAATGGCCAATAAACACATAAAGAGTTTTTCAATGTCAGTAGCCAGCAGGGAACATAAAACCACAGTGAGACAGCACTACTCATCCACGGGAATGGGCAACAGGAAAAAGGGTGATGTTACCAAGTGTTGGTGAGGATGCTGACGAACGTTTATCCACTGTGGGCTGGGAATATAAATTAGCACAGCAACCTCAGTAAACTGCTTGGTGCTATCTATATGTATATCAGAGATATACATACCCTGAAAGTGAAAGTTGCTCAGTTGTGTCTGACTCTCTCTGTGACCCTACACAGTCCATGGAATTCTCCAGGCCAGAATACTGGAGTAGGTAGCCTTTCCTTTCTCCAGAGGATCTTCCCAACCCAGGGATCGAACTCAGGTCTCCTGCATTACAGGCAGATTCTTTACCAGCTGAGCTACAAGGGATGCCCAAGAATACTGGAATGGGTAGCCTATCCCTTCTCCAGAGGATCTTCCCGACCCAGGAATTGAACCAGGGTCTCCTGCATTGTAGATTCTTTGCCAACTGAGTTATCAGGGAAGCCCTAAATGCTGGAGTGGGTTGCCATTTACTTCTTCCAGGGGACCTTCCCGACCCAGGGATCGAACCTGGGTCTCCTGCATTGCAGGCATAGTCTTTACCACTGAGCCACCAGGGAAGCCCTATACATATTTTATGGCCTAGAGCTCTTACTCCTAGGTGTACATCCAACTATACTATATACCAGCAGTTGCCAAACAAATATACAAGAATATTTGAAAGTAGTGCCATTCCTAATAGTCCCCAAAATAAAACAACTTCATGTCCACCAAAATAAAATGGATAAACTGGAACACAACACAGCAATGGGAATAAACCAAATATTGTTACACACACTAAGACAGACAAACCTCATAAACATCTATTGAACAAAAGAAGCTAGATATTGAGTTGGCCAAAATGTTCATATGGATTTTTCCATGAGATGTTACCAAAAAGTCCAAACAAACTTTTAAGCCAAACCAATACAAAAGGGAACATACTCTACATAAATAAACTTTACATGAAGTTTATTATACAGAGTTGAAGACTAGAAAAATGAATCACAGGTGATAGAAGGCAGGGGGCAGGGAGTGAGAGGAAGAGAATCTGAATAGACTAATAGGGGAGCTGGTGATGGTATGTCCTTGATTTGAATGAAGGTTATGTTACGAAAATTAATCAAGCTATTTATTGACTGAAAGTTGAAAGTGAAGTCGCACAGTCGTGTCCGACTCTTTGCAATCCCATGGACTGTAGCCTACCAGGCTTCTCTGTCCGTGGGATTTTCCAGGCAAGAGGACTGGAGTGGGTTGCCATTTCCTTCTCCAATATATTGATTATTATTGCACAAACATAAAGGTTTGTGCACTTATCTGTTTGTATAATTTCATACCAATTCTCCTTGAAAAATGCATCTCACTGATAGTGGATCTTACAAAACCACTGGACTTTAAAATCTGGTGAATTCTTAGATTTTAGGGTCAAGGGAGAATGACTGACTCACCCTTGATAGGGAGGTGGCAAGAAATGGGGCTAGAAGGATAAACTCTGGCAACATTGTGGTGGTCTCTCAGCGCAATGTCAGGGATTTGAGAATTTATTCAGTGAACCCTAGAGGGTGAGATGGGACTCAGGGAGTCAATATGACCAGATTCATGTTTACAGAAAAAAATCTTATACCAAGATCTGAAATAAATTGAAAATGGAGAAGGGAGGCAAGACCCAGAGGAACTAGGTAAGACACTGTCAAAATAAGGAGGAAAGAAATGAAAGTCTGAGATGGCAAAGAAGTACAAAGTGTAAGTTTTCACCCTGCCCATCCATGTCTGCCCTTGATCTGGTCCTACCCAGTAAACAAGTACAGACGCTGAAAACACTGGTTATGCCTGGAAAGTTGCCGTCTCTGCAGCCCAGGAGCATCTTCATGTTGATGGCTAGCAGGAGAGGGGCCGGCCCCTAGAGCAGCTGCTGTCAGACCGTTTTTATTCTGATGAGTTCTTGGGTGATCGTTCTTGTCATGCCTCACATCTCAAGGTACATTCAAGCGTGGCATTTCCTGGGAAGTTAAAAGAGAAAGTCATGTAATCTGTTGAAAAATCACAGGACAGAAACTGCAAAAAGCAAAGATCTGAGGACTACAAATGTGGATTGACATTTTTTGACGCCAACTTCTTTACTTGGGTAATACAGTCTGAAGTTTCAGGTAGACTGGAAAGGTTTTCTGGTCTCTTTGATGGATCTTTGTGCATAAATACCTTGTTCATGAGTGGAAGGGGGATTTAGGATGTCCACAGGGCTGGAAGAATTCTTGTTATATATAAAACCATAAACAAATTACAGCATTCTCTATCCTTTTTCCCTGTTTCCCGATAGATAGATGATAGATAGGCAGGTAGATAGAGAGGTAGACAGAGATCTTAAGGAATTAGTTCTCATGATTATGGAGAGTTTGGCATATCCAAAATCTGCAGGGTGAGTTAGACACCCAGGAAGATAACCCAGACATGTGAACACCTGCTTTCCTTCTGGGAGTTTGGACATACGGTGCCATCCAGGCAGAGACTGCCTCTGTGAGCAGCTCCCAATAAAACCTCGGGCATGGAGTCTCTAATGAGCTCCCTGGTGGACCACATTTTGCAAGTGTCATCACAACTTGTTGTTGGGGAAATAACCACATCCTATGCAAGTCCACTGGGAGAGGATCCTTGGAAGATTGCATCTGGTCCCCCAGACTTTTATTGCATATTTCTTTTCCCTTTGCTGATTGTGCTCTGCATCTTTTTCTGTAATAAATCACAGCTGTGATCATGACTAGATATTGACTTCTGTGAGTCTTCCTAGGGAATCGTCAGACCTGATGGTGATCTTGAGAACCCCCAACCCATCTTATTGGGTAGTACAAGAACCCATCTTATTCTTTTTCCCCCTTGAACTACACCAAAACGTGTAACGAGAGTAAATCGCATATTGTATTAAAAGAACATTATAATGGGTAACATAAAAACAGCTCAAGAGGAACCAGTGATTATATAGTATTTGGGGAATAAAAAGTACTAAAAAATACAAAGTAATGATAATAAGACAAATTATACTTTTCCATTAACTCCAAAGGACATTTCCACTGATTTTCACAGAAAACAAACTTAATTATGTATGTCCAGCAAGAACTATTGTAAATCTTTTAAATAGATCCAGAATATTTTTAGTGAGGATAAGTACAGAGATCCATTAACCGAAGAGAAAAATGTTTAGGGACAAGTGAATGAAATTTCAAGCCTAATAGGTTTTGAAATCAATTTATTAGAATTATAAGGAAATCTTTCATGTATAATGATCTCTGGGTTTTGCTTAATAGTCACACTAATTAACTTCTCAAATTCAATAAAAGTGTAGGAAATTTACTTATGTTCAGTTCTTGACAAATAAATCATGGTAATTACATATTCACAAGGCCAATGATAATTCCTCTAATTCAGTCTAATAAGCAAGAGTTCTTTTGGATAATTACTTCTTTAAAAAAAAAAGAAAAAATCACATGTATAAAATGATTCCTACTGATTAGGAGTTTTGAGGCTTCGTTATGATGTATGAACAAGAGTTCCCAAATCCTCAAGTCAGTAGTGACATCCTTTCAGGTCCAGCTTTAGTAAGATGTGTATTCACAGGACATCATAACACATCCAGATGTGATCTCTGGGGAGGGCGGGGGTTGAAGGTGTCGGGTGACGCAGAACTGGGATTTTTCAGCTTCAGGTCTGCCTTGACATCCATTGTTGCTTCATGGGGAACAAGGTAATATATCAAAATCCCAGGAAAACCATAGATGATGAATATCAAAAGCCTAAGACGATATTAAAACCTAAGAAGTAAACCATACACCAAGCAAATTTTTCCCATCTTTTATACCACAAATAAGACTGGGATTCCATCACTTAATATATGTAATCTAAAACAGTGATTTTCAAAGTATTCTTTTCAGATCATCATCACCTGGGAACTTGTTAAGAATAAAAATTATTCAACAACAAAGACAAACCAATTGAAAAATGGGCAAAGGACTTGAATAGGCATTTCTTTTTTTTTAAATTTTATTTGTTTTACTGTATAACGTTGCATTGGTTTTGCCATACATTGACTTGAATCCGCCATGAGTGTACATGTATTCCCCATCCTGAACCCCCTTCCCACCTCCCTCCTGGCATTTCTGATAGATGGATAGATAGATAGATAGAGGTAGACAGTACGTATGTGCAAATGGTTAACAGGTACATGAAAAGATACTCACTATCACTAGCTGTAGTGTAAATGCTTGACTTTCACTTCCTGAGGCATTTATTTCAAAAGATATCCATTCTGAATAAACACATTGCCAGCTCTATGACACAGTTATTAATACTAACAAACCAACCAGATAAGTGGCCAGACTGTCCCCACCCATGGAGATCCCCTTTTGGAAAGCCCAAGGTAATCAAGATGATTGATTGAGTTATCCCTTTGAATGACCCTACTTTCCCCTTCTTGGGCTATGATTCCTGCTCTTATGCTTTCAATTAGCCAATAAATAGTGAATCCAAGAAACTCTAGATATACCTCACTCTCAGACCCTAATAAAGGCAGAGCCCAAGCTCTATCTAAGCTCTCTCTTTTCTCCCATGACCTCACGGTGGCCCTTGGTTGTGCAATATATCCTCCAGGACTTGTGAGTTAAAAGCATCTTCCTCAAAGTCCCCTGATGGTTTTTGCTGAAGTATGTCCTGCGATCATAACAACCACAAGATCTGGTCCAGTTGTAAGTAGGGTCTCCCAGTGGGAAAACGCCTATGGAGATCGCTGGGATTAACATGTGCCCAGTGAGTGAAGCAGGCATTCCAACAGAGAGTACTACTGCCAGGAGGCTGGGACCTATGGAACATTAATCATCAGGGAAATGCAAATCAAAGTCACAGCGAAATACCACTTCCAACCCATTAGAATGAAACTGTAAAATATTTAAAAAAACAAAAAACAGAAAATAACAAAATTTGGTGAGGATATGGTTAAACTGCAACCCTTGAGCACTGCTGCTGGGAATGTAAAATGGTGGGGCCGCTCTGGAAAAGTATATGGAAAAGCTAAACAGACTTATCAAATGATCTAGCAATTCTACTTCTAGGTATATATCCAAAGAGATTGAAAGCAGGAACTCAAACAGATATTTGTACATTGATCTTCATAGCAGCATTATCCACAGTAGCCAAAAGGTGGGAACGACCTAAATGTCCACTAACAGATGAGTGAATAAATAAATGTAGTTTATACCTAAAACAGAATATTACTTAACTTTAAAAAGGGATTAAATTATGATTCATGCATGTTCACACAACATGCATGAACCTTGATCTTATTGTGCTAAGCCAGACATGAAAGGACAAAGACCAATTCCACTTATATAAGGTGCAAAGCCACAGCTGGAGACATCCAAGGCAAACAGACTAGGCCTTCTCAACCTCAAAGGACAGTGAAGTCTAATCTTAACATTTCTGAGTTCTCACCCTCTCAGTAGGCAGCAGCAAGCAGGAAGAACTGATTCATTAACAGTCGTAAGCAACCCTGGGAGTTCTAGAGAGTATTTGGAGAGGAGAAATCTAGGAAGAGTTGGACTTCTAATCACCTGGAAAGTGAAAGGGTATAAATTTGGATATAAATATGTGACCATATTTTATTGTTGCAGATCAGTAAGGCCCAGATTCTTGTGTTACCAAAGAGAAATAACAATGAGATGTGATTCTCAGCAAGGTTTTTTTTTTTCAACTATCTTCTTACACACTTCCTTCCCATGGTACTTGTCTGCAATAAATCATAGTAGGAAAAAGTTTTGGCAGCCTATTCAGTAATATCTAAATATCCTTGGCAATGGAGAAGCTAGGCATTCAAGAAAAGTAAACTAGAAATAAAACAGGAAGAACAGAGACTTTCAAGTCAGACAGAGGGTGGTAGGTTCTCCAGGGGTTCCCTGGGGGCTCCATTTCTTAGTGATACTTTGAGAAGCATTGTAGTCTGTACGGGATTAATGGATGATGTTGTTATTCCTGTTATATGATAGCAGTAGACCTGTGAAGGGGGCTTCCCTAGTGGCTCACTGGTAAAGAATCCGCCTGCGATGCGGGAGATTCGGGTTCGATCCCTGGGTTGGGAAGATCCCCTAGAGAAGGGAATGGCGACCCACTCCAGTATTCGTGCCTCCAGAACCCCATGAACAGAGAAGCCTGCAGCCCATGGGGTCACAAAGCATCAGACATGA
This sequence comes from Oreotragus oreotragus, assembly GCA_006410675.1. Classification (NCBI taxonomy): domain Eukaryota; kingdom Metazoa; phylum Chordata; class Mammalia; order Artiodactyla; family Bovidae; genus Oreotragus; species Oreotragus oreotragus. Next base: position 1,790 of record SJYX01020993.1, on the reverse strand, counting down.
CTGAAGCAACTGAACAAGAGCGACAGCAGACCCGTGAAAGAAGTGCATTTAGTAAACCCTTACCTACTGCTCACTTACATCCGCTTCGTTTTTCTATTAATTTTTTAATTGGAGGATAATTGCTTTACAATGTTGTGGGGTTTTTTAAAAAAAGATTTTAAAAATATGAACCATTTTTTAAAAGCCTTCATTGCATTAGTTACAATGGTGCTTCTGCTTTATATATATATATATATATATATTTTTTTTTTTTTTTCTTTTGGCTGCGAGGCATAGGGATCCTAGCTCCCAGATCCTAGATGGGGACAAACCTGCAACCCCTGCACTGTAAGTCAAAGTCTTAACCAGTAGACTGCCAGGGTAGTCCCAATTTACATCTGCTTTGATTTCACAAGACCCCATGAGCACCCTGAGTATTCTCAATAGGGACCAAGAGCCACTGGATTCTCTATTTTAATCCATTGTCTCTGTCACTTTGGAGCACCTCCTCCTCCACTAATAATAACCACTCTTGGTAGCAGACCTCTTTGGGTATCCTCTACTTCTCCAAGTCTGAATAGTGATGATTATGTATTTCCAATCTTAATCAAGGCTTAAGATATTAAGTCAGCCCAATCAATAAAAGCTTTGTATAATTCAAGTTGAGCACCTCTTATTTTGCTTGAGAAAAGCCGTAAGGATGCTCTCGCTTCTTAGAAAGGGCTGGCTGAAGTCTAAAGATTTTCAATAAGTTCAAATTGCCAGAGACATTTGTTTTTCGGAGGGTTTGAAAGAAAAACGATGAAAAGAATTTGAGAGTACTGTAAAGGAAAGAATTATAAAGGTGATTACCCACATTAGTCACATTTTATCAATTTTCTTTCCTGCTTTTTTCCTAACAAACCAGAAAAGGGATCCAATAAAAACACTGAAATCTGTGAGATTTTCAGGGTCATACAAAATAACAGAACTACTATTTAATGAAGGTGTGATTCCATGAAGCTTTCAACACAGTAGAGTTGTACGTATTTAAAGCCCTCTGCATGTGAGGACCCATAAGCAGGGGTGATAGTGGTATTAATCTGCTTTTGGGATGTAAATAAAAAATGGCAGTGCTGTACTGCCAGCACCTGTTCAAATGTTCTGTCCAAGTTAGGGGTTGAGATGGCACTCCATAAAGATATGGATCACTGGTGTTCATAAGAACTTCTTCTAGGGTGCCCTTGGGTTGGCATGGAGCTCATCAAGGGAGTTGGTGGTGTGAATCTGGGCACTCTGCTCAGAGTGGAAACAACGATGCTGCATTTGATCTGTCTCTAGAAGCATGGGAGGCCTGGGAGCCCAGGAGGCAGCTCCTTCCACGATTTTAATGCCATTAATACCACTCACCATTTAAAAAGAGATCTTGGTAATCAATAATGGTGCTTCATGAATATACACCACACCTAACCAGCTGATTGCTGTTTGCTGGAGATCTGTGAGATTTTCGGTGTTGTACAAAGTAACAGAACTACTATTTCTGTAGGTGTGAGTCCATGAAGCTTTAAACATAGTAGAGTTGTACGCATTTGCAACCCTCTGCATGTAAGGAGTTCATTTAGTAAAGTCTTATCTTCTGCTTACTTACCTCTGCTTTATTTTTAAATCTTTAAATACGATAATAGCTTTACAACGTTGTGGGTTTGTTTGTTTGTTTTTTTAAGATTTTTCAGCGACAGTCAAAGTATGTAGTAATCTATGTGGTCCAGCCACCAACCTGTCAGATGTCAACCTGACAGATGTCAGTCAACAACAATCCTTGCAGCCCTACT